>OZ025290.1:298348038-298948038 GCA_964019185.1 Maratus speculifer
TCTAACACAATAATAAAAAATATGTTTTACCTTATCATTAAACGACATAAAATGAATTTTTATTCCAAGTAAAATATATTAATTACCGACCCATAATTTATTAAAGTAAGTACTTCCATGTCAAAAATATATATTTTATAAAACTAATACAACGCATGTAATTACATTATAATTCATAATAAAAAATTTATTATTTTCGCAATTAGGCTAAAAATAAATTAATTTTATTAAATATTTACTGATTTTTAAATTCAGAAGAAAAAACAATTCATTTGCTTTAGCTAATTCTCTAAAGTATTTGTTTAATTCATTTAATATTAAATTGTTTTTAAAATACACGCCCATATAAACGAATTACAATAAATAAATAAATAAATAAAGTAAAAGCACTTTAAAACATCCAATTTTTCTGCCTGCCATTCAGCTTTTGCATCAAATAACCTTTAATTGAAATTCCTTCCCTTTATACCTCGCACAACACTAGCCACACAAGTCTCAACGGGCAAGTGGTCAAAGCGTGTCTCTCCTGTACCTGGGATCGTCAGTTCGAGTACAACTGCTTCCACAGTCAAAATCTGCCTTGAAGTGTTAAAAAGCAAGCTTACCAGTATGGGCAATAGATGGCGCCAGCAGAGCAAATTTTTTTGGGTGGGAGGGGCTTTTAACTTCAAATTCACTGCAGAAAATGTGTAGTTATGAACTACACATTCACTGTAGTGATTTTGTAGTTGTTAACTTCGAAAAAACTGCAGTGATTTGTGCCAAATCACCACAGTTTCTCAACTGCAGTTTCTTTGCAGTTTCACTAGAGTTCATTTTTAGCTGGGCAGTTATTTGAGTTATGTAATTTTCATGTCCGCGACAAAATAAAACTTGTGGAAGAACAACACAAAGCTGAATTGTGTTTTTAATGTACGTGTATATTTATAAAATTCACCAGACACAGTATTAGAATTATGTCATCTTTTCTCAGAACGTTTTCTGAGATTTAGAAAAATTTTAAACTGTGAAATGTTTGTCGAAATATATGGAGTTTTATTTTTTTATATTTTCTAAATGAAAAATAAATTCAATTTGTCAAAAAAAGAAGTTAGAATTCATTCTACTATATTTTAATTTCTAGCTATATTCTAACTATAATCTATTCTACATTTATTATATTTTAATTATATAATGAAATTCATTTAATAAAAAAATCATGGTGTATCATTATTTGACTACCCTCTACATCTATTTATAATAAGGACTAAATAAAAATAAATGGTATTTAAAAATGAACTATTCGAATACTGATAAATAATTCTTTGAAATCAAAAAAAAAAAAAAAAAAAAAAAAAAAAAAAAAAAAAAAATTCCATTTAGGAATATTTCTCTTACTCATCCAAAATTAATGCTTTAATCAGGTTATACTTATTTTATGTACATTACTATATAATTTACTGGCGCCTTCCCCACTACGCTGGTCAGTTTCTATGAAAGAATCTTGTATTAAACAAAGTGCACCTAGTAACGGTGAAACACTCAATATCTAAAGAAATAGCCATAATCATTGTCTTATTCGTATAATCTCACAAAATTCATATTGACAACATAATAGACAAATTAGCTTTAAAATCACTATGTTTAACAAATTTTAGCAGATTTGCTATCTTGAATTTCGCGAAATTTTTTTCTAACTGCTGCAGAGATGTATTGAAATGTCCTAAAAGTACGACCACCAATTTAAACCCTCTTAAGTGGGGATTTCTAAAATTGATAGAATACATGGTGATTTTCGTTAATACATGAAAACTAAAAACAGAGGAAATTAAAAAACAACAAACTTAAAGAAGGCTATAAGGAAGCAGTATTAGAGGAAATGTCATTTGACAGTGTTTCCTGGTTGCAAAAATTTAGAAAAGGCGCAAGTAAATATAAAAAGATAAAGAAATTTAAATATCAAAAATGAGAATTTTATAGCATTAGTAGAAAAATAACCAAAAAAAAATAAAAATTCTAAGTTTCACTTGTGGCAAAACAGGAACTAAAAGTATGATAAATGGGAACAATATTTTGTATTGATTTTTTCTACGTTATATAAGTTCAGTTTCATAGTTTTACTATTATTAGAGAATATTTTGTTTAAATATGTTAAACGTGCCCACCCCCAGGAGGGGCAAGGAAAGTGCGTAACATGAATAAATGGTCACAGGGTTAAACAACGATATATCACATGAAGGATGCCTCGAGAGGTGTATAACATAAAATATAAATCTCAGAGCTTTACAATGATATGTCACATGATTATTGTCGGCAAAAGTTGAAAAATACACTTTTGGGTTTTAACAATGGCCCCCCCCACACCAGTAAACATCGTTCTCGACCTCTCTTTATATATTATAAATAATATTTATCCAAGGGATCCGCAAAAATACGATTTAAATTGATAAAAAAACTGCAATTCCAAAAAAGTTCGAAAATTTCCCCTACACGGTGGTCCAAATTGGGGAAGAGGTATGAAAGATCCATAATTTGAAAGAATGGTCCGAGTGCTTTAAGATGATACATCACATGGGTACAAAATTTTTTTGAAAAATTTTGCCTCCCACTTTAGCTTCCCTCGGCGGTGTAAATTTTAAAATCGCTGAAACACATGTTTAATTATTTTTATAATATATTTATTTTCTGCCATTTCACGTACCCACTTAAAACGGCCGCCAAGATGGACCAAATGTTCTAAACTTTTCCCTTTTTAACACCCTTATCGGTGGAATTTTAAAAATTGCTGAAATACGTGTTTAATTATTTTTAGTACATTAAGAATCTGGAATTCCACATTCCTACCAATAACAACAGCTGAGATATATCAAATTATGCAAAAAATTTCGACCTCCTTATCTAACCCCCTTAAGGTGGAGGATTTTCAATGAACCCGTCTTAGTGCACGCTTACACCATAAGAAGTATATTTTCCAAATTCTGCAATATAAAAGATTTTAAACTAACTTAAACACAAAAAAGTTCCCCAAATCAATCATTTTTTTTTAATTATCCATTTACAAATTAAATAAATAAATAAATAAATAAACTCGACAGAAATTATTGCATTAATTCCATCCACATTTATACCAATAATTTTTTAAGGTTTAGGTCGTCTCTCGTCAGTTGATTTTTGAACAAGGGTGCAAATGCTGCACCACAAATGGCTGGTTTTAAGCGTATATCTACGGACGGTACTTATAAGTACCATAAAAATTACTTATTATAAAATACTTTTAATACATCAATTAGCTGTAATGCTGCTTAGGATGAGTTACAGACACATTATTTTATTTTATTCCAAAAGCATTATTCCTCATACAAAAGAAAAATATTTTAAAAAGGATGATTTCTTTTGCCTTCGTATCTTATCAGTTTTTTTTTTTTTTTTTTTTTTTTTTTGGCACTGAAGGAGAGGGATGGGGATTTTTCAATTCGGAAATATTTCTATATTTATATTGTAAGAGCATGATATTTGTGCATTTAATAATTCTACAACAATTTAAAACAATTTAAAATAAAATATTTGAGTGGGGTTATAAATATTGCACAAAACTCCTGTAAATTCAAATTTAATTAATCCAACTAAATCCTTCTATCCTTCTAAAATCCTTCGAAAATTTATTAAATGGTTATGTAAATCTTTTAATTTAGTTTAAACAATTTACGTAAAATGCTTTAGAATGTAAAATTTTCACGAATTCATAATGCGGTAGATAAAGGGTTAACCATTAAAGTTTCATAGTATTCTTTGTTTTAATAAATCTCAGAAATATCGTACCGATAGGTCATATGCGGCCCAGCGCTAGCATCCGTGGGTTTGAATGAATTTGAGATAATGTTGGTAGCATCTGCTCCTATATCATATAAGTTTTAAAACAAAGTTTTCAATTTTTTGCTATGCCTATTGAAGCTTGTAAGCGTAATTCAACAAATTTTCGTTTTATAAATCACTGAGCTTTCGTCACGAATGGAAGAAATAATGCTGGTTTCCGCATCTTTAATTAAATCTTTTAAAAAGCGTGAGAAATTAACGTTTCGGATAAGCCATGGAGATTCAATAATGCAAAGTTTACACCATGTACAGTGCTGCCGCCGCAGAAGACTGCTTTTATATTTTGTTTCCGTCACTATTAAAAAAATAATAATTTTTTTAGTATATCTCTCTAGAAAATGTTTTTAAAAATTATGCTACAGATTTTTACTTTGATAAAGATAGTGTGAAATATAATAGAATTAAAATATAGTTGCCTGTTGCAGCCGTGCTTTTAAAGACTGCAGGGATTACATTCAATTTTTTTATGAGAAAAACTAAGGGGACTTCTGCATTCACTGAGCAATATTCATTTATAAACGTAGAAATGTCATTGTAGCATGCAATTACTGGTCTTGTAAAAAACTTTATTATCTTTCAATGAAGCAAAAATAAAACAGCCTTAAACAAAAACAACAAAAACAACAACAAAATATTTTATTTTTATTGTATGTATCCATACTGGTAAAATAAATGTTTATACTAGCTATCTGAAATGACTAGGAAGTCTACCGCAATTAGTCATGTGAAAATTCAGGAGGGTATAGTTCAAGGCAGATTATGATACACTTGTGATATGCGAACTGTAGCATTGTAAATACGAGCTTGGACAGATTATAATGATAGATATTTCTGATTGATAAATTTTTATTTTCGTTTTCCAAATGAAAATCCAATTCGAGAGAGAACCTGTTTTATAAAAGTCTAAAAGTAAACTTTACATGAGATAGAAAAAATAAAATCCCCCTGTTTTCCCCCCAAAATGTTGATAATCCCTAAACATTTCACGAAGAACTACTTGAAAACACAAAAGTTCTCTGAAGGTTCGAAATTCCCCCAAATGGGGACAAATTCCCCAATCTGGCAATACTATTTTGTGGCGTATTTTTTTACACACGTTACTCCTACCAAATAATAGTCACTTTGTGAACCTCTTTGAATCCATTTAAACACCACTAGTAGATGAACGTCACAAAATGAACGTATAGGCCGCAAAGTATTGACTCAGTAAAAAGTGACTCAATTTGTACATCATGTACCCGTAATGTGGCAAAAAATATTTTTATTTCTTCTAATCTGCTTTCATATTTTGGTGCTATTTGGGTCAAAGTACTATGCATAAATCTTATTCCTTCTCAAATCATGTATGGATGTATGTCCCCTAGAATGTCTAGCTGCATGACTGCAGTAGCGCTTCCTTTTTTAACTCACATGCTATCAAAGCCCTGAGAGCTTATGTATCCGCCCATTACGCGATAACTCATGATAAAAATATACGATTCATTTGAAATTTTGGATATAGGTTTATTATGATAAGGCGTTTCCCTGATTAATTTTGAGAATTCATTCGTTAATATAAGAGGGAGAACGGGGGCCTAATGTCTTTCCCATAATTTATATAAATGGTTCATTCATGCAGAATCATCAGTTTTTGCTGAAATGATAGGTATAGGATCATTCTGATGAGGAGCCTCCGTGATTAATACTGGGTGTTCATTAGATAAGTATTAAGAAGGAGAACGGGGACTAATACCCCTCCCCTTAAATTATGAAAATGGGTTTTGCTTGCAAAAATATCAGATTTCGTTTAAGTCTTGGATCTAGGATCAATCTGATGAGGCTATTTCCTTTCTTAATTTGTTTTGCAAAGGTTACTATTTTGTAAGGCTGTAATATACAATTAGTGTGCATAGCCTGTGAGCTCTATGCCATCAGTTTAACATGGCAGTATTCTTTTTATTTAATAAGGTATATATATTTCTAGATTAAAACAAAACTTGACACTGTAAATTAACTCTAGAATTTTTTTTTTCTTTTTTTCTTTGAGAAATGTGATTTTTTTTCTGCTGGATATTAGTTTTCTTTTTGACAATCCTGAAAATTAGCTTCCAGTATAAAGTGGTTAATTTCACAGAAATCCTTTTCGAATACAAATGAAACTAATCATTATTACAATTGTATTTGATATTAAGAAGAAAAGCACCAAATAACGTTAAAAATACTTTATAAAGAATACATTCTCAAGAGGTAAACAGCTATTCAACTCATTACAAAAGGAAATAGTAGTTAACAATGGAATTTAACAGTCAGAAACACTTAACTAAATACTTTACTATTGACTTTTCACTTAACTTCTGTTTGTTTTGTTTTCTGTATATTTTGAACATTTATGCAAAAAATTCAAACTGTAAATATCAGTAATGAAGCAAATTTTGAAGTTAGCTCATTTTAAAATAAACAATGACAAACTATATTAATGACTTAAAAGATGTTTAACACACTTTTAGATTTCAAACTCACTGCATAATATAATATTCGGTCTATAGATTTTAAAGACTTAAATCCCAATTTATCTAGTTTGACTAATTTTCCTTAGTTTATTTTGTAGATAGAAAAATCTAGCTTTCTTTATGAGTTTTTAAACGATAAAATATTTAGAGGAATTATCTTAAACCAATCGAGTGCAATAAAATCACATATATATTTTTAAAAATATAAAAATTTTGTACATTAAAAGTATTAGATTTCACACCGAAACGCAAATACTCTTGTTTATAGAATAGAAAATCTCTTATTACTGAAATTTATTTCAATTCGGGCAACAAAAATTAAAAAAATATATATTCTATCACCTCGTTCATAGAATGTTATCTATTAACTATAATTAAATAATATCGAATATCAGACTTTCACCATCAGTTGTCAGTAATCCACTTTAGATCCGAAAACGAGTGTGGGAGAGAGATTGGGGGGAGGAAGTAATGGACAAGATGTGGAGTGCAGCAAAAAAGAAAAATATACCAAAGTCATAAACATCTTTTGTCGACACTTACTAAACCACCTCATATTCGGAAACTTTTTACCAATACGTTTTAGCAACAAAAGAACATTATCATGTTAAAAATTATACCTTTACACACCAATGTTCCATTTTTGGATCATGCAAATTTTTTATCAAAAAGAAATAATAAAAATCATCCTTTTTTTAATAGTTTGTGTTTTACTAATAAAATGTTTATTTTGCTTGATCTCACTTAGTTATAATGATATTTGGTTAATTTTGAATTTTACATGAATTTGTGAATTTTTTCCAATGAAAAGTCTGAAAAAAGGCTTAAATTACAATTTTTCCCCTTAGACATGATTTATTTTATTAATGCAGTATTGATGCCAAAAAATCAATCTATATTTCCTTTTCAAATACTAATTTTTACAGAGCAATACGAATAAAAATATATTTTTTTGCAGAATATTGAATTTTATGTTCCTTTTATTGAACATTGGCGGTTAAAAAGTTAAAGATATTTCTTACCAACTTTATAACAATTCCATAATACCAACTTTATAGAAGTTTTATAACGGAAAATTGCAACTTCTTTAAACGAAGTTTTTTTTTTTTTTTTGAAAACGAAAAAACTACGAACAGAACGGCAAAATTCCGGCAACTTTGCTGCCAGTAGTTTTACTATGAATTCATGCATTTATTTTTAACAGAGTGGGAGTATTACAAATTTTTAGGTACAGACGGATATTTTTTCCTCGCACCTTTTTATCAAGTCAAAAATCTTTTGCATACGTTTGAAAACATTTGAATGGGAAATATACGACGAAATGTATTTTTTAATAATAGGGGTGGAAGTAGAATATGAAAATAATCGTCTGTAATATAAACTTATGTACCCTGCGTAACCACTACGTACAACTCAACGCATTTGCTTTACGTAAAATTATATACCATATAATCCAATAGTTATTTGCAGAAAATTATATTGTATGAATTTAAAGATATTTATGCAATTTTAAGTTTAACATTCTTCAAAGTGCAAATAAGTCTAAAAATTTCCCCAATTAGTTGGTTTATCACCAAATACTTTAAATAACGTAATTAACCAGTTAGTAACTATTAAGCTTTTTTCTACTGAATCGCCTAATTGGATTATAATGTCTTGAATAATTAGTTTTAAATTAGTTTTAACGTAGTTTTAATCGTGTTTCCTTTCATTTCAGCTCACAGTTATCTTTGTATTATTATTTTTTTTTTATAATCATTTAACTTGCATTAATTTTTTCTTTCATTCATATACATATATATATTGAAATATTTAATTACTTTCCAGGGAAGAAATTCTGAAATGCAAGCATAAGAATATAAATAAATTTATGCAGCATAAAAAAATAAATGATAATTTCTAATAGTAGTTATAATTTAATTATCATTTATAACATGAGTTTTCGTACGTTATTTAGTTTCGTACATTATTCAGTACTTACATTTAGTTTAAGAGATAGCAAAGTTTTCGTCACATGATTCTAACACAGCTCATTTTTTCACTATTTTGTTTATACTTTCAGTTTGCCTGACCGTTGTCTGCGCTCTAGATGTTACTGACGTTTACCCTAGCACGCACCCTATTGAAAATGAAGTTTCTAACATGATTAGTTTATTTACAGGGATGGTCAAAAGTTTTCCGTTACATTACGGCCTATGGGAAAATTAGTTTCAAATGAATTTTAAAGGTATTACACCCAGTCAAACATATTCAAATTTATATGAATTTGCGAAGTGCACTGAAATGTGAATTCTGTAAAATATGTAGGGAAAATAATATTATTCATTTACAGGGCCACAGAAAATAATTCTATTGTACAATAATAAAATGGGAAATTGTTAGCGACATATTTTAATTATGTTTAAAGAATTCATGCATAATAAAACTGATATACGCCGCTTAAGCCTAAGATTTCAGGCATAATATGAAGTGCATAGCATTTACATTAACATACAAAATATGTCAAATAGTATATTCTATCCGAAATACTCTGTATTATCGATGATGGCTGATGGATGGATGAAATGCATTTCTAAATATTTCATGCGCTATTAAGCTTCAATAAATGTATGCATATTATAGGGTGTGTATAAATGCTATATACAGGGTTACACAGCAAAGCTCCTAAAGGTTACTGAATATGACTAATTTACTTATTTGTTGTTTTTTTAAATAAGTTATGCATTTTTACTTTGAAATGTTTTTAGTTTACAAAGAAATGTCAGTAAAATATAGATACAATGATATACAATGTCACACAAAAATTGGTTACATGATCTCCTATGGATGATAAATTCTAGAAATGTGATTGAAATAGTTTTAAGAGCTATTTTGTTTTAATTACGTTTTAGCAAAATACGGGAGTGTAATAAAGGTACTGTGTAAACAACAGGGCTGAACAAAAGTATTCCATTTATTAATATAGATTGCTTAAGGAGGAATTTCATCCAATTAGGTGTTTTCTTGCCAAAGTAAATTTTCCCATTATATAGAATAGTAGCTGACCCGCCAGACGTTGCCCGGGTCCGTATTAACAATATTAAACGAACTTGAAATTTGTATGATTTTATCATTAATTCGTTACATGCAGAAATGCATTGTCTGAAATACGTAGCCACTGACTGTGTGAAAAATCGGTTTTAAAAACAACTAATATTAAGCTCTAAAAATACTCAAAATGAACAATGAAAAACGCGGGAGGGAATATGTATCCAACGATTGCATGATTTTCGTGTAAAAAAGTTGATATTTACCCGTAAAAATCACTGTTAAGTCACGTAACTAATTATTATTTTCACATACAGATCCCAAGTGAAATATTTTGAATTTCAAACTAATTATATCACTCTTAAATCCGACTATACCATGAATGAAATCGATAAACGATGGTAGCTAAAAGGTTGGTATATAGTACTATAATTTCAGAGCTATTTACAAAAGTAAGTGTTATTTCTAATCAAATCTTGCGTATAGCTTCACTCTGTGTATAAATTCCTAACCTTAAACTTTTATATCGTAACCAGAACCTGTCTGTAACCTAACAGCGACTTAACAGTACCCTACCGTAAATTAAATATAACAGAAATGTAACCTAGCCTAAATGTATTCACTTTATTCTAACATATCCTTATTCTAACCATAACATACATGAAATTTAACTTTAACCTAACTTTAACCTAAATAATATAATAGAAAAAACCTTTTTAAAAAATTATTATTTCTTCGTAAAATATGCTTCAGCTGTAATTCGTTTCTTTCAATTCGTTTTATTAATACAAAATTCCTTCTTCGTGCTTTTGTTTGAGACATTAAAATTTCAGTGATAAATGGTTTAATTTTGCAAACCACGGAGTAAGACACTTCTTACTCCGTGTTGCAAACCTTTTTTCGGTTTACTTCGCTTCCACCTATCTTTTTCTCCATGGTGTACAGCAGCTGTGATTAAAAAAAATCCTCTTTTAAACTGACAGTTTGCCAGTCTATGAATTTTAAAGGTCTGTCCCAGCTTTTTTAATTATTTCTGCGAAAATTTTATGCAACCAATCAACCATAAGAAAATGAAATAGAAAAAGCGAAAAAAGGCGATTTTTTATGAGAGTGAGCTTTGGAATTTAATTAATTACTCAGTTAATAAATAGAATTTTGAAATTCTGAGCTTCAGGTGCATCAGGAGAGATATTGGGCTACTCTCAAAAAAATTTTGAGCTTCGTACGTGCTGTAGATTTTGCTAACCATCGCAGACACACAGACACACAGACACACACACAGACAGATAGCGCGTTTTGTTCTTTTATTAGTATAGATATATCAATCAACAGATAAAATGCAGGGCTTTTTAAATGTATTGGAACATGGACAGCAACACCTAATTGGCTATGGACAGCAACGCCTTATCTACATAAATAACGAAGTTATGTTAAAGATTTCAGGAAGTTTTGGAAAGTGTCTCATATTCCATACTTAACGCATGATTTTTCTTACTTGGTAATGCGTTCTTTAGTTTTATAACGTAGTACACATGAGGGCAGTATACCTAACAGAAGACTTTGCTCTTACCTGTCGGCTTACGGGTTATTCAGTAAAATAATAATAATAATAATAATAATAATAATAATAATAATAATAAATAAAATAAAATAAAATAACATCATTTTAGCATGTCCTGTATATAAAATCTTTTTCAATTACCTATTCGTGATATTAATCTATGATTGTCAGATGCTGTCAACGTTGCTAAGAGCTTGCCAGATCCTTATTTAAAAGTTAAAAAAATGTCATTTAACTTCTCGTCATTTTTACCCTACAGCCTAAAATTAATTTATGAGACACAAATTCGGTTGCAAAGTTAATGGCGGAAGCGTTTAAATCTGGCAACGAAAGTTCGAATTTGAAGAGTGGTTTACAGTTTATAAAATATATTTCCCCTCACATCATTTTAGAAAGCTCGAGAATTGTAACATATTACTCTTTATATACTGGAGGATCTGTGATTAATTTGCCAGACATAAATTCGCTTACAATGTTAATGCGAAACGCTTTTAAATCTGGTAATGAAAGACACTGTTATATGAGTGGTTTCGAGAGTAAAAAACAATAAGTAATCTTCACGTTATTTTAGAAAGCTTAAAAATTGCATTAAATTTGCAACAAAACTTGTGTCCGGCAAACTAATTATAGATTGTCTTATTGCCAAAGATTGGTATATTACAATTTTCAAGCTTGCTAAAATGACGTGAAGGGGAAATATATTTTATTAACTACACTGTAAAAAAAATCTGTAACCTTAGTAATCTAAATTATCCGAAATCTCTTATGCTTACTAAAATTTTATGTGTACACTGTACAAGAAAATGATGTCAATCTACAAAACTTGTAAGCAAAACTAAAACCATCTATAACTTTACAAAAGAATTTACTAAAATGTTGGTAACTTTACTAAAATTTTATCTATAATGCTCGTTATCGTAACTTAAAAAGTTCTTGGAATAAGATTTCCCAAAAAAATTCTTAGTAACCTTAAAATTTGTTTGATTCAAAGTGCAAATCTGTATCTGTTACATGAATTTTTATTGTTGCCGTTACATAAAAAGTTCTTGGAATACAATTCTACTAGAAAAATTTTTGTAATTCTCCCATTTTTTTTTACAGTGTATAAACCATAATTCAAACCGGCACATTCATTTCTAGATTTAAAAGGGTCTGCCATTATCTTTGCAATCTAATTCGGGTCTGTCAAATTATTTATATGTTGTCTGATATCCAAAGTGTATTATGTAACAATTTTCAATATTGCTAAAATGACGCAAAGGGGAAATATAGTTTTTAAACTATAAACCACTCTTCAAACAAACACTTTCGTTGCCAGATTTAAAGGCATCTGCTATTAACTTTGCAATCGAAAATGTGGCCGGCAAATTAGTTATAGATTATTTCATATACGAAGAGTAATATGTGTCACTTTTTTGAATGCTAAAATGACGTAAATATGAATTTTTTAAAAACTTTAAAAAAGGATATGGAATTGTCTTAGCAAAGTTGGCAGCATCTGGCAATGATGGATTAATATCACAAATAGGTAGTAGGAACAAGTTTTTTAAAAAAAGGCATACTAAGATGATATAATTTGAATTTTTTTCACCTCTATAACCTCTGCTCCCACTCATAAATGGAACGTCTCATGCCACGTACACTACCCTCATGCATACTACTATGCATATCATAAAACAAAAAAAAAAGAACAATTATACTTAATAATTTACATGTTTTATGACGTTGCTAGCTCTTAAACTATTAGTGATAGTAATACGACTTCAAGTAGGAGACTTTAGGATAAATCTGTATTAATCGGTACAAACCTCGGTATACATCGGTACTGTCTTATTATTTTGACACAATTCGTGTACTCGTTTAGTTGGTAATAATATAAATACTTAGATAGAGTTAAACGGAAAAAATAAAGAGAAATTATACTTAATAAATCACGTGTTTTAGGACGTTGCTAGCTCTTAGACTGTTAGTGATAGCAATAAGCTGTTTCGAATCTACTATCGAGTTTCTTCTTCAGTGCAAAAATTCAGCGAGCTAGACAAAGCAAAACTGAACATAAAAGGTATGTCAAAAATCAAGAGCTTAAACGATCTTATATTGCTCAACATTCTTAATTTCTTGGTCTTCACAACATGAATTTAACTGTTCTTCAGCCTCCATCATCCATAAGTGTCCTTCCATTCTTGATCTTAATTTTTGGAAGCTTGCCACATTATTAAAAATTTTCAGTCCTTAGTCAACTACTTATCAAATACTCCTTATTTTCATTGCATTTCATTTATATTTCATTTTATCCCTCCAGCATTTGGAAATCTTTAATTTAAATCTCTCTCTTTTTTCCCCTTGCCTTTCCCCCCCCCCTCTCCCTTTTTCTCCTCACTTTTTAGTTTTTGTTTTGTTTGTTCTCCGGTAGATGTAGCTATTTGTCCACCCAGTTATTCAGGCTGCTTTCTTCTCATGGTTGCTTTCCTTTAGACGGGATCATTCCCGTAGCGGGTATATAAGCATCCGTCTCTTTGCTCAGTTTTGCTTTGTCTAGCTCGCTGAGTTTTGCACTGAAGAAGAATCTCGATAGTAGATTCGAATCAGCTGTAGCTCCCTTTTCATTCTTTATTTGTGTATTTATAATCATTGGTTTTCTATCTTTTAATAAGACTTTATGTAGGCGACTTTAGGATAAACCTATATTAATCGTTACAAACCTCGGTATGCATCGGTAGTATCTTATTATTTTGATACAATTCGTGTAGTCTTTTACTTGGTAATAATATAAATACTTAGCTAGAGTTGAAAATTGGGAGATATAGAGATGACGAGTATGATATATCAATACTGATATTTATGTAGCTCCTGTGTTAAAAGTTTTATTTTATCATTATTTTATTTTAATTAATTCTAGTTTTAAAAATTATTTGAAAACATTTAAAGCTACTGAAAGTTCTAATATTAATGTGTGTAATACTTCATTTTTAAGACTTTAAATTTAACAAAGTTAACTGTTGGTAGTATTTAAAAGGAATTTTCTTAAACTTTCTTTTCTGTTTTACATTTTATTGGAAATATATGATCAAAATCTCTTACTTTAATTAAAAAAGCAATGCCACTGAAACATTATGTAAAAATATGCATACAAATTTTGATATTTGTTTTTTAATGAGAATGTTACTTTTAAGAAATACGCAAAAATTCCTTTATAGATAACAGAACTTGGTAGAAAAAATCTTAGAACCAGTATTCTTTTCCATGTCTTTTCCTTTAACACCTATAGCATCCGAAAACCGCTTTGAGCAGTATTTGCCTAGTTTTTTTACATAAGGAAACGGATATTTGTTTCCATATTTCCAAAATGACAGCTTTCACCTAAATAATATAATCAAACTGTATTCTTATAGCATAAAATTGATGAACCAAGAGCCCCCACATGATTTCTATAGCATTTATGAGAGGGTTTTTTGTTGGACTGTCTAAATTTTTGACATTGCTTACAAATAACCAATCTAAAATTGACACAGACTTGTGAATAGAGACGTTACCTCGAAGTTATACCAAATTTTAACCTGTAAGTTCATCTGTATCTGACACTATATTGTTAACAAGCATATCATGATAGTTAAAGGCACTACTTTTATTGTTAGCACCGAATTACCTTTACACTAAACAGATTAGGATAAGATTAAAAAAATGAATCATATAGAAAAATAATATTTGTATAATTTAGGCTTCATATATCTTTGAACTATCATGGCATACTCATTTATACTTTTCTATCATATATAACTATAACTAATCTTACATTGAACACCCAGAAAAAGGAATTGATTAAAACTGCAAAACATATTTTCTTTAGTGCATTTTGGGTGTTTTAAGCGAATTTTTTAGTTAAAGTAAAGAATTGGTTTTGTTGCTCAGACAAAAAAATATCGTTAACACTTTTACATAACTTTTAAAAAATTTCATCTAATTTATTTACGTTTTACTAAAGTTTTGTAATTTCAATTTGTAATTAAAACAAAATTTTGTTGTTTTTGCAAAATTTAAATTAGTATGCAGTATCCATAGCTCTCTCATGTAATTTTGTTTAACTGACTTATATAGCTGTAAAGGATTAACATAATTTTTGGATAATATTTTTTTTTCAAATTGAAACATTAAACTTGGACCAACCTGGAAACGAATAAAATAAAATAAGTTGCGGAATTACAATAAAACATTAAAAATAAAAGTAATAAAAACATTCAGGTATACTTGAAATTTCCCAATTCTCGACTGAGAACAACAGCAATTTTCCAAATAGTTAAAAAAAGAAAAAGAAACAGAATTGTATTTAACTCTATATAAGAACAATTTCCTGCAATTGACACTGACCAAGTATTTTTTTGTGAGGTTACCTTTATGAATTAAATGGGAAAAAAATCTTTATTTCAAATCCTGAAGGAGATTTTTCATTCACTTATTGTTAATAAATTATTTTCAGATGAAATAAAACATTTCACCACTTATTAATTGATATTTTATTTAATATTACCTCTTCAAATCCGAAACTTAACATTGTTTTTTACCAAAAAATGACATTGTAAATGACAGAAAAAATATTTTTTCAAAAATTGATACTGTAGGGAACACATAATTTAGGTTCAAAAATATAGATTTAACACTACACACCCCTTAAAACATCAGTATAATAATCATTAACCTAAATTAACGCAATCACAACTTTAAGAGCTTTAAACGAATAAACAGACTGCTAATCCTGTAAAAAATTGTGAAAACGATTTAAGTTAAACACTTATTTTCATAAGTACTTATAACACTCGGTCACACTGTCTTTTGGACGTTTTTAGGTATTTTACAAATTAATGTGCAAACAAAATTTATTTTATGAGGGATTCAACTTAGATGCAGGTGTTTATTTGCTTACTTTCAACGCAAAAAATCTCAGATATTAAAAAATAATGAATATATATATATATATATATATATAATTTCAAATTTATCAATTTAGCAAGAACCAGCACACACCCCTCACAAAACAAAAACTCCCTTAAAATTAAAAATTCAACAATCAAGATAAAAAACAATAGGCCGCCAGCCTCGTCAGCCATGGGTTTTATTAGAGAAAAGCAGCCGAACATTCGAGTTTACAAAAACAAAATATATTTGGTAAATGTATTACACTTAAGTCTTTATTTATTGTTGCAGAATTGAATTTCACATCTTTCCATTTTAAATTGGTGACGTTTGCAGAATCAATATGAAACGTAGATAATTTTATAAGTGTATTTTAAATATATTTTTTAAAATGTACCATTTAGAAATCGATATATATTTAAGTGCATATGTTAGTATAATTTATTGTGCAATTTGTCCAATTTTATTAATTAATTATAATTATTTACTTAGAAATAAATAACATTCGTAAAACTATGTTGATTTCAGAGAAAAAAATAAAATATATACT
Source organism: Maratus speculifer (assembly GCA_964019185.1). Taxonomy (NCBI): domain Eukaryota; kingdom Metazoa; phylum Arthropoda; class Arachnida; order Araneae; family Salticidae; genus Maratus; species Maratus speculifer. The sequence goes on from OZ025290.1 coordinate 298,364,426, forward strand.
TTTTTATTTATCTACAATCTTATGCCCCACTGAAGTTCATCATTTAAAGAAAAGAAAACAGCTACCTAATACGATAATTCCATTATCTTGCTTTTTTGTAACTTTCCTAATATATTTACTTAGAAATGTAATTAGTTTCTGAGATTGTGTCGCTACATTTTTTAAGTAGTTTTAGAATTATGCTGCAATTCTTTTTTTTACAATTATGTTTTTTTCCACATACATTATACATGAATTATCAGAATATTATGGATTTTTTTTTCAAAAATTCTTACATAAATGAATTTTCTTTTAATTAAAAGGGGGAGATTATTTTACAATAAATCTTTTTAAACATGCTAGTCACGCTATTCGCATCTTTAATCCTTTTAATTAAATGGAAAAAGAGTATCAAATTTTGTTACTGAATAGTAAATTGAAAAAAAAAACCAAATGGGTTACTAATTGGTTGAAAATATTTTGAAAATCACATGAAAGTTATTAAAAATTCGGAATAATCTACTATTCTTACTTAATTACGGGGTATTTTGTGTACTATAAAAAAAGAATTTTATAATTAAATCTTATTAAAAAAAATCATATTAAAAAACTCTTTGGAAAATAGAGAAATTTGATATTGTATCAATATATATCATGAGATATTTGATAAAATAATTTTGGCGCGACTGAATTTTTACCCTCTTTTTCTGGCGCGTTTCCAAAATATCGCCACGTTGGCGGGCTTTTGTGTTTTGTCTCCCGGAGCGGGATTTAAGTCCAGGAGACCTTACACAAAAGAGCGCAACTTCAAATGGCGATAAAAACAAACCGAAAATACATATTAGAAAGCATAGAAAATTCAAAAATTGTGAAATCAACATACATAAAAAAAGCAAACAATCCACTTACAAATTAGGTTTTTAACGGATCCCCTAAACCCCCGGCTGTAAATTTCCTTAAAACATGTATAACATCAAAACAGGCAAAACAATTCCGTTCAAGAAACAAAGAAATTGTACACATACCTTCTTTTAAAAACAAAACCAGCCTTTTTTAAAATAAAAAAAGAAATCAATATTAGATTTTCTAAAGAAATATATTAAGCTTTGAAGTCAAATATTGTTTTTCTTTTATATTTAATATGAAACTAAATAACATTAAATTAAAACATGTAAAATACTAAAGGAAGAGCTAAAACACTTACTTTTAACTATAAAGCACGGTCTCTACATTCAAAAAACAATAGAAATGTAGAACATACTTCCTTTTAAATACAAAACAAAGGTTTCTAATAAAAAAAATCACTCGTATATTCCCCCCCAAAAAGTTTACTCCCTCGATGTTACTCTTCGAAATCCAACGTCCTCTAATGAGACACAAGAAATTTAATTAATTTCAAGGCGCGAGACTTCAAACATTTAAATGTTTATCCTCTTTCGTCCAATAAGAAAACTAGAAAAGAAAGAACGAACGGAGCATGCGCAAGCCGAGGAGCGAAATCTCTCCGAATCTCCGAGGGTTGTCAAGAAGAGCAGCACCTAAATGGAAAAGAAAGCAAGGCATAGCGCAGTCACCGCGCGTCAAAAAAAAAAAAAAAAAACGCCTAGAAGTGGGTAAAAGGTTAGTTTACCCATAATTTTTAAGTACAGTGATTGCAGACAGATGCACTTCATGATTTGAATTTTTTGATACCAGACTGAAACTATTCACGATGACTTAGTAAAATTTAAAAACAGCATGAAACTTGATATGTTTTTGAAATACACAATTGCAGATAAAAACCTATAATAAATAATAAATAAACCTATAATAAAAATTATACCGAACCTATATGAAAAATTATTCTGTTTGTGTGAATATTTGAAATTTCGGCATATTTTAAGTAGCTCGGGATCTACTAGGTTCTATTAGAAGGACATATGAAATAGCCCCAACTATGAGTAACTAGAATTTATTAACCATTGAACGCAGAGCACACCTCAGGACAAGAACCTTCAAAAATCATATGAAAAAAATTCTAAAAATCGAATTGCATGTTTCTTCTTGTTTTTTTCAAAAAGTTTCAATCCCTTGCTTCTTCTGACTTAGTTCTTTGGATTAATATATAATTATTCACCATCAGTTACCTACTGATATAATGCTAGTACATTTCAAAAATGTAAAAAAAAAGTTACTGATAAGTTTGTAAGATAGCATTACCTACAATTTATTGACACTTATTTGCATATAAATATTCTTTCGGGTACTTTAAATGCGCTGGTGAGTTTGTCTATAAGTTTACGTTTTTTAAGTGCATTCGTAATTATGTAAATATGTAGCACTTACAGTTGTCATTCTTTCTGTAGGTCTGTCCGTCAAACTGTTTGTCCGCAGATAAAAACACAAAAACTACGCAACGAAATTGTTTTAAAATTAAAATACATAAATATTAGATAATTTTTTGAGTCTGTTCAAATTCTTTGAAAATCGGATGTATAATTCAATTACAGATACAATAAAAATTATTCCGTTACATTGCGGTCAATGAAGAAGAAAGTTTCAAATTTATTTTAATGGTGTTACACTCTTTCGAACATAATAAAATTGATATGCATCTATGAAGTATAAAATAAAATATACATTCTGCGCAATCTGGGTAGTAAGTAAAGTAAGAATAAAGTGAAGTTTCAAATGGTGTTATTTAACATAAGTAGAAATAGCGTCAATCCTATCATTCTTAACACCATTTGCATTTGTAAAAAAAACCAGATTGATTGATTACATTACATAAAACATTTTTACATTAGATTATATTATTGTATTCCTACTACAATATTAAAATGAAACGGACTTAACAAAAATCTTTGCACAATTATTGATTAAAGAGACAAAATTTTAATATGATTCAGTTAGAGTTATGTTGTTTACATGACATAAATGTTTTCTTATCAGAAGAGATTTTTTTCATTTAAATAAAATATGAAAAAACAAATGATCAATATTTGATAAAATACTCAAACATGACGATGCATGACTTTTTAAAGAAAAAATAACAGCATGCAATAACACATTTCTATTTCATTTGAATTACATAAACTACATACAAGTTAAGAAAAACCTTGGTGTAATAAAGTCAGTAAACTACTTTCATTTTTTCCTATTCTCAGAAGCAAAATGTTAAAAAACATCTGGATTTGTTATTGTTCATTTCGAAAAGAAAATGATTTACTTACAGGATTATTTTATAATGACTCGAAAAAACAGATAAGTGCTTTGAAAAAAAGTTTTAGATTCAGAAAAAAAGGGAATTTTGCTTCTTAGTTCAAAAATACTCAGAACTGATAACCCATTATTTCTAGTTATATTTAAAGATTTTCCATTTCCCTGAAACAGAATTTGTTCAAAGGAGTACTAAAAAATGCTGTTTAAAAATCGATATAAATTGCAAAGGTTTCTAAAAAATATGTTTTCTCCGTTTTATATTATTTTAAGTATGTGTAAAAGAAAAGATATTTATGTTATTACAGGATGACGTAACAGCTTGATATGTTCGTTTGGCACTACATGAGATAGTTGGATTTTTGTGGGAAAAATAAATTCTATTTTATTAAAAAATTTTTGGAAAAATCTTTATCATTAATTTTATTAGATTTATTACAAGAAGAATAATTGTATCTACAATATAAATGAACTGAAAATTACATCATTAAGTTACGTGATAATCTCACTTTCTTGTTCAAAAATGCAAAGAAGTGAAAATCCATTTCTCCAGTTAATTGTAATAGACTTTCAGTTTTTGAAAAATAGTTTTATTTAAAGGAACAACAAAAAAGATTATATGCGATAACTGGAATTATTAGCGAACGTTTCTAAAAAATGCGTTCTTTGCACAAATAAGCTTTTTAATTAACCGGCCAATCATCTTGCAAATGGGTAAAATTGTAGTGTTGTTTTCTCTGCATTTAGTTTTAAAAACTAATCTATAGAAATATATTATCTTAAATATTGCTTATATTGCAGTTAAAATTGGAGCTAAGTGAACGGAATATTATGTTCCAAACACTTAGAGGGTTAAAATTATATAAGCATTTAACTTATTTTAAAGGAGATCGGGTCAAATTTTCCTTAGGGATACGTTTTCCATTTTGCTTTATTTTTTAAATGATCCGCTAAATGATTCCAACGAGTCAACTGCTTGAAGTAGCGTTATTGTACACATCATGTAGAAAAGTTATAGTTTAGTAGCTGCTGTCGCTTGTAAAAAATAGTGACATTTGTCCAAGTCACTTGCTGTGCGCAATTCTTTATCTTCCATACATATTGTCAAAGATTTTTGTTTTCTAATGTTAAAAATAAACCAAAGAAATTCATGCGGCTTCCTCGAAATAGAAGATCTACTGCAAACTTTCTTAACTACAATGTATTTAAGAATCATACGCTTAAAAAAGGTTTTTTCGCTATTTTTGCATAAGTCTTATCCTCCGAATTCTTTTTATCCCTTTAAACGTATTTGCGTATTCAAGTTGGTGCATAAAATAACAAACATCCATCAATACCAGTTAAGCATGTATTAGATTTCCATCTTGTAATGAAATTCATTGGATCATCAGCTGATTTGTCTTAAAATTAACAATTTGCATTTATTTTTTCACGAATCTTTATAACTATAATCGCAAAATTTTATTTTTGTTATATCCAACAAACTTTGATCCATTACAAAGTAATATCCGCATTTGTCTGCTTTAAAATTTTAGCAGTCAGATTCTAAAATTTACTAGTCATATTATTTACAGTTCGAGCACACCATTAGTTGTAAACGAAGCAATCTGAACAAATTATGATTAGAAATTTAATTTTTCAACATATTAAACATTCTTTTATTACTTCAATCACTCTGATAAGGCAAATAAAAGATTTCCACAAAAGAAATCAGCAAAGTGTAAAAGATTATGCAATTTAATAGTCAGAACTCTACATAGAATATTCTAAACAAACCATTAATGTTTGTTTTTACTATTTCTTGTGACGCCGAATTTCCGAATGTCATGCTAACCGCTATTCTTTCAAGTAATTAGGTGACTCTGCATACCAATTAAAATGTTCTTTATAATTTTCTTTTAAGTAAAATTAACACTAATTCGAATAATAAAAGAAGTAAAAAAACATAATTGCAGCCATTTTGACCTTAACTTATTTCGTGTTTTATTAATATAAAGTATTTGTAATGGATTAAACGTCTAATCATAAAACACTATTCTTAGCATTCCGATTCAAACAAGGTAACTACAATTGACTTTTGCTATCAATATTTAATCCGTTTTATTTCCGTATATTTTTCTTAGTCATAGATGTTCGACCTTAATTTTTGGAAGTTGATCAATGCTTCTTATAATATTTAACAGAATAATGAAAAGCATTTAATGTTAAACCTGTTGATCAGGACTGAAATGTAAAACGACGACGTACAGAGGTGTATTAACCTATGTACTAAGTTAGTTTTATTGATTCATATTTCTTTTAAGATTTTTGATCTTTCAATTAGAATAATACAATCAAATTTTACACTCGAACAATAATATATTCAAATACATAATTTTATATTCAATCTCATCATTATTAGAACGCGAATTTTTCATAGACTTTTGCAAAAATTAATCCCATAAAATTAAAGGAATACATTATCAATGAATAAATCAACTTTGATAGTCATGTTGTTCGAATATTCTAATTTAATTAAGAATAAACTTTTTTACCAAAAATTGAACCGACATTACTGCAAAGTGAAAAAAAAATTTACATAATAGTAATAAAAAATTAACTGAAGAGCGTAGTATTTACCATGCGTATTATTATATTTATGTACATTAATTTGATTTTATGGAGTCGGTGCCAGCCAAGCCAAGTTACAAGTAATTTTCCAATATAGACATATCCAATTATCTACGAGCTTTTTATGATTTAATATTTAGTTAAAATATTTTAACTTTATACATTTACCATTTGCCTTGGATAATTCATTTTATTTTGAAATTAGCTTGGCTGGCACCGACTTCAAAAAAATTAAAATAATGTACATAAATATAATAATACGCATGGTAAATACTACTCTCTTAATTTAATTTTTTATTACTATTATGTAAAAAAAAAAATATTTTCACTTTGCTGTAGTTTTTGAAGTCGGTTCAATTTTTCGTAGAAAAGTTTATTTTTCTCTTTTTATTGAAAAGTTTAACAAAAATTATAATACGGAAAAAATATAGTAAACTATACACGCAAGTCAGGAGAGGGGTTCGAATCCACGCTCTCGTTCGAGAACAAGAGCTTAAATCTGGCGCCTTAGACCGTTCGGCCATCCTGTCTTCTCTCCATTCGGCGAGCTTAATCAACGCCCAAGTTACTTTAAATTTGCGAGAAATCACTAATTTTATTAGTTTTTACCTAATTTTTAAAAAATACTCCACTAATTTCGATGAAATGGAAGAGGTACCAATTCGACAGTAACCTCTTTCATTTAACTTAAAAACCAAATTATTCGGTTGGATAGTTTCGGAGTAATCAGTGAACATACATAAAAAATACATACGCGTCGAATTGATAACCTCTCCTACATTTTGGAGTCAGTTAATAAAAAATATAATATGGAAAACATTATAGTAAATTATACACGCATGTTAGGATTGGGGTTCGAACTCACACTCTCTTTCGAGAACCAGAACATAAATCTGGCGCTTTAGACCGCTCGGCCATCTTGACTACGCTCCATACGGCGAGATAATTCAAAATCCCTGTTACTTTTAATTTGCGAGAAATTGTTATTAGTTTTTGCCTAACTGCTAAAAAACTACTGAACCAATTTCGAAGAAATGGAAGTGGTACCAATTGGAGTGTAGCTTTTTTCATTTAAAGCAAAAACCAAATTAATCGGTGGGATAGTTTGAGAGTAATCGGTGAACATACATATAAAAAATACGCGTCAATTTGATAACCTCCTGCTCTTTTTTTGAAGTCGGTTAAAAATTATAAGACGGAAAAGATTATTGTACACACATATGTCAAGTGGGGTTCAAACCCTCGATTTCTTTCGAAAACCAGAGTTTAAATCAGGGTTATACCACTCGGCCATCCTAACTGCATTCCTTTCGGCAGACTTACTCAACGCCAATGTTACTTTTAATTTGCGAGAAAACACTAATTCAATTAGTGTTTGCTTAGTTACGAAAAAAGTACTTGACTAATTTCGATAAAATGGAATTGGTACCAATTCGACTGTAGCCTCTTTCATTTAACACAAATACTAGTTTAATCGGTTGGACAGTTTTGGTGTAATCGGTGACCATACATAAAAAAATACATACGCGTCAAAATGATGATAAAATCCTCTTCTTTTTTTTAAATCGGTTAAAAAAATTATAATACGGAAAAAATACTGTATATTATACAGGTATGTCAGGAATGGGGTTCAAACCCACGATCTCTTTCGAGAACCAGAGATTAAAACAGGTGCCTTAGACCACTCGCTATCCTGACTGCAATCCATTTATTGAGCTTATTCAAGGTCATGTTTTTTTCGCAAGTCTATTATTCTAGTACTCTTTCACTGATAAAGTATTGAGTTGATAAAAGATCTCTGATACTCTGTGCTAACGGTTAAATAAAAAATATTCTAAATTGCATAATTAGTATTTAATTTGTAAAATGTACATGTCAAAATTATAATACAAAAAAAAGGTTGTTATATACATGTATATCAGGAGTGGGGTTCGAACCCACGCTCTCTTTCGAGAACCAGAGTTTAAATCAGGTGCTTTAGACCGCTCGGCCATCCTGACTGAACTGCATTAAGGGAACTTATTGAACACTTTTAATTAGCGAAAAATCACTAATTTTATTAGTTTTAGCCTAATTACAAAAAAAATACTGAACCAATTTCTATGAAACGGAAGTGGTACCAATTCGAGAGCAAGCTCATTCGTTTAACACCAAAACGAAACTAATCGGTTGGATAGTTTTGTTGATAAAGTTTCGGAGTAATCGATGAACATACATAAAAAAATACATATGCGTTGAATTGATAACCTCCTCTCCTTTTTCGAAGTCGGTTAAAAACAAAATGTAATATCTTCTGTAATTGAATAATTAATTGGAAATAATCTCGAGTTAGTAATTGATAGGATATATATATATATATATATATATATATATATATCACTAATGTTAAATGTAGATCAAAATAATGTATTGTAAAATATATATATTGAATGTTTAATTTAACATGATAAAGAAAATGGATTAGTTAAAAAAAAAAAAAAAAAAAAAAAAAAAAAAAAAAAAAAAAAACTGAAAATATCTTGATATTACGTCAATAAAGAATTGTAATAGTTTATGACATTTCTGATTGGTTTAATTTTAATATGAATAATATATTGAATGTTTGATTTAACATGATAAAGAAAATGCATTAGTTAAAAAAAAAAAAAATTGAAAATATCTTGATATTACGTCAATAAAGAAATGTAATAGTTTATGATATTTCTGATTGGTTTAGTTTTAATATGAATAACTGATAAAATACACACTATTAAGTTATTTGAGTGAAAATTTCATATGATTTACAATGAGATGACCTTTGCGGGACCAAATTGTCTCGGGACTGAATGACCAGGACCGAAATGTGATTTAGGAGTTTGTTGTATGTTTGTTCCGCATAAAAGAAATATTTTACCACCAATGCATTCTGTTTCTTTACCAGCAAAATTGGCTATTATCTAAAAGCTATTACTGCTAATAATTTAAGATTTATTAAGCTATTATCTAAAAATTTATTAATTTTATAAATGGCTTAGTAAATGTAATTAGCTAATTATTGCATTCACAGCCCAGTTTGGTATCTTTGGTAGATTACTTGATAAAATTATCTCACTTGATGCTATAAAATATTGCCTCTTAAAAAGCAAAGTTAATTTTTTTTAACTTTTTCCACACCATTGTCTTTATCGTATAGAAATTTGAAGTGACCAAGATCAAATTTTGTCCGAGTGCAGTTAAATTTTAATTATAAATCTGATACAATATTCAGTAATAATGTTGACACCAAAGAAAAAAGTAAAGGATAAGCAAAGAAACTATTTTGTATATCATATATTATTAAATAAATTGCTATAATATGATTATATAAATAAGTAGGACATTGCACATGAGATGTAGCAAATGGGTTGCGTTCGTAGTTATAGTACGAGCAGTATATGATTCGGATACAGTTTAGTGGTCGAAATATTTTGTATGTAGCTGTAAATGCTATCTGCTTTCTATTATACAAGAAGTTACCTGTCGCAAAGCTCAGCGATATATATCAATTTCATAAAATATGAAGCACTTTAGTAGTATTAAACACGCAAAGTGTGAGAGAAAAGTGACACGCAAAGAGACATCTTTCCATAATTGCAGTTGATTATTGGTCAAAACCACACATAAGCTATATTGTGAAAGCAAGATTTACTTCCTTGGATTATATGTAAAATGTGGGGAATAAAAAGTACATATAAACATCTTAACAAAATTTGGAATGTAAATTCTCTTTGAGTTACAAGAATGCAGTTATTTTAAATCTACATCATAATAGGTAGCATGTGATTTTTTCATTAACTTTGATTATAATTTCATCGAAAATGATTTGTAGAAAGCGGCAATTCCAAAAGGTTATTCAATCTCATACTTATTAACCCTTTAAGCGTCCTACGAAATTTTACATGCAAGTTTAACGATTAATAATATAGCTGCCACGGAAAGTATTGATATGGATATTTCTATTCTACAATCTTAGATATTTATTTATCATATGCAATTGAAAAAATAGCATTAATATAAATTTTAAGTTAAATAATCCTTTGAATTCAAAAACTACGTGACGGAAAAACCCGATTAGGCTACTTAAAGGGTTAACAGCATGAATATATTCTAAAGATGTGAAATAATGTGCATTAGTTCTTGAAAAAAAGCTATTACGGAAATCGTGAAAAATGCAGCATAGACGCACCAAATGTTAGGCAATTTTCACCAATGTTAGAAAACCAGTCCTTTCATATCAATGACCTTCAGAATCTGAAGTTTTATGTAAATACGTGCACCTATTCTTTAGACAGATCTATATGTGAAATCGAAAAAATTCCTCATAGCAACGTCACCTGTAGGTTGATTTGCACCAAAAATAAATCAGCACCAAATTTTATTTGGGACTAAGCGAAAATAAATTAATATTAATTTCCATGGATTGATTTTTTGGATAGAGCGTCTAGAAAATTATTCTCACTTACAGGCAGAGTGGCAGACTCATAGACTTATAGGTAGACAATTTTTAAAAATATGTGTTAGTTGATATCTGTCGCCTAAAATTTGTAAAACCATTGGAAAACGGAAATAGTAAAATTTCACAAATCCAATTCTTTCTTCATGTAAAGAAAGAAAGATGTATTATCCTTTCATTACAAAAATAATAAAGCAGAATTACAAGCAGAAAGTAATGATGAAATGTATAAAAATCAGCCCGTTGTCGGTAAATTGGCTGTAACATGGCACTGATTTTTGCAATGTATGTGACGATATTTTTCCGTATATCACCAAATCAATGCTTAGAAACTTGCACACATGTATGTAATAACATGCAAAGAGTACAAGTGTCTATAACAAGAAAGGATAATATAATGACTTCTTTTCCATGTATGTAATATCAACCACGAAAACACATCATGATATCATATTGAAATTTTATCTATCTAAGAATTATTTGTGCACAAATGATACACATACTAATTTTTATAAAAGAAATATAGAACGCTGTTATGTAACAAAAGAAAATGTAGACACTTTAATTAGTATATACAGTTTACCTGCTAAAGTCAAGTGTCATCCCAATAATTTCTAGACATCAAGACCTATAGGGGGAACTGGGTCACATTGATACATGGGGCACATTGATACACCCCCTCTACTGCTCATAGGGTCATTACAGGAAGTTTCACAGTAGCTCCAAAAGGTGATCCTTGTGCACTCAACTACATACAGGAAGTCTTGGAATGATTCAGTTGTTTGATGAAATGGGATGGGTGATTTATTATTTTTGTAGGTCAAAAGTAAATTTGAGTTGTACAACTGAAATCTTATTATACAAATGTTCTAGTGTTTTCAACCGAAAAGAATAATCTCCATGGCATAAAAATCTACTCTTTATTAGTTCCTCATTCTTTTTTTGTTAGATAAATTATGAAGTATTGGATTTGAGACTCATTTAATTCAAAATGACTGTATGGGGCACATTGATACAGTCTTTGTCGGGGCACATTGATGCAACCTAAATACTTTTCTAGTTCATTTTTTCAGTACCTTTTATTATTTTTTTACATTGCACTCCTTAATCCAACCATTTGTCGCTAAAAATTTCTATTATTAGTTTTAATTGAAGTGAAATAGCTCTAATTTCTTTATATTAGAACATTTTATAGTATTTTTGCAAAGAGAAGACGTGCAAACATACCGAATATCAGTGCTAGTAGAAATAAAAAACGAAAAGGACGGCAGCCTAGAAAATCTCAAATTTATATCGATTCTCCAGAGAAAAAGTATTTTCGACATGAGAAATGTTAAGTAAGAGAAACAAGCTGCAGAACAGCACATGATATTTATATTATAAACAGAGTTTCTAATATAATTATCCTTTATTTTCTGTTTATAAACCGATTGATAAACAGAAAACCTGGTGAAATTTCCATCTTTCCTAAGAACGAAGGTAATGCTCGGTTTGAAGTGCTTGTTATGTAGAATCACATGTAGTATTCTTAAATTTTACATTTTTCTAAATTACGGTTAAAACTAATCTTTAATTTAATATCTATTTTATCTTAACGTTTCATTTCGATCCCACAATATCTGTCATTCAAAAGAAATGAAAGAAAAACATTTAACATCTGCTTAATCATTAAAACGGTTCTCAGACAAACAGATTTCCTTTAGAAAAATATTCACCCTAGGTAGAAACAAATAAAAAAAGAATAAAAATCGACTGTGTTTGACGTCAGTGAAATTTCATTTTCCTCTCTGCGTAATTTTAAGTCTAACTTATTCGTCGCATAATAGTCTTTGCATGTACATGCTATTTGTTGTGTCTTTTGAGAACATTTTCTCAAAATATGCTCCTAACGTACGAATTGGCAGTCGAATTCCTTTTTGGCGTATTTTTAGAACTGCTATTTTTTGGTTGCCCTGCTATTAAATTCAAAATCCTTTTAAATGATTAAGGCGTAACAGACAATGTTGCGTAGATGATATCCTTCATTTTTCATATGCTTTTGTCGCTAATTGTGTGATGCCAATGTATGAATTATTGAGTGAGGAATTAATTGCCTCCCTCTCGCTTCACGAGACAGTCATGTGAAGACTGTTTTCTTAATAATCCGTTCAGGCACCATCCCTAACTTTTCTGTATGAAACCTTTAAATTTATAAGTTTACTGCAAATAAATAGTTTTCTTAAAGAGCATTTATTTTCTTAAGCGATCATAGTCTACAACTCCAGCGAATGCATTTTAAAAAGAACCTGGTCAATATACTTTAAAATACAGATCTATATCATAGTGCTAGATACGACAAAGTCACCACAGCATACAATCAGAAAAGGAACAGCCAGAACATCAGGTCATTATACATTTCATTTTTATTGCTTTAATATTTCTTACAAATAAAATGTGGGTAATTTGAATTTTTATAAATAATATAAAATGGTTTGCTAACTATTTTTCTATGAAAAATATGCATTGGTGTTATTTTGTCTCCATTTTTCCCAGACGTATCAAAGGTGTATCAATCTGCCCCGGGGATGGGGCAAAATGATACAAATGACTTTGTTTGATTTTTTTTTTTTAAATTACATGCCACTATAATATATAAAACAACAATTCTACATTTTTATAACACACTACACAGGTTTTCCTGACACCACATTGAAAAATAACTTGAAATGTCTGCTTTCTGGTCACCAAAAATTTTTTTAGAAAAAAAGCTGTATCAATGTGCCCGAGTTCCCCCTACTCATAAAAATGGCGTATAGGCATAATAATTTAGCCATGCACTATTGAACAAACCATGAGCTATTGAATGAAACTGCGTACTGCGCCACCTGGATGCAAACTGTCAAGTTAGCATTCCTATCGTGAAAACGGAAAGAGATAGGCAAAAAAAAATGATTTACACAGTTGTACAGCATCATTAATTTAGTACAAAAAGACACCTTTAGGACATTTATTCTAACAATAGAACGTTCGAATTTTTCGTCATTTCCTACATTTTGATGCTACAAAACGATTTTAGAAACAAAAAAACAAGCAACGACAACAAAAACCAGTTGAAATACCTTTATTTGAGATGTTCAAAATTTTCACACTCAGCTGCAATACAAATTTGCAGGCACATTTGTCCAGAAGTTAATAATTTCTCCTGCTGTTCAAGTTTCGTTCCGTCACAAGTTAAGAAATCGCGAAATAGAAAATGCACTTTTTAAACATTTTATTCCTCGCATTAATGTCCACAGGGGGGTTTATTCTTACCAAATTTAATTATGCTCTACATCTTTGTGATTCACTTTTTACCACTTCTCTTTCCATTTTTAAGATAGTAATGCTAACTCCAAATTTTTCCACCAGGTTGTGTCTTTGGTAGTTTTATTCAGTAGATAAGAGTAATTTTAGAATATCTAGATCCCCCTTTTAAGATTATAGATCTTGCCATTGAAAAAATATAGTGTGAGAACGGACTTTAGCGGGCACACTGTCTAAAATAAACACAGCATTTGATGACCTCAGAAGCTAAGGAATACAAATGATAAAAATTCGATTTGGAGTAAATTAAGTTTAAAGATAATTCACGTTAAATTTGAACATCAATAATAATTGAATTATTTGAAATAGAAAATTGCCGCTTGTTTCATTGTGGGATTTGAAATCGTATATCAATAACTATAGTAAAAGTGGAGTATAATTTTCTTTAAATCTAGAATTAATTAACATTGAATTCGGCAAAAATGGTTTATCTGTAGAGCAAAGCGAATAATTATACAATTACTTATATTTCTTTACTTGAAAATAAAACAAATATTATAGTTCTAGGTCGTCTGTGCGATAAGTTAAATTTTTTCAATTTTGTCATTTATTTCTCTCGGCTTCTGGGGGTCTTCATATATTTATCAAGCTCAATTGGTATGTATCAAAATGAAGGATAATAAATGTCGAAAACATCAATAATTCATTCTTACTTTGTAAATCGCTTTTTTACAAGTGTTTCAGCTTTTGTAAAATAAAAATCTATTTTAAAATATTCTACCTTAAAACTATCATCATGTCTTTGTGAAAATCGAGACCTTTTTTTATATTAAGTAACGCTTCTTTCATGTTGTAAAAGTTTAAAGAATGTAATTGTCTTTTACTGAGAGAATGACGAAAAAAAATAGCCAGTGAATTTTTTTTCACATCTTGTGTAACATGTTTTTGCACTTAAAAAATCAATTATCAGAACAAAAGCTTCCATTTTAATGTAAATTAAATAGCCACTTACATGAAACATCGAGTATGACACTCTCTTTAAACAACTTTCATACTCTTATCTTCCTCATTTGTATTTTTATATATTTTATACTATCCTAGAGAAGAAAGACATGTTAAACAAAAAACATTAAAAGAGAGATACGAAATTAATTATTTGGAAAACTTATCTTTTTTTTCTTAATATGTCTTTAACATATTTTCAGAACAAGAATTCTTTTTTAAAAAGAATATGTTAACAGTAGCATATTTCTAACAAATTCGTGAGAATCAATTTAATTAATATACGAAATTCTATTAATGATTATTAATTTTAAACTACACTGTAAAAAAATCATGAGTTTACTAAAAATGTTTTAGTAAATTTGTATTTCACGGAATTTTTTAGTAACCATTACTCAAAGTACAAATAGTAACCATTCCAAAAAAGTTTTTCGCATGTGAAACAAATATTTCCTTTGTAAACTGAACAAAAGAAATTTTTGTATAACTAACTTAAAACATTTTAGTATGAGCCATCAAGGAAATTTTAGTAACAGCTCCAAAATTATTTTTAGTAACCATTGCTCACAGATTCTTAGTAACTATTCCAAACGCAATTTTAGCAAGTGAAACAAACATTTATTTTTTAAACTATATAAATGAATTCTGCAGCGGAATATTTTCGGCAAAGCCTCAATAGATGGCAGCACCAAACATTGCGACAGGATTTTCAAAACACATTTATTTAACGAGTATTTACACTCGAGGCGTCGTTAGTAGTGCCGAGCCTCGAACCCGGGCCTTTCGGTCTGCAGTTCGGTGCTGTGACCACTAGACTCTCACGGCCGCACCATTGGAGTTTTAGTAATAACTATTAAAAATATAAAACTATTAACTCTATTCGTTGCTAGCTTTTTTCTAGTAATTCTTACAGATTTTCTTGTAGCTGAGTAAGATTTAAAAGAATTTTTACGTAATTGCAAAGATCACTGAGAGAAACTACAATTTTTTTAGTAGATCGACTCCTTTTTTTTTACAGTGTAGGCTCTTTTTAAGTTAAACTCAAAATATAAAACTTACGTTTCCGGAACAATGTAGACATAATTAGAAATATAAACTGCACTGCAATTCAACAAAAAATGTTTCTGAATTGTTTCATTTTTGAAATGTCTATATTTTTCTCAAGGGAATAAATCCAAACTCTAAAAAACTGTCTTTTAATAGGCGATACGCCAGTAATTCACCGTACAAGAGGTAATATAAATATAAAGGAATTTTTAAATACAATATTTACAGAGTAACGTGGAGGAAGTAAGCAAAATTGCTTTTGAATCGTTTTACTCTCCAATATCATTAAATTTTGTGCAATGAAATATAGCCAAATTATAACTTACATTCATAAAAAAATGTTGACTTCAAAGCAGATATTGTATAGTATGCATAAATTATTGCACCTAGTTATGTTTTAGAATAAAAATTCAATTGTATGCTAAAATAAACGAGGGACTGATGACCACAAAATTCACAAGTACACAACCATTGTCATTATGAAACAAACATTAATTTTAAATAGAACAAATAATTTTTTTAAATTGAAAATCTTTCAGCTTTTTAAAATCTTTCTTGAAAAGTGAAACACATTACACCGTATTTAGCATATACATAAAAGATAATCTATACTTCAAAATTCAAACATCAGTATTGAATAACGATTTAGTTTAACGTTTTTATGTAAAGTTACATTTTCGAAAAAATAATAACTGTTTTCACACTGTAAAAAAAAGGTCGATCTACTAAAAAAATTTAGTTTCTCTCAGTGATCCTTGCAATTACTAAAAAATTAGTTATACAAAAATTCTTTTGTTCACTTTACAAAAGTAATATTTGTCTCGCTTGCAAAAAAAAGTTTGGAATGGTTACTATTTGTACTGTGAGTAATGGTTACTAAAAATTCTGTAGAATACAAATTTACTAAAAAAATTTTAGTAACCTCATAATTTTTTTTTACAGTGCAATATGATGCATGAACAAATTACCATATAAAAAGTTAATATAAAATAAAACAATTTTTGTTATCAAAGATTTTAGGTGTTACAGTAAAAATTGAAGACAAAGCATATAATTGAATACTTCGTTTTTAACCTTTTACTTTAGTATGGTCTACAACAGAATTCATAAGATCCATGGCATTAAAGGTATTTTACAAGTTTCCATACATTCCATAAAGTTCTGGTCGCTATATCTAAAGATAGAATTTATTTGTCATTAAATACGCCAAATATTACGTAGCAAAATTTCTGGGTAAAGTTCCTTGAAAAGCCCTGAAGCATATGAACACTGTTTGTGTGTACAGTAATTGATTTAAAGAAGCCGAAAATTGCATGTTAAACCTAGGAAACGAGGTGCGTTCAAAAAAGTTTTAATAAGCTTTAAAAATATTCAGATCTTGGTTTAATAGTATATACAACTTTGGATGCAGTATTGAATCCGAAATCTTTTGTGTGTCCCTTTAAATGCTACCTGCTTTCTATGATACATCAAGTAACTTGTAGTAAACCTTATCAACGTATATTAATTTAACAAAATATTAAGTAGTTTAATACAAGTGGTACTCCCCAAACAATGTCCCTTCGCCCTATACCTTTATGTAATGGAATTTTTTTGTGAGGCCATGTAAATTAATAAAAAAATTTCTTTGCACCACAGATAATGTAGAATGCATATTTTTGTACATATTTCATAGATAATTATCCATTTTATTATGTTTGATAGAGTAATGTAAAGAGCAGTGTGATATCATTGAAATACATTTGAAGCATTTTTTTTCCTTTGGCTCTAATGAAACGGAATATTTTTGATTGTCCTTGTAATTAAATTATCCACCTGATTCTTATAAAATTTGAAATAACTCGAAAAATTGTGAAAAAATCTTGTATTTCAAGTTTCAAACGATTTCTTTCAGTAGCTTTTGCGTTGTTATATATGGACAGACAGACTGTAGACAAATAGACAAAAGAACGGACGCACTGAATGATATATATCGATTCTATGTACTTATATAATTACTAACGAACCTAAAAAGGAAAATATATAATTGTAATTTTTAATTTTTTTTTTTTTTGTCTTTCAGTAATGAAATTATGCTGATAATTAACGAATATGAAATTCGTGGTTATTAAAATTGCTAATTGAGCGCTTAACTGTCAATGTGGAAATCGACGCATTTATTATTCAAAATGGACATTGTTTAAAACTTTCGAAAGACAAAAAATTCTCCTTTCTAATTTAATTATATAAATGAAAATTACTTTTCACAAATTAAGGACATCAATGTTTGAACTATTTCAACTTTCTACAATGAACGCATTTTGTTTAGTTAAATAAATGTCAAATGAAATGGATGAATGAAGAATATGTATTTAAAAAATGAATGTATTCAAAAGTAAAATATTTGTTTTAACCCAAAATCTCCCATTTTATACTACGTGTACTTGCTCTGAAACATGTACGTTCACATACGAGTGCAATATCATTATGCAGAAAATTATAACAGAAATAAAGTAAAAATATACTAATTTAATTTTAGAGATATCCGCATACTTTAGTTTGTATGACAATATATTGCAAAAATTCACGAGTTCCTACAGATTGCACTTCAAACTTTATCCCTTAAATATACCACAAAATATTTGGCACAATATTTATTTTATCATTTTTGAATAAATATTTTTAATACAGTTGTTTTAATTGTTTATTAAGAGAGAGATGTGATAAAATTTAATTATCATGTTAATTCTTATTTCAGTACCAATAAAAAAATGAAGTTTTAACACAGCGATTTGTTACTTCCTTTTCGTTTGTTAAAAATGTTATTTTTGATAAAATTATTATTTTCCTTTTATTAGTACATCAGTCTAATAGAGTTTAATAGTGTAGATACTTTGAGGGGCTTTGAAGTTAGCGTCATATTTATACTCTGTCTACAAATAATTATCGTATTATTAATGAGCCATTGTGAAATAAAGTCTGCTTGTAACATATGAAGAAAGTAAGCATTTTTATATAAAATAGAAGATTATATATAAATAATCAGTTTACAAAAAATGTGATATTAAAATAAAAAAAGATTGTAATTCAAAATAGCTTAAATTTTGAAAAAGTTGATGAAGTAAATTGAAAGAAAAATAATGTAGAAAAGGGTAAAAAGTTTAAGAAATTTAAGCAAGTTTAAGACGAAAAAAAAACATCGAACAAAGCTAGTAAGGGTAGGTCGGTCAAGAAGTGAGGGGTACTAGGTAACAGATCTAAAAATTAATGACTCTGAAAAATGTTTTATTCTCAAATGATTTTTCAGAATCGTTGTGTTTTTTAGGCAGCTTTCACTACAAAAAGTAAAAAGCTACCTATTGCAGCCGTCTGGAGGAAAACACTTCTAGAAAATTTTGGTATATTTTCACCGATCATGACCCCCAGATCCCAAACCCACCCTCCGTTCAAATGTAGACATACATATGTATAACACTATGCAGGGTGTTTCGCTACCAGACCGACAAACTTTGAGGGATGATAGTACACATGAAGACAAACATTATTAAATGGGAAACCATGGGGCGCAAACGTCTTCTGTAGGAGCTAGGAGCTATTAAAGTTTAGGGTCCAAAACTTCAAACGATGATAGAAAATGGAAAAAAGGGTTGATTCGTTTGCGGTTTTCAGTAAAATCATTCTTTATATTACGATTTCTTTACAAAAAAAATTAAAGGTTTTTTAAAAAAAATATCGATAGAGGGCGCTTTAGACTTTAAAGTAACGAACAACTACTTCTTACCGTTATTTTGTGCATGGGGTTAAAATTTTTCCAAAGTTTAGACTTTAACTTAAATTTTAAGTCCAAAATCGAAAAAATTGGGGTCAGGTAATAACTAGCGAAAATTGAACTGTGAATAGAGGGGGAGATTTTAAGCGCTCATAAACATTAGACAAACTGATCGATTTCGTTGCGGTTTGCGTGAAAGTCATTTCCTTGGTAATTATTTTATTCAAAATGACGCTTTCGACACATCTCCGACATTTCAACAGCATTACTCCTGGGTGTTTTACTACCAGACCAACTTATTTCCGGGAAGTGTTAGGGACACAAAGATGACTCGGAATCACATAGGAATGTAGCATTGGAAATGCATTTTTTGCGAGTTATGATTAAAGGAAGCAGAAAAGATAGAAACAAAAACAGCTGAGAAAGAGCAACACGTTAATGTAACAGAAAACAGTTTATTTAAAGGTTTTACTACAAAAGGTGTTTGAAATTACGACCAGAAGTAGTCCGGCAAGTTTGACAGCGACGGTAGATGGCGCTGCGGTTTCCTTACAGTAGATGAAGCTAAAGGGTAATGCCTGTGAGCAGCTATCAATTTAAAGTGATCATTCGCGAACCGGCTCCAAAGCTAGCAGAATGAAGTATTTGAAAAATGAACAGCCCGGTGGGGCTCCTCCACATTTTACCAAGGCCATTTGCCGACACTTCAAAGTAACATCTGGAAAACGGTGGATAGGTTGTGGTGGCCTTCCAGATCGCCGGATGTATCATGTATGGACTTCTTCTGCAAGTCGTTACATTATAGAACTGGCAAGTTGGATGTATGAGACTCTCGTACCATCAGTTAAAGACCTCGCATCTGGTATTTCTGTAGCTTGCCAGAAAGCTATCAGAGATGCCAGGAATCTTTCAAAGCGTGAGGAATTCCATGCGAAGCCGCTGTCAAGCATGCCGAACTACTTCTGATCGTAATTTCGAACACCTATTGTTGTAAAACATTTAAATAAACTGCTTTCTGTCACATTAACGTGTTGCTCTTTCTCTGCTGTTTCTATTGCCTTTTTTCAATGCTTCCTTTAACCGTAACACGCAAAAATCATTTTCAACATTACATTCCTATATAATTCTGAATCGTCTTTGCACCCCTAACACTTCCTTGAAACATGTTGGTCTGGTAGTAAAACGCCCAGGAGTATTGCCATTGAAATGTCGGAGATGTTTCGGAAACGCCCTCTAGCAAAAAATCAGGACACCAAAGCTGTACGTCGTTTTGTATAAAATAATTACCAAGGGAATGATCTACACGCAAACCGCAATAAAATCGCTTTGTTTTTCAAATATTTATGAATATTTAAAATCTCCCCCTCTGTTCACAGTTAAATTTTTGCTAGTTACCCAATCCGAATGTTTCCGATTTTGAACTTAAAATTTAAGTTAAATTTTAAACTTTAGAATAATTTGAACCCTATGCAGAAAAAATGGTAAAAAGCAATTGTTCGTTACTCTAAAGTCTAAAACACCCTCTATCAATAATTTTTGAAAGTAACCTTTAAAATTTTTTCCTAAAAAATTCGCAATATATAGAATGATTTTAGTGAAAACCGCAAACGAATCGACCCTTTTTCCGTTTTCTATCATCGTTTGAAGTTTTGGCTCCTAAACTTTAACGACCCCTAGCTCCTCCAGAAGACTTTTGCGCTCCATGATATCCTATTTAATAATGTTTGTCTTCATGTGTACTATCATCCCCTAAAGTATGTCGGCCTGGTAGCGAAACACCCTGTATACACAGGGTGTTTCTAAATTTATGGTACAAACTTTAAGGGCTGATAGTACACATCAAGACAAACAATATTAAAACGGAAACTAAGGGTCCCAAACGTCTTCCAAAGGAGATAGGCGCCATTAAAGTTTAAGGTCCAAAAATTCAAATGGTTATAAAAAACACAAAAAATTGGTCGATTCGTTTGTGGTTTTCACTAAAACTATTCTTTATGTCAGTGTTGTCATGAAAATATATTATAAAGATAAATTTCAAAAAATTCCGATAGAGGGCGCTTTAGACTTTGGAGTAACGAACAACTATTTTTTACCGTTGTTTTTTGTGTCGTATTAATTTTTTTAGAAGCTTAGACACAAACTTAAATTTTGAGCTCAAAATCTAAATTGTTGGGAGTGATTAAGTAGCGCAAACTGAACTGTGGGGGGAGGTTCAAATTTCAAATGATTATAAAAAACTGAAAAATTGGTCAATTGATTTGCGATTTTCACTAAAATTATTCTTTATGTCAGTAATATCTTGAAAAAAAAAATTAGAAAGATAAACTTTAAAAAATGCCGATAGAGGGCACTTTAGATTTTGGAGTAACGTACAGCTATTTTTTACTGTTATTTTTTGCATCTCATAAAATTTTTTTAGAAGCTTAGACATAAACTTACATTTTGAGATGAAAATCTGAATCGTTGGGAGAGGTTAAGTAGCACAAACTGAACTGAGTTCAATGGGAGTGGGGAGGTTCAAATTTTAAATGATTATAAAAAACGGAAAAATTGGTCGGTTTTCGCTAAAACTATTCTTTATGTGAATATTTCCTTAAAAATAAATTTTAAAGAAAAATTTCAAAAAATTCCGTTAGAGGGCGCCTTAAACTTTAGAGTAACCAATAACTATTTTTAACCGTTATATTTTGTATCTAATTAAATGCTTGCAAAAGCTTAGACTTAAATTTTGAGCTCAAATTTTAAATCGATGGGAGGTGTTAAGAAGCGCAAACTGAACTGTGTTCAGAATTTGAAATGTTACCCTCCCCATACCTCGAACACAGTTCAATTTCCCGCTACTTTATTACTCACAACGATGCAGTTTTTGAGTCCAAAATTTAAGTTTGAACTTTTACAAGCTTTTAATTAGCTACAAAAAATAACGGTTAAAAATAGTTGTTGATTACTTTAAAGTTTTAGGTCCTCTAACTGAATTTTTTGAAATATTTTGATTTTTTATCTTTAAAATTTATTTTCAAGGAAATATTGACATAAAGAATAGTTTTAGCGAAAACCGAACAATTTATTCGTTTTTTATAATCATTTGAATTTTGAACCTTCCCACCCCCATTGAACACAGTTCAGTTTGCGCTACTTAACCACTCCCAACGATTCAAATTTTCATCTCAAAATTTAAGTTTATGTCTAAGCTTCTAAAAAAATTTTATTAGATGCAAAAAATAACAGTAAAAAATAGCTGTACGTTACTCCAAAATCTAAAACGCTCTCTATCGGCATTTTTTGAATTTTATCTTTCTAATTTTTTTTTCAAGATATTACTGACACAAAGAATAATTTTAGTGAAAGTCGCAAATCAAATGACCATTTTTTCCATTTTTTATAAACATTCGAAATTTGAAAATCCCCCCCACAGTTCAGTTTTCGCTACTTAACCCTCCGAACGATTTAGATTTTGAGCTCAAAATTTAAGCTTGTGTCTAAGCTGCTAAAAAACCTAATGAGATGCAAAAAATAACGGTAAAACATAGTTGTTCGTTACTCCAAAGTCTAAAGCGCCCTCTCTCAGCATTTTTTTTAAATTTATCTTTATAATTTATTTTCAAGACAATATTGACATAAAGAATAATTTTAGTGAAAACCACAAACGAATAGACCAATTTTACTGTTTTTTATAATCACTTGAATTTTTGGACCCTAAACTTCAATGGCGCCTGTCTCTCTCGGAAGACGTTTGGTACCCTTAGTTTCCCGTTTAATATTGGGTGTCTTGATGTGTACTATCACCCCTTAAAGTTTGTACCATGAATTTAGAAACACCCTTTATATATATATATACCTGATTTTTATCATGCTGTAACTAATGTATTTATGAACCGATTTGAATGAAACATGGTATGTACATACTACATACAAATGTTTCAACCGAGTTCGTTGGCCAGCATCATCGGCCATCTTGTTTCAAAATGGCAGCCATTTATTTTTTTTTTAAATTTTAAATTTAAATTTAAATGCGAAAGCATTAAAAGTTGAAAAATACTTTCCTTTTATGTGTTAGAACTTAAAACAAGGATTCCAGAACACTTTATTTTGCCTGTATCTTAAAAAATGATTGAGTTATAGCACTTTGAATTTTTCTTATGGTTGATGTTTTGAAAAGATTTGATATTTGTCACGTGATAACGCGAGTATTTATCAATCGATTTGAATGTAACTTGGTGTGTACATAGTACATAATGAAGACTTGATTGAGTTCGTTAGCCAGTTCCATCTGCCATCTTGTTTCAAAATGGCGGCCACTTAATTTTTTTAAATAAAAATTTAAAACTAGGTACGAAAAAGTGAGAAATTTAAAAAGATTTTTCTTTTATACATTTCACCTTGATGTAAAGATTCCAGAGCATTTTTTGTTTCGTCTGTATATTAAAAATGGCTGAGTTATAGCACTTTTAATTTCTAGTGTTGCTCATATTTTGAAATGATCCAATTTTCGTCACGCGATAACACGCGTATTTATAAACCGATTGAGATGAAACTTGGTGCGTACATTACATACCGAGGTTCTGAGGGACCGAGTTCGTTGGCCAGTTCCATCTGCAATCTTGTTTCAAAATGGCTGAATTTTATTTTTTTTAATTTAAATTTTGAAATTAGGTGCAAAAAAGTAAGAAATTGAAAAAGACTTTTCTTTTTTCTGTTTGACTTTGATCCAAAGATTCCGGAATTATTTTTTTTGTTTCATCTATATCTTAAAAAATGGCACTTTCAATTTCCAGAGTGGTTGACAATTCGGAACGGTTTGAAGTTTGTCACGCGATAATACGGATATTTATGAACTGATTTAGATATAACTCCGTGTGTACATAGTAAAAACCAATGTCTTGACCGAGTTTACTGACTAACTTCATCTGACATCTTGTTTCAAAATGGCAGCCATTTAAGTTGGTCAAAAATCTTTTAAATGTATAATGATGTACAAACAAAAAATTTGAAATTGAAAAAAGATTCTTTCTAAAGTGTTAATAGGGGATTCCGGAGTATTTTTTTCTTTGTCTTTACCTTAAAAAACGCCTGAGATATAGCAGTTTGAATTTCTAACCTGAGTGACATTTTTTTAAAAATCAATTTGCCCGCGACAGCACTCCTATATATTAATTGATTTCGATGTGAGTGTGCATGTGCACATGAATTAAGATTTCGACCAAGCTCATTGGTTTATTTTATCAATCATGTTGCTTTAAAATAACATACACTTCACGATATCGTAGAATTTGGTGACCCTCTAAATGACTTAAAACAAAACCAGTTTGAATAATAGATGACCAATTTCTAAAAATTCCTATTAATATTCAGAATCGACAAAAGCTAGTAATCTATCTTATAAAATCGGGCTCTACTAATTTGAGCTTCGTATGTTTGAATAATACAACTTAATTTAAAATGAATAAATAAATGAGTATATGAAAGCTACCTCTTCCTCCCTGTATTGCCGGAAGAACTTTTTCTTTTCTTACAGAATAACAATATAGATAATAAATTGTTCAATAACAGTACATATATACTAACAAAAAGTAAAAAAAAAATTAAATAAAGGAAAATTAAAGATAAATTAAAGCTATATAAGTGGGAGAAACGCAGAGTTTCTCGACGTCCAGAATCATAGAGAAATAGAGTTTTTTTTTCAAATTGTTTAAAAAAATTTTATTTAACCCATTACTATAAAATAAACCTGGTAGTATTTTACGCACTAATTTTATAAAATTGCACACACAAATTAATAAAATCCATGCAGAAAGCATGGTTTAGACAGAGATAAAATAAATGAGATATCATTGGCAAATAATAGAATGGTTTATTCGTACTTTATTTTCATTTTTTAGCTGAGGACTAAATGTAATCTGATATATTATATATACATTCATATATATATATACATTACTAACAGAGGAAAAAATTAAAAGCTGTGTACTATTACAAGTGATTGGTTTTATTTTCATCATAAAAATGTTTTTTCATTATCTGAAAATACATTTTCCATATTTGTTCTAAATATTTAAAACAGAACCTATCTTAATCAGCAGTTTGTGATTTTATTTTTTCATATTTTCAGATCGCCTATTCATTTTCATTTATTATGTATTTTACTTATGATGCCATTATGATCACTTATTTACTTATCATGTACGTATGATATTGATACTGAAACAAAAAACCCCTTACTGTTATTTTTTTATCATATACTGACAAGGGAACCTATTTTGGTACTGCTCGTACCTAATATCGAGATCTAGTGTATTTTAGCTATATACATAAAAGTTTGAGAACCGATAAATATTCTCTATTAAAATCACACTTTATGTATGCACATTTTTAAGTTTTATATTTTTATTATTGGATATTTATTTGTTTATTTCACACTAAATGTGGGTGAATTGCTAAAAATATACAGCTACGGGATTTTTAATCATTTCCCCTCCTGGAATATATGTATTAGAATAAAATTAGATTGTGATTCTTTGATTACTGCAATTGTGACAAACAAGAATTAGATCTTCTTCTAATTAGATGTTAAAATTTTCAATAGTAAATACTTGTTTAATAAAAACTTTTTAGATAATTTAAAACTACCTAAACTGTGTTTTTAACGAAAGACAAAATTAATGTAAACTAGTTTTTTCTGAAGTCGAATGGGATACAATTTTGAATGTTTATCCTCTTCACTACTGACGATTATTACAGTATTTTTAATTATTACTGAATTGTTTCTTCTCTCGGAGAGCGAGAGACTTCAGAGCGAGATTTTTGTTTTATTTTCATTAGCTCGAATTTTAGAATTCGAAACATATTATTCTTATATCGAAATTTCATTTATTTTTGAGTATCATTAATAAAATGGGACAAAACTGATGTACCCATTTGGGTACTCAGGGACTGAAGAGGTTAAAATGAAATGTTTTAAATACTTTATCTTTTGGTAAAAGTAATTGCAATCTAAATTAATATATTTATACAATTTAGAATATTTAAATATGCCGAATTAGCTCGGGCATTACAATTTCTAGTGAATTCCAAACCATTGCTTACAATCGAACAACAGTTGTGACATTTGGGTAAAGTTGCTCGAAAAGCTTTACCCTTTTTCCCCATCAAAAATGTGAACATAATTTTCTAATTCTTCAAAATGAAATTTGTAGGTTCCTAAAAGAATTGTTAAACTTTTCCCCAATGTTTTATATTTATTACTGTCTAATCTGTATTTTTTAATAATTTTCTGTAAAAAAGCATATATGTTAATTGTAGTATGAGACTTTAAAATGTAGCATGTCTCAATGATAAAGATGAATCGCAAAAAATTGTTTTGCTTTGTGAGACTGCTATTGTTGGTTAATTACAGATACTTCCTTTTGCAACAAATTCCCTAAACAATTTAAATTAAAGAAGAAAAAAAATATAAATATTTTCTCAATAGGAACCATATGCATTTATTGGAATTAAAAAAAAAAATCGGAAAAATGTGTAAGTAGTTGAAAAAAAATTGTTATCGTAAATTAAAAGTTTTCAGTAAATTAATCATTTGTATTACAATGTTTACTGGTTCATTCGTCAATACCAAAATGTACGAAGCTAACATATTTAAAGTAAGACATATATTTTGTGCAATTTGCACAATTACATGATACTTGATACATGATACTTGAGCTGAAATAAGAATTGGATGAATTATGGGACAATAAATTTGCGCCAAAATATGGCAAACAGATATGAAATTGCTACTTTGACGCAATTTATATTTTAAAAAAATGAAATCAAAAAATAAGTACTACATGAAGAATTTATTTATTACTATGTACGATTTTATGAAATAATAGTTTGACATTAATAATTTTCGATGATACATTAAGAAATCAATATAGAAATCCAAATCATTGTTTTCGGTTTTCATCTGTGTTTAATTATTTTTAAAAAGAAATTGACAAAAATTATGCATTTTTAATTAACTTACTTGATTATGATTGCTACAAAGTAATAATAATAATAATAATAATAATAATAATAATAATAATAAATAAATAAATAAATAAAATGTAAACTAAAATAAAGCAGTGAATTTGTATTAATTAAATTTGCTTATTGATCCAAACTATTTTTTAGAAAAATAATAGTATCTTAAAATTTCTGTGTCAGTTGGCCAACATAAACTCGCTTGATTGCCGCCGAGACGAATATCAATCTCGAAGTCTTTGTTGTCGTCCAGTAGTTCTCTGGGACAACCCTTCCAGCTTTTCGATGTGTTTTATTTAATAAATTCCTTTTTCAATTGTGTCTGCGATTTTTAAAATATACATTAAATACTTATGAAAGAATGTGCATTTTTGCAAATAAACATTTCTGTTTTATCAAGATTTTTTCAAACTGAATACAAACCAATCGTTTTCCAATTATGTACATTTCGATAGAAATTATACATAATTATTTAAAATTATTAGTTTAATTTAATGAAACTTTTTTTGTTAAAAAACTTTTAAAAAATTAGATTGCTTTTATGATGATTTGTACTTTTGTGATTTTATACTTAATCATGTATATTAACAACGGGACTGCTCAAAGAAATAGTAGCCATTAAGTACCTTAGCAAGGTAACTTGTAGCATGTAATATTTTCAGATAATCATACTTACATATACTAGAAAATGATATTTATTCAATAATAAAATACATTAACGTAAAAATACTGAAGGTTTTTTTTTATATTATACTGGTAAAATATTGTTTTTTCTGTTTTTTTTTTATTTCGTTATTTTTAGAAATCAGTTTAGTTTAACCAGTTTAAAATTGAATACACTTAAGGGAATATTATTAAAATATGAGTGTAATGAAATTTATTAGCAGAAAAAAGTTTAATGCGTCTTTAGAGAACAGCGAAATTCTTGAACAAGAAAAAATAATTGAGCAAAGCTTATTAAAATCTGGAAATGCTGTCTCTAGCAGGAAATTTTTACCATATTAAAGAAAAAAGGAGTTTTAAATTAATTATAGTTTCAAAATTATGGAGTAACCATTATACGTATCCTGATACAAATACTAGACGGTATTCTGATACATTTTAACTCCGGTATTTGTTAATTTTATGTAACAGGAATAAAAGCAAAAGATATTTTATAAAGAATCTCTTGAACAGCATCTGTTATTAATTGATCATTTGTGTGTTATTTTATATAGCTTTAAAACATCATTAAAGATTGCATGTAAAATATTCTTATGAATTTTTAAAGATGTTCTTTGTCTGAAAAATATTAAAAAATACTAATTTTTAAAGATTATTATCTGTATTTAAATATATTTAAATATTATGTTATTATGCATATTTAAGTAAAATTTAGATTTATGCACACTTTACTCGCGAATCTAAAAACTTAATGAAAGAATAATAAAATACTGAACAAGTAAAATAACCGCTTTAGTTGATTCAGCTTTCTCTAGTGAGGAAAATTTAAATATTTTAGGAATTCACAATTTACACATAATTGAGTGAACATTATAATTATCAAGTTATAAATGCTAAACAGTATTGCCTTGAATTTTAACTATCATTTTAATTTTTTACAATGGATTTTGATTTTTTATAATAGGAATGCAATAAACATCATTTTATAATTGAGGCCACATAATAGCACCTGTTAATGATTGATCATCTATGCTTTTTTCTATTTTATCTTAAAAACATGAATAATCAATTCGTTTTAAAATAATTACTTTTTTAACGGTGTTCCTTTTTCGATTAGTCTTAAGAATTATCATTTTATAAATAAGTTTATATTTAAGTCAAATTGTCGTTTAATTTGTTTTACTCAATTCATCTAAGAAATTTTAAAAAAGTCTCAATACTGTTTATTGTAACACAATCTATTGTAAAAAAAATTGTTTTTTAACATAAAATGTGCTTATCTGTTGTTAATTTGTAATAAATAGCATTTGATTTATATTATTTGTGGATTTTATTTTACCGTCGGAAAGCTTTATAAAAGCATTTGCAAAATACATAATGATACACAATTATACAGAATATGTATAATCGAAAATATATGTCTTAAAAGATATTTTTTTCCACATTGCCTAGATATTTTATCATAGAGAAGAAATGCATATTATTATAAATTATTTGAACTCTTATTGATTTAATAAATTTTTAATATATTTGTATGTGATTAATTCTCTCAAAGACAGTACCATATTCATAATTAAGTTTTTTTAATATGATATTGAAAAAATCGCCTTTTTGAGCATTTCAAATAGAATATAGATAATTAAAACGTTTTATAATTTTATCCTTTTGTCAGATTGTTAAAAGTATTTAATAAAACTTTAAAATGAAGACATGAATGATTTTTACTTTTAAAGTTTTACATTATTAAAATAGTGTTTCTTTGTATCATAAAAAGCTTTGATTTTTTTTTTATGTATTTGGTATCAAACTATCCATCATTCTAAAAGGAGTGATTCGTACACTGTAAAAAAAAATCTGTAAAGGTACTAAACATTTTCTAGGAAACTGGGATTCCAAGAACTTTTCATGTAACGGTAATAGCAAAAATTCAAGTTTCAGAATCGGTTACATGGATTTTTCCTGTTACCATAACATGAAAAGTTCTTGGAATCCCAGTTTCCTAGAAAATGTTTAGTACCTTTACAGATTTTTTTTACAGTGTACTTATTTATTTATTCATTTACCTACAGGATATAAATGGGTGACATAAATTACAACATTTTTATATAGAAATTAAGAAAAAAATATTACATTACTCAAATAATTCGCGACAAATATTTTGAAAGTGACATTTTTAAAATATTTGTTCATTGCCGGTAAATTTGCGTTTTCTCTCCTTTAAATGCAACAAAGTCATTTTTAAATCTGCATACTTGTACCTTTGAAATTATATTAGTTCTATATATTTTTAATTTGATCAGTCTTCGAAGAGACAATCTATCAAAATGTAAAAACTCATGCTAAAGCTAAAGAAAGGAAATTCTAAAGGATATTAAAGATGTATAACAGGGAAAAAAAGAGCAAACAAAGACCATGAAACTTATGCAGCGGACAGTAAATAAACGATAATTGATGATTAAAAAAATAAAAAGCAAAAATACGAAAATATTTTCAGAAATGCTAAGTTCAGAACTGGCTTTTAAAAATATTGTTTCCAAAAAACTTTTTTTTTTTTTTTTTTTTTTTTTGTATTACGAATTTTTTTAAGAATTAAAATTACGCTTTTATCTTTACACTATTTGCCCCTATAGATCTCTTCATTTATAATTCGTAATTCATTTATCTAGCATATTTTACCTATTTTGTTATTCAACAGAATCATATTTCGATGTTATTATTATTAATTCATGAAATTAGCATTTATTCATGTTTTAAAGCTAAAATAGAAGAAAGAACAGATGATCCATCGATATCAAATACTATTAAGGAACTCACCTATAAAACAATTGTTCTGTTATTTCTATTGTGAATACTTAACAAATATCACAGTTAAAATGCATGGCAGTGCAGTTTATTATTTATATCTTTATAAACATAATATTTACTCAATTTTATGTAAATAGCAAATTCTTAAAATATTTAAATTTTTCTCATTGCATTTCTAGATTTAAAAAAATCATTACGAAGCATTTATTCATATGAAAAATATGTAATGAGTGACTTTTCAGCAACTTAATTCAGTTAATTTTAAGAAATATAGATATTCAGTTTTTTGTAATGATTCTTTTTTACAGGTAAATTTTCTAGTTCGAAAATCATGCGTATTTTTTTGTAACTATTTGAAAATAGTTTAGAGGATTATATTAATAAGATAATTTTGTATCTTATAATATATTCTGCACTTTTTCAAATTGAAATTATCTTCTACTGCGAATATTTTTTATCTTTGAATCTCGGAAAATCAAAGCTTGTTTCAATCATTTCTAAATACCCTATAGATTTACTATAATGAACATGCAATTTTATTCTAAATTAATTGATGTATTATGATGAAATAAAAACAAATAAGTGTGTTTTTCATGTAATTTATTTATCCATGAATTTATGTTACACATATAATATTTTTATATCTATTTAAACTTCCATGCAATTATTAAAAGATAAAAAAAGAATAAAAAAAATAATTCATGATATTAAAAAAATATTTTAACTAAAATAATAGTCTTTTTCAAAATTTTATGATTTGTTGTGTGATAATAAGTATTTAGCTGTAAGTTGAGCTGTACAAAATTTGATCTCTCTGACTCATAGAGTTCTTCTGTACAGACTCTGTGACAGGCACACAGGCAGAGAACAGAGAGAAATAAGGTTTCGTCATATGAAAAATCCTAAAAATAAAAAAATTAAATAATTTCATTTTATTTCACAATGCTAACCTAAACTCAATATCTTTATATAAGATAAAAGAATGAATAAAATAAATAATTAATGTATGCAATTTTTTTTGTTACACTCAGAAATAATATTTTGTTTATTGACCAAATTATTAAAAGTTTGATTCGAGTTAATTAACATTATAGAATTATATGAATAGAATTAATTAATATAACTATACAATTATTCATAATACAATTATTCATAATTATTCTTAATTCATCATTCAGTATAAAATGTATTATTTCAATTTAGAAGATACTTCTCTCCGCTTAGTTTTTTTTTAATTACAATTGCGTATTATTCAGACAACACCACACTCCTCCGTACTCTAACATCTATCCAAACTCCCATCCTATTATATATATATGCATATATATTGTATTTTTAATTATTATTTTATTAATTATTATTTATTTAATTATTATTTAATTATTATTTTTAATATCAATATATATATATATAGATGCATATATCTATAAGTATATTGTACATTATTATTATTATTATTATTTATTGGAATATAGGATATTTTAAATCGTAAATCTTTGAGTTAAAACGTCTATAAATCACTTTATCTTTTTTGCAAGCTTCAAGCAATATTTTTAGTTTATTGGACTTGGATCAATCAAGAAGATTAGAAAGAGATTCCTCATATATTTCTACACACACACAAAAATATATATCTTATGCAATAAGCCTCATGAAAAAGAAAAACTTTGTATATACATTGGTATTTCCTTTTATCTAACAAGTCGGAAGAGACGGATTAATAACTTTTGGTAAAGTACACTTGGAATATAAAATTTATCAAAACTTTTTTTATAAAAATATAACTTTTTAGTTTATTATATGATGTTCCTTATTTCTGTCACATGAACTTAGTAGAAAATAAACATTATTTCATTTATCAATAGAAACGACTTAGTGTTACGCTTGACATTTAACTTTCTGAATTTCTTTTATTAACAAAAACCATTTAGAATTGCCCTTGATATTTAAATTTCTGAAAAAAAGTATTAGGAAAATTGCTATAAACTTTTGAACATTCGAGATAATCATGTTCAATAAATCAAATTTGCAGAGAATATATAAAAATAATTATAGTATTTTTAAATAACAAATATTATGTGTATTTACAATAAAAATAATGATAAATTAAGTAATATATATTATATATATATTTATATGCATGCCTAATGTATAATTAATATGTATTTATATGTAAATTTTATTTAAATTTAAAAACATTAAAAGACGCATGGAAGCAACTTATTATCGAAAAGTATGGATGATTTGCTTCGGTAGCAGACAATTATCATTATATGTATAGAAAGTAAAATGTTGCACTGCAATTTGAATTTCATTAATAGTACAATTTTATGTAAATTGCCACTAAATTGTATAAATGCTAAAAGTCCACAGAAAATATATCTATTAATTACTTTTTTCATGAAAAATCCAGATGGTTTCATTATCTTACTTTGAATATGTTGTACCATAGAAATATAAAGTGTGTGACTAATGGGATTATAAATGCTAATAAAAATCCATAAAGAAATTTATGAATCAAAAATGAAGTCTAATGTGTAATCTTGATACAGCTGAATTTTGTGTAACTGGGAATTAAAACGTAACTTCTAAACGTAATTATAATCCAGCAAAATTTAAAAGTTATATTTTGTGTCATACAGCTTCTTTATGCGAAATCGGTTTTCAAGATGATTACAACTAGCAACAGAAATGTCCGAATCATATTGTAGCCTTATTTGAATGTCTACAGACACAACTAAAGGAATTTTTTCGTTGGACATAGCACTTCCATTAAATTTTATAAACAAAAATAATAATTCAAAAACGCTGTTTTATATTAATAAACACAGAACTAAAAAAAGTTTGTTCAATGCACGTGAAGCTGTTTTAAGAATGCTTTTAATACTAAAGTTCTCTCAAATAACAATAACTCGTCTTACTGGAAAATTTTGCTTTGCTAGTTTTATCAGCATGCTTTAGTTTTTCTTTTTTGACAACTGCTATTGAAAACGAAATATTTTTATGACAATTTTTGTAACATATTTTGTAATATATATCGGGTACAATGTATATAACGGGTACAATGCACATAACGGGTTTTTCAAAAGATCGGATTTAAAAGGTAGATATAGATGAAGTATACCATAGAAAATGTTTGCAATATGAAGGCGGTTATCGCTTTAATTCCAATGCTTTGTTCGGCCCAACTAAAACTAGTACATGGTGCACGGAACAGATACTGAATCCTTAAAATATATGTATTCTCATTTTGAAGGGAAATTTTAAGTATACCTACTGTCAACATGAGGATAATAAATTACAATTTGCAATGGTAAAATATAAACAAAAAAAATTACAGATTTAAATTGACGACACGTGAAAGTATGATGTTATGTTTTGGGTCGAACATAACGTATTTTAGGATTACACCCTGCACCACGCCCAGACCTTACACTCTCTACGATTTCTCTTTAGTATGCATTCACTTTTTCAGCTGTACTGATTTCGTTCTATTATTGCCATTTGATCTTTCATAAAGTTTATCAGCCTACGAAAACATTCAGGCTTTCTATTTAGTCGCTGTTACTTTGGTCTGTTTAGTAAAAAGTGCCTACATCGACAATCACATTTTCATTCCCTCAAAATTAATATGATGCATAACATTTGAAGTAGATTTTTATTCAAAAACAGCACTTTTGAAATAAGCAAATCTTATAAAATATTAAAATCACATAGGAAGGACAAATACTAATAAGGTCATTTAATTTGTTTGTCTAAGAATTCTAAAGAATTTTAAATAGGTTTGAATAGTTAATGAAAACTTGATATAAAATCTCTCAATACATTTGCAACAGTTCCATTTATGTTTATAAATATGAAGATAGTCCATCAATTTCGGATTTTTGACAATTTAGATTTTTTGAAATGCATGGTTTTAAATTGAATGTGCAATTAATTTAAAACATCACCTTTAAATTGAACATTTTTTTTCTTTTGTAAATATTAAATACACTGATAAACAAGGTTAGAAATTTCATACTTTATGTAGCGATAAATGTCTTATCTGTGGCTGTTCTGATATAGGCCATTGTTTGGAGTTATATTGACAATTTAAAGCAAACATTAAGCCACTTATATCATTATAATAGCATAAATCATCTTTTCTTGAAAAAAAAAATATCGAATATTTCTTATGTCAATCTCGATAAATAGATATCTTTGTATTGTTTTTCAGGAGAATTCAACCTTTCAATCTTGATCCAAGTAATTCTGAGTTTTTGTTTGATAAATTTAAGTCTCACACAAAATCATTTAATTCATTTGAGTAATTAGGTGTGGTTCTTCATTTATGCCAGAAGAATAGCTCGTATAAGAGATAGAGGAAGTTTCAGTTTCATCAATTTTCATTTCTACCGCTGCATCGTCATATGCAAAATCCTCTGGAGGTTTCAGTATTTGTAAATTATCATTATATAATGCTGGTCACATTGCAGAATCTAAGTTCGGGTACTTAATTTTATGTTTACTTCTTGCAGAGAATCCTTTAATTTTTGTAATACATTAGTAGCAGTCAGTTATATGATCCTTCGGCATGCGCCATATCTTGGGTATAGCAAAGATCATACAGTTTTTTGTACCTTTCATCCACGCCCGAAGGTTTGTAGCACATCGTGTACAACAAGAATGAGGCGTCCATTTCTTATCTTGTTCACCTACTTTATATCCAAAGTACATATGATAGACAGTCTTTTTTAACAGCGTGAAAGCGCATCGATGCTTTTTCAAAGTTAGCTCCCCGCACACATAGCAAAAAAATCGGGTTCATTAACGCAACCTCTAGACGTGTTTTACATATTGTAGAGGAAAATAGGATAATTATAATCAAAATTTAATTAGTTATACAGAACAAAGAAATAGTAGAACACTTGCCCCGAAAGCTTCAACTGTCATGGATTTGCGTCAAAGTCAAATACTGTGGGGATGGCTAGAGCTGTTTGTTCAAGGTCGCTAACATAAAATTTATTAGGGGGACATCTGTTTCTACTCTGTAGCTGTATCTTCTATCGTTGTAATAAGAAAAAATAAATGTTTGTATGAATAAAATACATGAAAGAGAATAATATAATATAATTATAATGCCTATACGATGCCTATACTCCGAAACGCATAAATGAAATATCTCAAAATTGGAGGATGATAGAAAATTTTTAGAAACATATTCTTTTTCATCAGATTGAAATCTATAAGAAACACCCAACGTATATAGAGAAATAGAAAATTCGTTAAAATTTGTTTTTCAGTGTTATCATCAAAATCGGAAAACATTTCGTTAGATATGAGAAGAGAGAAATATCTCATAAAAAGATTTTGAAGACATCAGTGATGTCTCATTGAAACATATCTTGGCACAAATATTTAGAACAAAACATTTTATGGTAATATAACATCTTTAAACTAAACGATTAAAAGCTAATTTGTTTCTCTCATTTCTAACATTTGAATATTCTGTAACACGGCTAAAGCAGGTGTCTTTCATACATTTGAAACATATTCTGTCCATTATAATACAGCTTTAGAATTTCAGTTCAAATTTCGATTTAATTTAAAGATTTACAGTTATGTAGTTTTTACATATCCTTTCATTAATGTGATATAAAGTGGAGAGAAGCACTTGCCAAATACGCAATAATGTTTAACTACACTGATTGTAATATATGTGTTACAATTCAAATGCGCAATACAACTTAAGATTTTTGTAAATTCAATTACTATATGCAATATGTTTCTCTCAAATATTTATATTTGAAAGAAATCAATAATTAAATTAACACTTTATAACAAAAGTATATCATGGATTTTTTTTTTTTTCCAAACTGCATAATAAGAAGAAAAATAAATTATGCACCAAGGACACTATTGAGGAGCTGTTACGAATATTTATAGAATATTTACTGTTTAGTACGTTAATAAAATAGCTATGTAATCATTTATAAAATGTACAAAATATATGAAAAACAAGTTAAAAAATTATCGTTCATTGTCAGAAAAGTATTTAAATTTTCTTTGTTGAAAAATAAGTTTTGTGCACACCTGTAGATTAACCAAAAATTTTTAAACAGATCATGTATTAAACTAGAACTGAATTCAGATAAAAAGAAAGGTGTTTCAATCTTCTGAAATCTTATTTTGAGTAAATATTATCTATAATCTCTCGTTTTTCAATTCATTCTGTGGCCTTGTATATGAATTTTTGCATATTCTGCAAACGTCTTTTTGTATGTTAGTTTTAGATCACGTTGAAAATACAAACTGAAATTAAAACCATCTTTAAGGAGTTCGCTTTATATTGAATAATGTTGTACAAATATTTTGTCAAGCCCTGTGCTTGATCTAAGTCATTTATTCATAGAAGGCAGTATGCAAAATTTAGTTAAACTCAAAAACGCGTATTAAAATTTAAACGCATTTTTAGCAACTAACGCTAAAAGGCAGTACTTACGTTATACTAAAATATCTAACATATTTTATGCATGCTTGTAAATGAGCAATAGAAATATGAAAATCGTAAGCAACTATCTTCAAAGCCTCAGTTATATCAGATATATCAATATCAGATTATTTCAAATATTGTAACATAATTAAAATACGCAGCAAATAGTTAAACTCCATAGGGCATTGTGTAATCTAATTCATATGTGTCCCTGTAATTTAATAAAAATAACTTTGCATTTTTTATTCCACAGAATGTATGAGTTAGTGCACTTCATAAATGTACATCAATTATACATCTGTCTGTTCCTGTAAATAAACGAAAATGCTTTTTTTTTTTTTTTTTTTTTTTTTTTTTAATAGGGATCATGCCATAGTAAATCTTAATGACACATTTTTATAGCATACCGAGTACATTTACGAAAGTTAATGCACGGTCATTACAGTGTTATTATGGCCATATAGCAAGACAAACTGACAAACCGGAGCCATAAACAGTTTTCAGTTATTATGGAAAATAATATTATAAAAAAATGAAAGAATTTTGAATAAACTGAACAAAGAAAAAGAAGTATTTTATAACCTTATTTCTCCTTATTATTTAGCCATCGCAAATATATTTATGACAATATTAAGTTATTTAATTATTGCACAACTTATGCAATTATTTGTGTGCAAATTGCGGTTATAGTATACGAAACTTTTACTCACCTACAAACAACAATCTTTTCAACAAATGTGTAAACATGTTACATAAACGTTTTTTACTTCATAATGCAATCGAAGTAGTAGCACGTAAGGACAATGAAAATGTGCTTATTTTGCATAACAAAGTGTGACTACAAGTGCAGCTTTTGGAAATTTAAATTACATCATTACTTTCCAACACTGATAATAATGATTGTTCATCTAATAAAAAACTATATGCTCTACAAATTACAAGTTTATTAGTATTGTATTAAAATCAACAAATGCGTAATGTGAGTTGCTAGCTCATTTTAAAAATAGAGTTACGCGAATATTTAAAAAACTTTTTTTTATTGTATTCATCTTAGCGTCTTCTTTACACTATCGTGTGAAAATGTGCAATTGTTTACCTAGTGCTTTGTATAAGTGTCCTCTAAACGCATTAGAATCAGAGCCAGTGATAGTGTAAGTAAAGGAGGTTGTCTATGATATTCATAGATTTTATAATTAGCTGAAATTTTTTATTCTCACAAAATATACAGATTATCTAAAAAAAGCTAGAAATATTACAAATCAAAACCAAGGACTATAATACAATGCCTATTAAAAAGATACTGTTTATTTCTAAAGGAAAATTACAGTGTTGCTTTAAAAATTTTCAGCATGCAGTTTAATTTTTGCTAGATTTTATCATTAACTATATATTTACAGGCATATCTGTTAGCATGTTTTTTAAAAAAATTCTTGTCATAAATGCATTAACAAGTACAAACTGCAAAATCATTACTGGAAAAGGAAAATTAAATAAATAAATAAAAGATTACAATGGTTACCGATTTAATACAAATTCATAACTTTATTGAATAGATACTAGAGACATAATAGAACATATAATTTAATGGTGGGTTTTTTTCCACAACTCAAATAATTAAAGCACCAGAAATGTTTGAGTTGCTTCGAAAAAAACAGCTATATTTTACAAAAATTGCGGAATATTTTCCTTGCATAGTTGTTTTTTATATTAATGTGATGAGATTACAGAAAAATATAATTTTATTTAGACTATGATCTGAGATTTAACGCACTCTCTCAAAATATTACCTAAAAAATTATAAATTATGTTAGAAAGTGCATATGGTAGTACATTCTTTTGCATTCATAGGATTTTAAGTAGTTAGACATTTATGCGTTTTATATGAGATCATATTATCATATCATTTATATTACTATAAATGGAAGGTCGAGTAAGAACCATAAGAACACTTGTACATATTTCTTTAACAACCACTACTTTTTGATAAACGACTTTGTGAACATTGTCACGTCCTCCCGATGCTATTAAAACTGAGTGATACATATGTGAAGTATGAAATTACTAAGCTCAATGAGCCAAATAGAATGAAGTATAAAAATTTGAATTCATCAACAATGATTTCGGTATCTCAACTTATAAGACGCTGTCTATATATTAATGAATTTACATGAAGGGCAGCTTTGTTCTGTGAAGATTTTTTTATTAAAAAATTTTAACATTTTATTCAACTTAAATTAGTAAAAAATGAAAGATGTTCCCAAAAAAGGAAAACCTAGTATATGAAAAAACGACCGATAGTTCTGCTATTAGCGCGTTCGGTTTTCAGCGACATATCAGTGATTCATCTTCAGATTTTATAGTATTCACTAAAAAATTTCATCTAATCGGTATCTATGAAATCAAAACAAAGCTTGATTTAACACACAAATCCTGAGTGATCTGAATCAGGAGAATCAAAAGGACCGAGATATGTTCTACGAGTTAGTCATACTCGCGGTTATCGAGAGTAGAAATGGGACAGCAAGCCAAAACCCTATATAATGATGAGTTTTGAAAAATAATTAGCTTCTATTGGGATGGCACATCTCAGTTTTTGAATCAAACAATAAAACATTATTGTAGACACGCACCTACGCCCGCCCTCATTTACAATTATCGTTATTATCATGGTGAATACAACTAACGAGTACTTCCTTTCTTGTGAGGGGAAAGGATTTTCAATTTCAAAATGATCAGCATTGCTCTGCAATATATATACTTTACAAAGGAAATACTTTTTTTAATAAAAAGATTTCAGAAATAAATATATGAATATTGTTGTTTAAAAGTCCCTGAAGTCAATTTATTTTTGCACATTACAAAATGCTTTATTTCAACATTATTAAATCAGCTTTCATCAGATTTAAATGGATATCCAATTTTAAAAGTATTTCGACATATTTAAAATGAAAATATATATTGCAGATATTTATATTACGTAAGGTAAATGCTTTTTTCTATGATAAGAAAAGAATTGTGTTCTTTGGGGAAAAGTTATATTGCGTAAACTTAAAATAACTGTATCATTACGCTTAAAGATTCATTAAATTAAATTGCTGTAAAATGTTAAAATTATAAAGCAAAAGAAAATGTTGTTTATTTAATTATTGTGCAATAATTTTTAACCGATACTTTTTATGTATTGATATAAAGGCAAAAAGATATAAGGAATTGCTTTAAAATTTCTTATAAATTAATAAACTACTTCTGTTTCTGTAAGTTCAGTTTCACTTTTTTTACCACTGTCAAGAATTTCTTTCTTTCAAACAATCGTTAAATTTAGAAACCGTTCTCAAACCATAAAATTTAAAAGTATACTTCACAATGCAGAATAAAAGTTCCAAATGTTCTCCTTCCTTAAATAAATATTTTTTTAAGTTAAAAATATTATTTTTAAAATTCTTTCGAAATTTGAATTTTTATACGTCCTCTGGGACCTATAAGTTATATGTAGAAGCATTTTTTCCATGTCCTGAGAAAAGAAAGAATAAAAAGTTCGTTACTTATCGTCCGGAACTTTTTGCATTAGGATGATTTTGATATTGTGCGATTTTGGAGCTTTACATGTACTATAAATAGGCCAAATAGGTCGTCAGAATGTTTCAGCATTAATTATCTTCCGTTAGTTTAGATATTGATTTAAGTAAAAACAAAACAATGTTGATGATATTTTTATGTTTCTTATTTTATTTTAAGTACTGAGAAATAGAAGCTAATAAAATTACATACATATGCATCATTACATACGCATAATTTGAAATGCAGATAAACATTTGTTTTTCGTATGATTTAGTTACGTCGTCACTTTTTCAAAAACTTGATTTAGTATTATTAAAATAGTTTCTTCTTCCTATTAAAAAAATTCTCAATAAAGATATTATATATCTTGGGATAAAGTACTCAAATTTAATAATCTATGACCATTTTGACATAAAAACTTAATTTAACTTTTTTTTCAACTGTGTAAAATTTTTGAAAAATAAGATTTATTTAGTTTTAGGTAGATTTCGTATGATTTTCGTATTACCTACCTATCGCGGTTGTTCCAATGTTGGAATTTCTAAAAAATGTTTGCAGATCTATGCGCATGATGACCTTTAGACCCCAAAACTACCACCAGTAAAAACGTTTATACATCTATCTATTAATCTATATATATATATATATATATATATATTACTTTCTTCCAGATAGGATAATTCTGCTCCAGTCTCCTCTAAACTGATACATAAAATTAAGGGGTATAAAATCTCGGTTCAGCTCGTTAATGGGCAAAATCGGACCAAGGAAGTGGAAATAAGGAGGATTTTTGTGAAAACGGAAAAACTCGATAGCTTCTTAATTAAAATAGATATCGAATCAATTTAAAGTTTATATTACTTCTTAAAAATTGGCCAGAAGTTTATGCATGACAGATTTTTGATAAAGTTAAAAGTAGGCTAAAGGGACAAAAACAAAAAAAAAAAACAGGCTAAAACTTTCTTATTTACAAGTTTTTGATAGAAGTATATCTTAGCGATAAAAAAAAACGAAAGTAAAAAAGGGGGGGCGAAAAAATACAAAAATCCATAGCTCTGTCAAGCTAATTAAATATATTATACATCTTCTCATTAGTATCTACTACTTTAATATTGACAAGTTCTTCATAGGACCAATTTTTACAGAAAAAAATTAAACAAATAGGATTCAGAGGAAAAAACCCTCAAATCCAAACTGCTTATATTCTGACTCATTTTTAAATTCATTTTTATGATTTTAAAAGTATCCAAGTGGCAGATACTCTTATTTAGGAATTATATAATGTGACGTGTTGTTCAGTTTTTTGATAAAGTCAGAATATATTTTTAAAAAGGCTGCCAAAAAGAGTATTTTAAACAGAATTTCTCGAAGTAATCGTGATTGAGAAATTGAGGAAGTATTCAAATATCATTTTTTCCCTCACTCATTTTTAAATCCATTTTTGCGCTCAAACTAATCCGAGTCAAATCAAATGAGCTATAAAAATCTGAATTCATCACAAAGACTTTGGGTGCCTTTAATATTGAGATACTGTCTATATATAAGTGAATTTACGTGAAAGATTTATTTATACTAGTATTTTAACACTTTTTTGACATAATATTACAAAATACTGAAAGGTGTTCCCAAAAAGGAAAATCTTGTATATTAAAAAAATGACCAAAAGTTCCGTGGTTAGCACATTCGGTTCTCATTCTCATATCAGAGGGTCAGGATTTTGACAGGATTCATTCATATTTCATCTAATCGGTATCAAGAAAATTAATACCATATTTGATTTAAAATGCAAACTCTGGATGATCTGCTCTAGGAGGACCACAAGAAGGAAATACATCCTGTGTAACAGAAATATACCGATGAACATCGAGACTGGAAATGGAACAGTTGGGAAAGATCCTTGAGGATTTGGAAATCGTGAGTTTAGAAAAATTATTAACATCTACTTGAATGGCACAGCTGGGTTGATGAATAGAACCATAAAATATCACCTTAGACTCCCACCCATATCCGTCCTCATTTACAATTTTCTTTATTATCATGGTGGATACAATTAACCAGTACTTTCTTTTTAAATTATAATTATGAAAATAGACTTTGTAAAAATCACGATAAAATAAAAAACGAAGCAGAACGCATTTCGTGATAAAACAATGCAGCTCGTCCTCAGCATAAGAAGACACGTGTCTGTAAGGGCGCAAGATCAAAGATGAACTGAAAGTAACAGGGTAGAGATAACAAAGAGTGCGTCAGGTGGAGCTTGTTGAAAGAAAAAACGCGGAAGAGGAAAGTGATTCCAAAAAAAAAAAAAAGAAAAGAAAAGAAAAAAGGTAGATATAAAATAAACAGAAAAAAATAAGTGGAAAATAATAATAATAAATTAAATAATAAAGAAAATTAAAAAATAAAACAAAATAAAGAAAAAATGAAAATAAATAATAATAATGATAATACGAAAATAAAATAAATAAATAAAATTAAAATTAAAACGTAAAATAATAAATAAATAAAATAAAAAACAATAAATAAAGTTTTTTTTTATTTAATGAAAATAGCGAAGTGACAAAAGAAAGGAATTACAAAAGTAATTTCCATGCAGATGAAATGAGGTAGGTGATAAGAAATCATTGCCAAGTTTACCAGTGTTCTTATAAATAAAATAGGCTTTATGTAAATTTAATTCAAAGGAATAGGGAGGATAAGAAATAATTGTGACCATGGAAAAATTGAAATTATGACTCGAAGCCCAAGAGTGAGAAGCAAACGAGGATTTAGATATTTCTTGATTTTCAGTATACTTATGATGCCCGCCGAATCTTTTTTTTTTACGTTCTCTTGGTTTGAACAATATAATCTAAATTGATAAGAGCAAAGAATGATGTAAATACCTCACTGATTCTCAGTAGGAACATGATTTTTCAAAGAAGAGATTTTGATTTTATTCATAGTTTTGGTGATAACTTTAAAATTGAAACGAGGACGTATTTTAATAATTTTAAAGCAGCTAGAAGAATAGAAAAGTATAATTATAGGGTTAAAATTAGGAAGATAACTTAAATGAGAAAGATGGCTTTTAGGATTACAAAATTTATGAACAGCTTTGTCATTCAAAAAGGGAATATAACCACGAGCAAGGGCAAGCGATTTAAGATAATTTCATTCATTATTTCTTTCTTTTTAATTGAACGGATTTTTAGTTTCTTTATTTTAAGGAATGCTGTGCACTATATACATTTAATAGAGGACATTTTTTTAAATAAAAATATCTCACAAATAAGTGACTGCTGTTGTTTAAAAGTTCCTTGAAATCACTTTATTTTTGCAACATTACAAAACACTTTATTCCAACGTTATTAAAACAGTCTAATTCAGATTTAAATGGATATTCCTTTTTAAAATATTTGGAAATAATGGCATTTTTAAAATGAAAATATGTATTGCAAATATTTATATTTAATAAAGAAAACGCTTATTTTTCTGTGATAAGAAAAGAATTGTGTACTTCAGGGAAATGTTAGATTGCATAAACTTAAAAGAACACTTAAAAGAAATTACACAGAAAAGTTCATTAAATAAAAGCGCTGTAAAAGGTTTAAAATTATGAAGAAGAAGAAAATACTGTTAATTTAATTCTTTTGTAAAAATTTTTAAACATTA
Organism: Maratus speculifer; assembly: GCA_964019185.1. Classification (NCBI taxonomy): domain Eukaryota; kingdom Metazoa; phylum Arthropoda; class Arachnida; order Araneae; family Salticidae; genus Maratus; species Maratus speculifer. The sequence goes on from OZ025290.1 coordinate 298,408,916, forward strand.
CATACTTTGTACTGATATAAAGAAAAAAAGATATAAAGGATTGATTTATAATTTCATATAAATTAATAAGCTACTTCTGTTTTTGTGACCAACCTTTCTACTTCTTTTTTTTTCTTTTTTCTTTTTGCCACTGACAAGATATTGTTCCTTATAAACAGCAAATTCTCAAACCGCTAAATTTAGAAGTATAGTTCACAATGCATAATAAAATTTTCAAATATACTTCTTCCTTAAATAAATATCTTTTAAAGCTGAAAAAGTTCCTTTTTAAACAGTTTTAAAATTCGAATTTTTATACGTCTTCTGGTACCTATAAGTTATACCTTGAAACATTTTCTCCATGCCTTGAGAAAGGAAAGAATAAAAAGTCCATTATTTTTGGGCAGAAACTTTTTGCATTAGGATCATTTTATACTGTGCAATTTTGGAGCTTTACATAAGCTGTAAGTAGGTCAAACAAGTCGTCGAAATATTTCAACATTAATTAGCTTCCGCTAGATTTCTTATTGATGTAAGTAAAAAAAAAATAATAATAAGTTGATGTTTTTTGTTTTGTATTTTAATATTACGCTGAAAAATTACAACCCAATAAAAATAATTACATACTCACGATTTTAAGCATAGATAAGCATTTTTTATTTAGTATTTTTTATTTAGTTGCGTTGCATCTTTTTATCAAAAATCCCATATAGTATTATTGAAATTATTGTCTTTTTTATTAAAAAAAGTCTCGGTTAAAATATTGTAAATGTAGAAATAGAATATTTAAATTTAATAATCTGTGACTATTTTTGTAATAGAAAGTTTTTTTTCTTCAGTTGCATAAAGATTTTAGAAAATAAGATTTAATTAGTTTTCCTTTTACGCCAACATATGTTTTGCATTTCACGAGATATAAAAAAGAGGTGTCACATAAATATAAATTTTAGCTTTATGACAATGTCATAAAGTTGTTATGCATTGTTAACTGTATTTCTAAATTTAAAGGTTTGAGAATTCATTGCTTGTAAGGAAGAAATTATTGCCAGGGGTGAAAAAAAAACTGAAGACACAGAAAAAGGAGTATTTTATTAATTTAAAAGAAATTATAATGCAATCCTATATATCATTTTCCCTTTATATCAGTGCAGAAAATGTAATGGTAAAAAAAAAATACACAAAAATTAAATTAACAACATTTTCTTCTCCTTCATTATTTTAAACAATTTTCAGCAATTTTATTTAAGGAACACTATCAGTGTTACGGTGCAGTTCATTTGAGTTTACATAATCTGACTTTTTTCCCAAAGAACGGGTGTTTGCACCTCAAACCTTTTAATTAATAAAGTTTCAATCATTGACACACTATGATCTTGTATTAATTAATTTTACTCTTATGTTAAAGTACGGATTTCTCAAAAGAGGTTAAAGTAATAAAGATGAAAATTAAGTCATTTACTACTACTAGACTATTATTGCACTATTTATTTAAAATTCAAGAAAGGAAAGTGTAAAGCTTTGAGTGTTATATCGAATTAGCCATGGAAGAAGCCTTTACTCATTGTGCTCAGTGCGATAAACATATTTGCTTTATTCAGTTCTCTGGTAAGAACAATGAGTAAAAAACTGATTATCATTAATGTATGGTTGAGTAAGAAGTATAAGAAAAGTTATACATATTTCTTTGACAGCCATTTTTTTCGATAAACAAAATTTTGAGCATCATCACAGCCTCCTGATCTTATTAAAAGTAAGTGACATATATGAGAGGTATTAAATTATAAATATCAAATAACCGAATCGGAAAGATTTTGCAGAAAAGGAAAACCTAGTATTTAAAAAAAATGATAACTCATTCCGCGGTTAGCACATTCGGTTTTCATCATCATATCAGAAGTTTTTCTGCAGATTTTGACAAGATTCAATAAATAATTTTTCATCTAATCGATATCGATAAAATTAATACCAGGCATGGTTTAAAATTCGAACTGTTGGTGATCTGCAAAAGGCGGACCTCAATACCAAGATATGTCTAACGCTGTTAAAAATATTGTCCTAGTGTGAACCAAATTTTAGTGCTCAATAGCTGTCACTGTAAGATGGTGAAATCTGGAACCAGTATTTGGAGCTCCTCTCGAAGTGCAATTCCAAAAGTTGAAACGAGGTTGAAATAGTAAGCTTCAAATGTTGATACGAGATATCACCATCTTATTCTGGTAGCTACTAAGCACCAAAATTTGGTTCAAACTACATCGAAAGTTTAAATGATGTATGTAACAGAAATATAACTACGGTCACCGAGATTGAAAATGGAACACTAGGCCAAGATCCTAGATGATTTGTAAATGATGAGCTTGAAAAATTATTTGCACCTATTGGAATGACACATGAAGTTTTTAGAATAGAACCATGAAATGTCATCGTAGACCCACACCTACTCCGCCCTCACTTATTATTATAATAATAGATACAACTAATTAGTATTTTCTTTCTTGTTTTTCTTGTCCTTTGTCTTAATTTTCAGCAAGGCTCTGCGTTATACACTTAATAAAGATATATTTTTTAAATAAAAATATTTCAGAAATGAATGAATGTTGTTGTTTAAAAGTCCCTTAAAATCACATTATTTTTGGACATTCCAAAACACTTTATTCTAACATTATTAAAACAACCTACGTAAGTTTAAAATGGATATCCTGTTTTCAAACCGTTTGGGAATAAAGGTATTTTTAAAAGGAAAATAAATATTACAGATATTTATATTTAATAAGGAAAATGCGGAATATGTGAATATGCTGAATGCAAAATAAGGAAAATATGAAAAGAAAAGAAATACGTTCTTCGGGGAAAAGTTAAACTGCATAAACTTTAAAGAAATGCACCATTACACTGAAATCGTTCATTAAATAAAATCGCTGGAAAAGGTTTATTATTTGTGAAGGAGAAGAAAATAGTGTTAATTTAATTCTTGTGCAGTAATTATTAACCGTTACATATTTGGTAGTAAAATAAAGTGAAAAAGATATGTAGAATTTCACGATTATATTATAGTTTCTTATAAATTAATAAATTACTTCTATTCCTGTGACTTGAACAACTCTTAATTTTTTTCTGCTACTTTGAAGACTTTTTTCCTTAGAAATAGCAATTTCTCATACTTTAAATTTTGAAGTATATTTCACAATGCATAATAAAGTTTCAAATGTTCTTTTTCCTCAAATAAATATCTTTTTAAGTCGAAAAAGTTATTTTTTAAATAGCTTCGAAATTTGAATTTTTAAACTTCCTCTGGGGCTTATAAGTTATACCTAGAAATATTTTTTTAATGCCATGAGAAATAAAAGAAGAAAAAAATCCATTATTTATCGTAAGGAAATTTTTGCATTAAGATTATTTTGATACTGTGCATTTTCAAAACTTACTATAAATAGGTCAAATAGGTCTCGGAATATTCCAAAATTATGCACCTACCGATAATTTTGTTATTGATATAAAAAAAAAACCAAAACAACATTGATGTTTATCATGTTTCCTGTTTATATATTACGCTAAGAAAAGACAAGCTAATAAAAATCTTATAATTTTAAACATAAATAAACATTTGTTGTTTAGTGTAGTTTATTTACGCCAGAACTGTTTTTTTTTTTAAATCTCATAAAGTATTACTAAAATAGCTCTTTCCCATTGAAGAAAGTCTTAATAAATATATTAAAAAAAGCTTTAGATAGAATACTTTATAATAATCGGTATAAATTTAATAATCTATAAATATTTCTGCAATAAAAACCGATCTTTTTTTTTCAATTCCGTAAAATTTTTGGGAAATAAGATTTATTTCGTTTTCCTCTTAAGTTATTGTATGTTTTATATTTTACGAGATATAAAAAAGAAATGTAAAATAAACATGAATTGTAGCCTTTGAAACACGGACGGCTCGCTGAGTGTGATACTTAACGAAAAAAATAACTGTATTTTTTAATGATAAGGTGATTTAAAATACCAGATTATTGTCGTTCTAATTAAAGATTCTTCATTTTTCAATTACAGTAGACTCTTGATAAATTGGAACGGTCGAGAAATGTGTGAAAATGTATACAAAATTTCAAGTTACTAGACCGAAGGACATTAATATATTGATTAATACAAAAAAGGGGATAACCATAAATTTTAATGTCTGTTGCATTTACAATTAATACCTTACAAAACAACTTGGAAACTGCATGTTAAGCGTGGCAAATTGATTGTGTTCGAACTATAACGAAGCTTTAAAATATATAGCTCTTGGTGTAACAGTATGCAGTACTTCGGATACTGTATAATAGGTGAAATATTATGTCGCCTTTGTAAATATTATATGTTTCTATTATACTGAAAACCAATTATAGTAAATCTTAGCAAAGTACATAAATTTCATAAAAAGTGAAATAGTTTAACATAATTAAACGCGCCTCAAACAATGTTTCTCCTACACCATAAGTTCAATGGAATACTTTTGTGTGGCCCAATAAATTTACAAATATTCTTTGAACTACACATTGTACAAAATGTATATTTTTATGAATTCCATAGATGCATGTCATAGATGCATGTGATTTTATTATGTTCGAAAATGTGTAATATTATTCAGATGCCCTTAAATCTACTTCTTACACTGATCACAGTGTAACGGATTAATTCTAATTGTCTGTTAAACTATGCATTTTTCATAAAATTTGAAATGACTAGACAAAATTATGCAACAATTATACATTTTGAATTTCAAAAGATTCGGTATGGGTAGTTTTTGTTCTGTTATATACAGACAGACGGAGAGACAGATGGACGGACAAACTGAACGACTACTACAGGTACTTCGTATTTACATAATTACGAACGCACATAACAAGCTAATGGACGCAATTTTAATATTAGTTGCATTTTTAATTAATACAGTATAAAGGAATATAAATGTAGTTCACCCAATTTTTTTGTGAAGAATAAAATGATAGATCTATGTTTTCACTTTTCATTCATTCTTCGACGAATTTTACTACGCTCATTTCTCAACTTTATTTTTTTTCAGCACGTGTGTTTTAATCTCCTTGCTAGAAGTAATAAAATTAATACCCCACATTAATACACCACAGCGTGTCTTAATGTGTCACCGTGACTTAACCTTTTACAGGCCATTGTTCCCGATTGGGAACCTAAGTTAAAAAATTTATTAAAAATTAAGTTTAATATAAAATTTACTTGAAAAAAATAGCATAAATAGTAAAAAGATGACTTTTGAAATAGAAATTACATTACTATCATTAATGGGGAAATGTAGAGAAAATCATAAGAATGACCATTGAAACATGATCAATCATAAAAAAACGAAATATATTTTTTGAATTAGATAACTTGATTTTTTTAATAAAAGTAACTTCCTTTCATTTATACGGAAATGTACAGGAAATCATAAAAAGGACCTATGGCGACTGGAAAAACACCACCGGAAGTGACCAACGTTCACAATTGGGAATGTTCTGAAAATTATACATAAAAACTTTGTTTCCGCCATATTCATGACTAATATCCCTTAGCTAAAGCAATAGACATAAAAGTGCAAAAGACATAATGTGCAAAAAAATTAATAAAATATTTTTTAAAATGCCTGGTACTCAATTTGGCCTGTAAAAGGTTAATTTTGGATGAGTTACACAATTTTCTTCATGAATTTTAGGATGTTCTTTGAAATTTGATCTTTCTTGTGAACATCAAGAGCGACACGCGCCAAAATATAATGCCACGTAAAAACTGTTCACATTCCAATTTCGAATCTTCTTATATCAATTGTTTTATTACTTCTTCTACATTTTCATAACAATTTTCATTTAAAAATTTTTGTGTATTTATAAATAATCAACGAGTAATCTATTATCTTCAGTCATGTAAAGTTACAGAAATTAATAAATCGTGATTGTGTTAAGCAACTATGACATTATTCCGCTAATTTATAATAATCTTAGTAAATCAACATCGTTTAAAATACACAAATCTCTGTAAATTTATTTTTTATGGTAACAATTGTATTTAGTAGTCAGACTTAGTGAATCACTCAATCATCAGGGACTTAAAAGAGTTTGAGGAATTTTTCGAGCAAATTTATATAATTTTATTTTACACAATTTGCACTTTGTCTTCTAGGGGTTTGATACCGAGACTACTTTACAATGGGAAAGCACCTTACTGACTGAACTATAGAAGTTGTATGTCTTTTAAGATTCAGCAAGCAAAAATCTCTTGTACTTATGCTTTTCAAAGATTTTGCTCCAGATATATTCGTTAGAAAATTCGTAGAATGTTTATTTTATTTTATTTTCAAGCAGAAACATTATAATATTATTTTTTAAATCAATTTTAATTTTTTTAAATACTTTAAGTAATACATGAAATAATTCATTGCATTTTTATGAAATAATTTGAAAATATATTTTTCTTCTAACAATAATATTAAAAAAAAATGTTCTCACACTAGTTATTTATTAATACTCTAATATATAAAAATTAGTAAGATATAAGCAAAACATTATCAGAAATGTGCTGTTTGTTATTAAAAAGTAATTTAATATTTAAAAGTGAAAAAAAATAAGATGTGCGGATAGATGCAGCATTTTTTTTTCTGGACTAGAATCTTTTGCTTAAGGAGCGTTGTATCGGACAATGGTGACAGCCGAACCGAAGTTGGCCATCATTTTTATGATTTCGTTTTAAGAAATGCTGACTAATGAAAATTTTAAACGAACCGAAGCTGCTCATTATTTTTGTGATTTCGCTTTAAGCAGTGCTGATTAATTAACATTTTAAATGAATCGAAGCCACTCATCATTTTTGTCATTTTGTTTTGAGAAGTGCTGATTATTGAACATTAAAATAAACTGAATTTGTGCATCGATTTTTTTTTACTGTGATGAGGACGTTTAAGAACTTTACAGGACTGACTAAGATAATGAAAAGATTGACGGACTCCGAGGATATGGTGAGAAACTATTCTGTTATTCTACGTGAGGTCCATTTTTAAACAAAACTTTCTTTGTGTACATTAAATATTATGAAATATTCACAGTTTAAATTTTAATTAATAAATTGAAATTAGATTAAAGAGTAACCAAAAGTAAAACTAATGTATATTTTTTGGCTAGACAGCCTAATGGATTGTGCTGTGAGCATTTAATAACGACTGTTATTCAAAAAAAAAAAAAAATGAATAATTATGTGTTGCAAGAAAATTATGTGATTATTTGTGGATTATATTTCGTTGTGTCATTTGAATTTTGCAATTTATATGTCTTGAAAATAAATTTTTAGTGTATGTACGTGTTTGTGTTTTCCTTGATGATTTCTTTTACTTCATATATCTTTCAGTAAGTTAATCAATTCGTAACCTTTAATATTAAAAAACGAATACTTCTACTTTAATCATTTTACTTATCCCTTTAAAATCCTAAAATAAAAATTTTGTACGTTAAATAAGTCGTTCTCTGGTTATTGCAATTTTTAGTTTATTTTATTATTCCAAGGATTTGTTTGTTTTATTAATTTTCAATAACCCACACATTCTTTCACAACGCAAAATGGGATATTATTATATAATTCAGTACTAACCAGGCCTCGGTCATGTACCAAGTATGTGGCGTTATTTCCATCGCCACACTATTCTACGATTAAAATTTACCGAATTCTGTTTAAACTTGGAGCATATTAGGGATCAATCTGCAAATTAGGGATCATTCACAAATTTAGTAGAAAAATAATTTTGTCATATATATTAAAAATGAGTAAAATTAATAGTGCAATATAAATTTGTTTTCTTTAATCAAATTGCCATACTAATGCAAAATATACAATTTGTAATAATTATAGTAGAAAAATAAACAGAATTTTTGATAAATAAAATGATGAAAATTAACAACCTCAATTCTTACAAACGTTGGTTTATGTCATTTTTTTTAAATTTTGATAATTAATTTTTATGCATTCTGTACCACGGAATCAGAAGTTGACCTTTATTTTTACCATCACGTAAAGATATTTTGCCAATCGTAAATTTTAATTTTAAAAAAGAAAAACAGAGAAAATTGTGTACAGGTATTACATTGGGACGTGGGCTGGTTCGAAGAAATCCCTTGTCTCATAATATCCACAGGGAGCAAACGGTCTTTCATGGATTCTTAGGAAATTATAAAGTTGAAAATTAGGAAAACAATATTACTCTTTTATGAAATACTAGCTGACCCGCCCGGCGTTGCCCGGGTCCATATTAACAATATTAAACGAACTTGAAATTTGTATGATTTTATCATTAACTCGTTACATGCAGAAATGCATTGTCTGAAATACGTAGCCACTGACTGTGTGAAAAATAGGTTTTAAAAACAACTAATATTAAGCTCTAAAATACTCAAAATGAGCAATGAAAAACGCGGGAGGGAATATGTATCTAACGATTGCATGATTTTCGTGTTAAAAAGTTGATATTTACCCTTAAAAATCCCTGTTAAGTCACGTAACAAATTATTATTTTCACATACAAATCCCAAGTGAAATATTTTGAATTTCAAACTAATTATATCACTCTTAAATCCGACTATACCATGAATGAAATCGATACACGATGGTAGCTAAAAGATTAGTATATAGTATTATAATTTCAGAGCTATATAACAAAAGTAAGTGTTATTTTTAATCAAATCTTGCGTAATGTTCACTCTGTGTATAAATTCCTAACCTTAAACTTTTGTACCGTAACCAGAACCTGTCTTTAACCTAACAGCGACTTAACAGTACCCTACCATAAATTAAATGTAACAGAAATGTAACCTAGCCTTCACTTTATTGTAACATATCCTAATTCTAACCATAACATAAATGCAATTTAACTTTAACCTAACTTTAACCTAAATAATATAATAGAAAAAAAAACATTTAAAAAATTACTATTTCTTCGTAAAATATGCTTCAGCTGTAATTCATTTCTTTCAATTCGTTTTATTAATACAAAATTCCTTCCTCGTGCTTTTGTTTGAGACATTAAAATTTCAGCGATAAATGGTTTAATATTGCAAACCTTTTTTTTTTTTTGGTTTACTTCGCCTCCACCTATCTTTTTCTCCATGGTGTACAGCAGCTGTGATTTTAAAAAAATCCTCATTTAAACTGACAGTTTGCCAGTCTATGAATTTTAAAGGTCTGTCCCAGCTTTTTTAATTATTTCTGCGAAAATTTTATGCGACCAATCAACCATAAGAAAATGAAAGGGAAAAAAGCGAAAAAAGGCGATTTTTTATGAGAGTGAGCTTTGGAATTTAATTAATTACTCAATTAATAAATAGAATTTTGAAATTCTGAGCTTCAGGTGCATCAGGAGAGACATTAGGCTATTCTCAAAAAAAATTTGAACTTCGTACGTGCTGTAGATTTTGCTAGCCATCGCAGACACACAGACACAGACACACACACACAGACAGAGCGTTTTGTTCTTTTATTAGTATAGATTACTGTTATGTCGCTGAAGATTCATTTTCGCCATTTACACCTATTTATTTTCCTGAAAATTTGGGCGCTGTGAATTACGAGCATGGCAAGCGCATTCACTAAAACCATAAACTTTTTCAAGACAGGAACAACGGTTTTGGGGAGATATTATCTTAGGGGACTACTGCTGCTCTATTTTTAGAGAAACAAATCAAGAAAAAATAAAAAGAACAGTGAATTAATTCATTTCTAATTTTGATTTTTATATTTCACATATATATTCATTTAAGCATTAATATATTTTTTTAAAGCTAGACGTGACCGATTTTCTACAACAATTCTCCCATTCTCAGTGCATAAGAGTCTATAAAAAATACATATTTCGGAGAAAGTATATAAAACGTGTAAACCAGTGTGATTTTTGGAAATGTTTTAGTTCAAATACCATTTTCCTTTTATCAAATTCAGCCATTCCATTGTGAATATCAACAACATTTTTTTCATTTGATTCCAGTGCCTTTATTATTGCATTACTTTAATGCTAAAACAATTTTGGCCAGTTAGTATCTTTAAATCACCTAGGGGAAACTGAGGTACATTGATACATGGGGCACATTGATACATGGGGCACATTGATACACCCTCTCTACTGGTCACAGGGTCATTAGAGGAATTATAACAATAGCTCCAAAAGGTGATGCTAGTGTACACAAGAGCATACAGAAAGTATTAGCATGATTCAGTTGTCTGATGATATGGGACGGGTGATTTATTGTTTTTGTAGGTCAAAAGTAAATTTGAGTTGTACAATTGAAATGGTATTATACAAATGTTCCAGTATTTTCAATCAAAAAGAATACTCTCTCTGGTAAGTAAAGTTACTGTTTATCAGTTCCTCATTCTTTATTGTTAGGTAAATTATGAAGTATTGGATTTGAAACTCATTTTATTTAAAAGGGCTGTATGGGACACATCGATACGATCTAAATCCTTTTCTAGTTCATTTTTTCATTATCTTTTATTATTTGTTTTACAATGCACTAATTAATCCAACCCTTTTTCACTAAAAATTTCTAATGTTAGTTTTTATTGAAGTGAAATAGCTTTAGTTTCTTTATATTAGAACATTTTATAGTATTTTTGCAAAGAGAAAACGAACGAACTTACCCAACATATAGTGCTTGCAGAACTAATTCAATAAAACGACGGCAGCCTGGAAAATCTCAAATTTACATCAATTCTCGAGAGAAAAAAGTACTGTCTACATGAAAAGTGTTACGTAAGAGAAACAAGCTGCAGAACAGCACAGAATAATTATATTAAAAAAAGAATTTTTAATATAATTATCCTTATTTTCTGTTTATAAATCGATTTATAAACAGAAAAATTGGTAATTTTTCATCTTTCCTAAGAAAGAAGTTAATGCTGGGGTTGAAGTACCAGATATGACAAAGTTACCACAGCCAACAATCAGACAAGGAACAGCCAGACCATAAGGTCATGATACATTTCATTTTGAGTGCTTTAATACTGCTTACAAATAAAGTGTGGGTGATTTGAATTTTTTATAAATAATATAAAATGGTTTGCTAACTATTTTTCTATGAAAAATATACATTGGTGTTATTTTATCTCCATTTTCCCCTGACGTATCAAAGTGTATCAATCTGCCCCTGGGATGGGGCACATTGACACAAATTACATTTTTGGATTTTTTTTTAATTACATGAAAAAATAATACATAAAACAACGATTGTACATTTTTATAACACACTACTCAGGTTTTGCTGACATCACATAGAAATGTAACTTTAAATTTCTGCTTTCTAGATACCAAAAATTTTTTCAGAAAAAAGCTGTATCAATGTTCCCCAGTTCCCCCTACCGTACGGCGTGACAACCTAATTTAAATTTCAATGCTGACAAACGGTATCAAAATAATTTAATAAAAATTACAACTTTTATAAAGAATGCTTAAAAAAGCCTTTTTTTTCATTTTTACAAAAAATCTAAATTCTGTTGTAAGTCTATTGTTTCATCATTTTTCTGGCAGAAATATTCTGCCCCTGAAAGGTTAACTGGAAACACACCCACAAAAATGTGTTACCATGCAACCTTCGAAAAGTTTAAGTAAAAAGTTTAATTATCAAAAATACCCGTTAAAGGCTTTTAATTACTGCTTTAATTTTTAAATCTTTATGTATTTTATAGAAAGAAAAATACTCTTAAATCACATCCCAGTAAATTATTTTTATAGCAGCTAATTTTGATTGAATAATTTTGCATGCAATTAAAATGCAAAAATTATTTCTCTTTAATTACTGATGTAAAATAAAACTATCTGGAATAATTAGCTTTAGATAAATTTAGTTACATTTTTGCTCGACGACCAAAGCTGTCCTCAAATAATTATCGAAGTAATTATTAAACATTTCTTTCGGAATGTTACATTGAAATATTTAACTTTTACAAATTAAAGCAAATATTCTTTAAACAAAGCACAAGTCGCTAATTAATGAAAGAATAATTAAATCTATACATATAATAAAACAGTAGGACCCGGTGTGTCTGTACATTGAAGATAATTGACAAAAATGGAGTCAGGGCGATAAAAGAAAACCAATGAAACACAAAAAAAATTTTTTTGAATTTTTTGTCTGTCTGTCTGTCTGTCTGTCTGTCTGTCTGTTTGTTCGAGGTTATCTTCGTAACTACTGAATGGATTTTTATGCGGTTTTCACTAATGAAGAATGCACACTCCCGGGCAGTGTATAGGCTTTGTTTCATCAAAATCGGACAACAGACAAAAAAGTAACAAAAAGAAACAAAAGAAACTATTAGGTGCGCTGCTCACGTTTTTTAGTACATAACGTTTTTTAGTACATATAAAATCCAATAGATGTCACTGTGCGATTTTAAAACGCGCTATCGTTATGTTTTCGCCAGTCTACTTAAGTATGAGAAAGTTTCAAGCTGGCTGTCGTTCCATGTGGTTTAGTCGGTAGAACGTCAGTGCGCCATACTGATGGCCCGGGTTCGATTCCCAGCATGGAATTTTTTTTCACTATGTTGGCATTAACGCCTATAAGCAATTAAAAGAATTTGAAATATTGTATTCAAGGCGAATTTTCTCTCTGGGAAAATTTCCTTGCATTAATATGTCAGTGTAATTTTTTTTTCGATTTAATTTTTTTTTTCGAAACTTTGTTTTTCTTAAAAAATTACAGTAAATATTTGATATTTCCCAACGTTTTTTGAATGATCGACTTGCTTTTTTTTTTTTTTTAATGTATGTCTGAACCTTATCTAACTACTTCTTCAAGATTTCTTTAGATAAACCGACCAGCGTAGCGGGCGAAGGCCGCTAGTATTGGAATAAAAATTACCAATTGTTTGCGGTAATTATAATTAAATTACCATTTATAAGTTGCGTTTTATATTTGTTGTATTTAATTAGCAAAATGAATTCTGATCAAAACAGAAATAATATACATGTACTTTTGAAGGAACTAATATAAATTTACTTATAAGTTGTTTCATTGCCTGTTGCAAAATATAATATCTATTTTTGCTACATAAAATAAAAGGCAAGTTTGACCTGGTGTTAATAATTTATAATAAAAATGTATTATAAATTCTCGAAATTTCTGGAAAAATCTTATGTTTAATAATTTTAAATTTTATTTCTATGAGCATAAAAAATAATTTTTAAGCTATATTTTTTTTGTAAAAAAATATTTACAGTAATTTGAAATAATAAAAATACCGTAATTACTCGTGTATAACACGCACTTTTTTTTTTCAAAATAAGGGCAAAACTTCTTGGTGCGCGTTATGCATGGGATAATATTTTTACTCCTGGATGTAATCACACGATACACATATGAATCAATAAGTGTATTCAAATGATAATTACTCGGAAAATCTTATTTAATTGAAATATTATTGCATCTTTATTTCACGCCTTGCATTTTTTTATACATTAACATTAAATAAACGCTAATTAGCAATTCTCACTGCCGTCAGTCACTCTTACCCCACGTCATGTTACTAAAGTCTAAAAAGTAATTTTTGCTTTGTTCTGGGACTGTTGTAATGTTTGTTTCGACTTTCTTTACTGAAATTCATTTAGTCATTCATTCATTTGGATATCAAATTTATGGTGCGCGTTATGTACGAGATTTTCAAAAATCGCCATTTTTTTCTTCTAAAGTAGGGGGTGCGCATTATACATGAGTAAATACGGTATTAAATATTTTATTTAAATAGTATGTTGCTTTTTTCATAATTCAATTCATCTAATAGTATAAAATTGATTCTTAGGATAATTGCTTGTGTGATGCATTAATATTCTACGGAATGTGATGTCAAGTAAATTAAACTTAATCAAGTTACTAGGTACCTAAAAACGCATAACTATCAAAGATTAACAAACGTCCTTAATTTTTTTTAACCTAGCTGTTTTATAGACATTAACATACATGAAATTGTCATTTATTTTCAGTTTATATAACTAAAATTTTAATTTGTGTTTCCCTGAATTACGAGGAATTTATACACTTTTAAATCAATAAGTGAAAAAAATAATAAAACTAGTAAATCTACAGATCAGGAGCCTCAACGCCAGCTTTGCGCATCTTTTTTTAAGCACACTTTGGGTAATATTCAACTTCCTGGAAACTGTAATTTAAAATTTTCAAATTACGTAATTATTTATAAGAATAAAATAAGAATAAGAAGTTTTCAACCATCAAAAGCGTAAATTAAAGAGTTAGTTATGCTAGGATATTCTGAAATTTTCATGATCTATTATTTTTGTTTTTTTATTATAACATAGTAGATTTCTTCAGTGGGGGCTCCGCCCCCCTGAACCCCCCGTAGTCTCATTAAATTTAAATTTGTAACTTTCTATCAATTTGCTAATGGTTATCGTATATCTTGTATTTCTTTATACATTTTGAATTATAAGGATAAGTAACAGTTTTAATAAGCAATTTTCATTATCCTCATACTTTTACACACCGGCCCACCACAAACATTATATCTGATGTATCAGGAACTTTTGAAAGTATAAACTCAGTAATCTAGGGTTTTACAATTTTGTTTCCGAAAAAAAGAAGTTTTAATTGCATTTTTGTGGCAGTTATCGCGGATAGACAGACAGAAGAACAGACTGACAGGCGGAAAACAATAAATTTTGTGTCGATAAAAAAAGCATTCACTAAAGTTTCGGCAATGACGTCATTATTCATGAGTTATTGCTGTCCATGTTTCTTGTATTTTTAACGACTATTATAAAATACCTGTTTTATTTCAACTATGACGTCAAATTTTACCAAGTGAAATATTGGTTTAAAATATAATTATTTTTTATTTCTTTTACTTCTAATTATGTCCCCATTTTTGTCAGAAAAATTCTTATTAACGAAACAAATTTCCGTGTTTAATATTTAACAAAGTACTATATTTATTTTTATTTTAATTCTGACATCATGTTTATTTTTTTTATTTATTTATTTATTTTTTATTTTTTTGTTTTTTTGTTTAATTTTTCGAATGGAAATTGCTCAATTGAAACTTATTGCAGGCGAAAAATTATTCCAGATTTCGAATTTTTTTGGCAACGATAAAAGAAATTGGTTAAATTTTATCTAAAAAATTGCGATTGATTCTGTATGAAAAAGAAAGAAATTTTGAATTATTAAAGAAAATATTTGAATAAAATTTATAAAACATAGCCTATGTTCTGTTCTGGGTTATGTTATATTTATACGCAAAGATACAAAGACATTAATTAATTCATTAGTTTTGACGCTGACTTCATTTAAATTTTCGCACACGCATTCAAATTTATAACATTATGAAAAAAAGGATTAGGATGAATGGTTGCTTAGCAATCATTAAGAGAAAATAAAGAAAATGAAATAAATACATTTGAAATAAGTAAATCTCTGAAACAAATCAGTTTATATTATTGGAAAACATTCATAAAAAAATCTCCAGTAATAACTTTAAAAATCTGACAAATACGCAGACAAAATTTCAAAACAATACGAATAATTTAACTGGTAAATTTCAGTATCCATTTATCACATTGTATTCCATTAATGAAATGTGTCATTTTCTCTCAAGGAAAAAAAATTAAAAATCATTGGATTTGCCATAGAAAAGCATTATTGCGCAAAATAAAATATTCTATATTTTCCGATCGAATGAATCAAATCTAACAAAAAACTATACAGCTTAATTCCAGTGCCTCACTAACATACCCACTTAATTTCAAGCCAACCGGATGTTTTTTGCATTAGTTATTGCGGAACAGACAGACTGACAGACAGAAACCAAAAAATTTCGTGTCTCCAAAATAAGCCTTCACTGACGTTTCGGCAATAAGTCATCTGTTAAGATAAAATAATTAAGCAAACACAACTATTTTGTTTATGTAAGTAATGTGTACTAGAATACATATTTGGGTATATTTGGCTATACACTATTATTTCCCAAAATAACAAACTTTTGTAAAAGATTTCATGAAGTGTTTAAAGTGCTTCGTAATCTATGCTTAACGCATGATTTTTCTTACTTGTTGTGAATTCTGCCCACTTATGTATTATGTTTTTTGCCCTCTTTGACAAAATGTGTGCTCGTTTAGAGACTTTGTGACTTACTTGTTTAAATTTTTTAGCAGAGAATTGTAATCATAATACATTAAATGCATCTGCTAGTGCAATACAAATTGTTTAAAAAAAGAATTGAGCTATCAAAAATATAAAAATTACGTACTTTCTATTTCGAAAGAAATTTCCCTTTATATTAAACAAGTAAGAAAAATCATGCGTTAATCATATATTATGAAGCACTTTCCAACACTTCATGAAATCTTTAACAATACTTCTTTAATTAGGGAAATAAGGGGTATATAGCCAAATATGTATTCCAATGTTTTTGAACAACCCTGTATTTGATCTGTCAGTTGATATACATATTATATAATGGGAAAATTTAGTTTAGCTAGAAAAAAGCTTAAAATTATTTTTGAGCAATTTACACTAATAAATGGAAAACATACTTGAAAACTTTTTTTCAGCCCTGTAGTTTACCTTGTACCTTTATTACACGTTAGTAAGAAGCTAAAATTAATTTTAAAATAAAACATTCTTAAAACAACTGAAATCACATTGTTATAAATTATCATTCATAGGTGCATACGATTTTCATAAAATTTGAAATGACTCGACACCTAATAATTATATATATTTTATGTTTCAAACTATTCGGTTGGGTAGTTTTTGAGTTGCTACATGCGAACAGAGGGACGGACGGACAGAGAGACGAATGCGCAACTCGGGAACCCGGGATTCTTTTCCCTTCAATTCAAAACAAAAGCGACTTTTCTAAGTATCCGGGATCGGAGGAGATAGCGTTACATACATACATACATACGGTCGGATTTTAATAGTGTAGATTCTTGGTTGTAAATTTTAATTTGCTGACAGATGATTTTCGCTTCTGTTGAAAAAGTTCATTAATGAAACGTCAATGTTTGAAAATATATTTTTAGTTTTAGAAAATTTATTTTAATTTTTATACCATCTGCACAAATTGAAACTTAATTCTTTTTAACTTTAAAGAAAAAAATAGCTTCAAAAATACATTAATCAGTTTTATTTTCCCCTTTTTTCCGACAAAAAAAAGCCTTCCACTGCTAATTTTTAGTTTTTAATGAAGTTTTTTATCTGTATGTAACTTATAATTTAGTATTCGTAAAAATATTTCTTATCCATTTTAAATATGACGTCATTATTTTTCTAACTCCATGAATTACTGCTATCCATGTCCCGTTTATTTTTAACGACTACTATAAAATACCTCTTTTATTTCAATTATGACGTCATACTTTACCAAATAAATATTTTATTTAAAATATTTTTATTCCTTTTATTTTTAATTATGTCGCCATATTGACAAAAAAATTCATGTTAACGAAACAAATATCAGTGTTTAATGTTTAACAAAAAATAGTACATTTATTTTTATTGCAAATACGACGTCATATTTATTTTTTTCTTTTAAATTTTCCTTAGTTTCAGTTTTCGCATGGAAATTGCTCAATTGAAAATTTATCGTCGCTGAAAAATTAATATTCGAAATTTTGATTTTCTTGGCAACGGAAAGAAAATTGATTAAATTTTATCTAAAAAATGTCGATAGGTTATGCATGAAAAATAATGAAATTCAGAATTATTAACGAAAATATTCGAATAAAATAAATAATACATAGCCTTTGTTCTTTTCTGGCTATAATTATCTATACGCAAAGATACAAAGTTGAAGTTATGCTATTGAAGCATTGAAGTTATGTTATTCAAACTTCCGTACACATTTTAAAATTTATAATATTATAAGAATAAGAATTAGGATAAATGGTTGCTTAGCGACTATTAAAAGAAATGAAGAAAACGAAATAAATACATTTGAAATAAGTAAATCTCTAAAACAAATTAGCTTATATTATTGGAACACATTTATAAAAAATGGCCAAGATTTACAGAAATAATTTAAAAAATCTGACATATGCATAGATAAAATTTCAAAACAATATGAATAATTTAAGCCCCGTACTGGCAAATTTCAGTATCTATTTATCGTTGAATTCCATTAATCAAATGAGTCATTTTCTCTCAACAAATAAAAATTTGAAAATCGTTGGATTTGCCATAGAAAAACATTATTGCGCAAAATAAAATATTCTATATTTTACGAACGAATTAATAAAATATAACAAAAAACTATACAGCTAAATCCGAGTGCCTTACCAATATACACACTTAATTTCAAGTCTTTCGGATGTTTTTTGCGGTAGTTATCGCGGAACAGACAGACTGACAAACTGACAGACAGACAGACAGACAGAAACCAAAAAATTTCGTGTCTCCACAGTAAGCCTTCACTGACGTTTCGGCAATAAGGCAAATTAAGATGTTGTTTTTTTGTCAGAGAAAGGGTTTCATATATATTTCATTGGACTGAAATTATGCGATAATGTAATTAATCCATTTAATGGAATATGTATTAATCAACTTATTTTACTAAATACAAAAAAAAATCAAATTTATTTTGCTCTATGATGTATTTTTTCTTATATAATAAAATAGACAGAATATCTATTATTAACTAAAACTACTGAAGAACTATATTCTTTTTACTTTACGCTTTGAATGAAATTTATGAGAAAAATATAAAATATTTCCGCCATCTTCAACAATTCTAATCTAGTTTTTTCATTTTGTAAAGGTGTTTTTGCCCTTTGAAGAGCTTTTGTCGTCTTTTACAGACTTGTACAATATCTATGTGCTATTCAATGCTATTTTTCTGTTAGTTTTATTATTTAATGAGTTTTCGTTGAAAATGAAGCCTACCGAATATTTTTTATTGTTTTTATTTTGGAGACTATTAGAACTAACGTTTTTCCTGTTGTGATATTTTCTTTGATTTTTTATAATTTTTTCATCTTAAATACGCAGAAACGATAGTTAATTTTTCTATATAAATCTTTTTAATTAAACACCCCTTTTCGTGGGGCAATATTTTAAAAGATAAATCTAAATTAGTTGATGCATGATATTGCATTGAAATAAAAAATGCGTTTCGAATTACACTTAATAAACAAGACATTTTTTCTTATATAATTTTAACAGATTTAGTCCGTTAAGCGCCGCTATTTATATTAAATTATTTTTTGTGGAATAAATGTTTTTTCTTAATGAACAGGATGTCACTAAAATACTTCTAAAGAAAAAACATATTTTGATTATTTATTAAAAAAAAGAATGTTCCCCGAAAGAGATCAATGGCGCTTGAAGGGGAGGGGGGGGTAATTTTTTACAAAAATATACTTTTAATTCACTGTTATATGTAGTTCATTTATAGGGGAAGATGGTGTTCATTTATAGGGACATCCAAAAGAAGAAACTGCTACAGAAGAAATTGCACTGTTGAAGCATGTGAACTATAATTCCTGAAGTTGTTTTCTGTTATGCATTTTTTAATTGAACTATTTTTTTAATATTAATCTGTATTGATAAATTCTATAGATCATATATATGGTAGCACATTTTGAAGTGTATTTCCATTTATTCATGGAAATTGCTGTAAAGGAATTTTAAACTGTGCGATTTATTTCAATGAACTAAATTACCATGCACTATACATATAAATTTATAGATCATAGACATGTCTGCAAAAATATTTATTTTTACTATTCATTGATTATAATAACAGAAATTTTGTTTTCAAATGCGTTAGAAAATTTCCAGAAGTGTTTCTTAACCCTTCATATGTCACATTAATAAACTGTGATGTATCGTTACGGTATTCTGAACGTGTTTGGAAGTGTTACTTAATCTATGTTGGATGCATGAGTTTTCGTTCAGTTAAATTACTTATATTTTTCTTAAACTTTCTTTTTATATAACAGATGACAAAATATTGGCAACAATGTGCGGAAACACTTCTTTATAGGTAAGTAAATGTGTCATTCTAAATTGACTTAGTTGATAAATTATTTATTGTTTATTTTTTTTAAACTTAAATAATACAAGAAAAAATAATTAATGTCATGAAACGGACTGAAATGTTGTTTTTAGAAAATCTTACTTTAACCATGAAGTTCAAATATACTTCATGTAGGGATAATAATCCGTTGGCTCAAAGTTCTTTTCTTATAGAAAATGTCTTTTATTATAGATTTGTTTTCTTTTATAAAGATTATTGCGAAACTATTACATATATATTACAAATTTAAAATTTTTTCGCCAAAACTAACCTTTATACTATCTTAATTTTCTTATAATAATGTTCCGTACTTACTTCAAATTATTAAATTAAAATCTTGTTTCGAAATCTAATCTGTTATGCAGACGATATAAATTCTTAATTTGCCTTAAAAAACATTATTCCAGTATGCGTAAATTTAAAAAGATGGCTCTAAATTAAAAATATTCTTAATTAAATTTTTATTTCTTAATTTTCCAAATAAAATTCATTTTTCTATGTTTTTATCAACTCTTTTTAAGACAGTCTTATTAAATTTATTCCAAACCGATACATTTCAAAAAATATCTTTATTTTATTTCATCTGTTTATTTATTTTTCCTCAGTCAACCTTTGATAGTGTGCATAGCAATAAATTCATTTCTTTTCTTTTTCTCTTAAAATTAATAGTCTACAAAAATCGTCTGCCTAAGATATTTAAAATCCTGAGTTGATTATAAATTGGTTAAATAATATTTTTAAAAAAATAAATTTATCGTCTGTGGAAAATAGGCTAGTAGCTGGACAAGAATTCTGTTTATATAAAAGAATGATGGTTTGAGGTTACAGAATGTTCTAGAATTTTCTTTTTAGATTTAAGAGGGGACGCCTCGAGATGAGAAGGAGGATTCTTGGGTTTTTTCTTCGATGAGTACGGCTCGCTGAAATAATGATGGAATGTTTCGGTAAAAGACAGTTTGCAAAAGGAGCTTTTCCCTTTCTCATGATTACGGATTAAATAAATGAACTTACAGCAGCCAATAATTATTTGGATTCTCTACATCTATTTATTTATTTTCCTCGGTGGCCATGACTTCTCTGCGGTGAAAGGGAAACCCCGCGTTGATGTCTCTGGCTCCTAACCTTTAAATCGTCACACATATATATATATATATATATGTTTTCTTTCCTCAATTCCTTGAAATTGTATTGAGGGAGAATTATTGGTTAACGCTGTTGTTTTTCTCAAATATATAATACGAAAAGGTGATTTGGAATAATAAAAAAGGGAACAAGAAGCTGAGACATAAATATAGATATAAATAAGAACTATATTATTAAAATAGATTGGATGAGGCGAAAAAATTAGGTAAAAAAGCCAGTAATGAACGACAAGAATTATTATCACTAGTAACAGTCACGAACAAGAATTATTTACACTTTAAAAGGAAAACAAATATGAATAATGTTACTATTTGAAATATTTAATCTTACATTTAGAAATGCAATGATTATATTGCAATCTTCTATCTATAGTAATGGATTCGCGCACTGTAAAAAAAAAAATCTGCAAAGGTACTAAGCCTTTTCTAGGAAACTGGGATTCCAAGAACTTTTCATGTAACGATAACAGGAAAAATTCATGTAATCGATTCTGAAACTTGAATTTTTGCTGTTACCGTTACAGGTAAAGTTCTTGGAATCCAGTTTCCAAGAAAAAGTTTAGTACCTTTCCAGATTTTTTTTTTACAGTGTGGTAATACATAAACTTGTGTTCCAATTAAAAATTAAAGCGTAGTTTAAATATGACTTTGCTGGTAAATGGGTTATTTCTTATTTTATTTAAGCCTTAAATAACCAAAAAAATGAAATAAATGAAAATATTGTTTCGAAAAAATCTTACAATAATCACAAAGTGCTCACTTACCTCATCTAAAGTCAATAATTCGGTTACTCCAAGTCTTTTTTTAATTGAAAGTTTGTTTTATTATAAGAAACTGTTTTTCTTTTATAATGATTTTTGCGGATTTTTATTAAGGATTTTTATAAGCACTAACACACATATCTTTTCCTTACTTCTGTGTCTGTGAATTTGATTGAGTGGGAATTATTCATCAACGCTGTTGTGTTTTCCACACATATTATAAAAAAGGGTGTCTTTGAAATCACCGAAATGACAATATAAAATAGTGACATAAATACAGATGTAAGTCAGAACAAATGTCTTAAAATCGAATGGATGTGACAATAATTATATATATATCTATATATAAGTTATTAATGTCTTTAAAACACGAACAACGCCTACTTACATTTTAAAATAAAAACAAATATAAATAAGGTTTTCATTTAAAATGTTTTATCTTACATTTAGAAAAATAAAAAAATAAAATAATCTTCTTTCAGCACTAACATACAACTAACACACTAACATGTTTTCTACACAAATAAATTTTTTTACCCACGAAAAAAATAGTTGTACTATGTCAAATTTTTCTATTTTTAAAATTAGTTTTATTATTCTGGAACTTTTTTTATGAGAAATAAACAAATTATCACATATATCTGCATAAAGATTGTTTTATAGTTATATAGTTATATAGTAAAAGCGTAATTCTAAATTTACTTTGTTGATAAATGGGATATTGCTTATTTTCTTTAAAGCTTAATAACATAAAGGAAAAATGAAATGCCATGATATATACCGAAAACATTGTTTTGAGAAAACCTTACATTAATCATGAAATCCAAGTATACTTTATATAAAGCCATTATTTTATTGACTCCATAGGTTCTTTGATAAAGAACATGTTTTTTGTTATAAAAAAATATTGTTCTTTTATAAGGATTATTTCGAAATAATGATACATTTGTTTAATTTATTTTTGGGTCAAGGAATGTAATTGAGTGAGAATTATTGGTTATGCGCTATAGTTTTCACCAAATATATTATACCAAAAAGTTACTTGAAATCATGAAAAAGAAATTACAAAGCAGTGATATAAATGCAGAAATAAATGAGAACTGTATTGTTAAAATAGGATATGGCAAAACTAATAATTTAAAAATATATATATTAGTGTCTTAACACGAACAATTATTATTTAAACTTTAAAAGAAAAACAATTATAAATATTATTTTTATTTGAAATACTTAATCTTATACTTAGAAATGCAAAATTATTTTAAAATCTTCATCCTATACTAATATGCATAAATATAAGTTTCCGCAAAATAAATAAATAAATAAATAAATAAATAAATAAAAATGTTTTTATGTCTTTTTTGTAATTAGTTATATTTTTCGTAAACCACTTTTTTATGATAGATGACAAAACTATGTGCAGAAATGCTCCTTCATACTTAAATATAAGCGTAATTTTAAATTAATTTAGTTGATAAATTGGTTATTGTTTATTTTATTTAAAGCTTAAATAACATAAGGAAAGTATGAAACGGACTGAAAATGTTGTTTTGAGAAAATCTTACATTAATCATGAAGTTCAAACATACTTCATCTAGAGATAATAAACCATTGTTTGCATGTTCTTTTTTTTATAGAATATGCCTTTTATTATAAGAGATTATTTTTCTTTTGTAAGCACTATTGCGTAACTATAATACATTGGAACCTGCTAAAGTGACCATCTTGGTAAAGTGGCCACCTGGCTAAAGTGACAGCTTTTGGAAAATCTTACTTCATCTCATATAAAATAATATGAGAGTTGTCGCGAAATGTGACCACCCTAATGTGTCTACTTGTGTAAAGTGACAGTTTTTGTCAGTGCTATTTGAACCTGTAAAATGTGATCATCCATTTTTCTGCATGCTGAAACTTTTCAAATTAAAATTCTAAAGTGATCATTTTCTGAAATTTATTTTGATTCATTAAAAAAGTACAGGAATTTATCTCTTATAATTACTATTTGCTTGATGTATAAAGAAACAGATTTGTCTCTTATTGTAATGACATCTTCATTTGTCTAAGGTGATTTTTACTGGAAAATTTATTTTGTCAGTCATAGAAACATTACCTTTATGCAATTACAATGAAAATAAAAATGCATATAAATTACAGAGAACCTTGTCGGTATGAATTATTTAAATCAATTACTACGGAATTTCAACTGTATTCAAAAGAAATAATGTGAGTTTTAAGTAAATTATCCTTTATTCAGCATATTTTAAACTAATGAATCAGTTATTATTGTTAATAAATCAGTTCATTACTTAATAAAGCGAATTTTTCCCTATTTACATTTTATTTTTCGAGATGACAATATTTTAATGTGCCATTTTGAAAGACACTCCATAAGGTGATCACCTCTCTTTAGTGACCATTTTAGCCTGTCCCAAATGTGGTCACTTTAGACAGGTTCCATTCTATATATATCGCCCTTCATTTTTGTATCTGGGAATATGACTGATTGAGAATTTTTGGTTAACGCTATTGTATTTTTCAAATATATTATACGAATAGATGGTTTCAAATCACAAAAAAGAACATACAACAGAGATATAAATATAGCTACAAATCAGAACTACATTGTTAAAATAGATTTGTTAAGGCATAAATAATAATTTAAAAAAAGTTTTTTAATGTTTTAACACGAAAAGTTATTACTTACAATTTAAAAGAAAAACGAATGAATTAATGTTTTTATTTGAAATATTTAATTTTATATTTAGAAATGCAAGAATTACATTGTTCTACTTATATTAATATACATTAATTTGTGTTCTCATGAAAAAATAATTGTTCTATGTCATTTTTTTCTGATATACTTTTTTGTGACAAATGAAAAAGAAAATGACAAGTATTAGCGTAAACACTTTTTCATAATTAAGTAAAGCGTAATTCTAAATTGACTTTGTTGATAAATGGAGTATCGCTTATTTTCCATAAAGCTTTTATAACATAAAGAAAATATGAAATGTCATGAAACAGACTGCTTTAAGAAAATTTCACATTAATCATGAAGTCCAAGTATACTTTATATAAAGTGATTAATCCATTGCCTCCAGGTCCATTTATTTATAGAAAATTTTCTTTTATTATAAGAAAATATTTTTATAAGAATTATTACGTAATTAGATGTATATATGTTTCTCATATTTTTGTGTTCATGAATATGATTAAGTGAAAAAAATTGTTGATGGGTTAACTCATCAATTATTTAATTGGTTAAACTGTATTTTTAAACATATCATACAAAAATGTGGTTTCTAATCATCAAAAAGAAAATACAAAGCAGAGATATAAATATAGAAATAAATCAGAACGAGATTGTTAAAATAGAATGGATATGTAGAAAGAAATAATTTTTAAAAATTAATGATTGTTGTATGACGAAATATTATTATTTTGCACATTTAAAGAAGAATAAACATACATAATGTTTTTATTTCAAATATTAAATCAAATTTTTTAAATATAAGAATTACTTTATAATCTTTTAAGTATACTAATGCATATAAATTTGTATTCCCACAGAAAAAATATAGTTGTTAATTTTTTTAAGAATTAGCTTTACTCAAAAAAAAAATATATTGTAGGTAACAAAATTTTGACATTTATGTACGGAAACACTTTTTTTTATAGTTAAATAAAAGTGCAGTTATAAATTGACTTAGTTGATAAATTGGTTATTGTTTATTTTCTTGAAAGGGGATTAAATAACATAATAAAAATTATGAAATGTCATGAAACGGATTGAAAATGTTGGTTTGGGAAAATCTTACATTAATCACGAAGTTCAAACATACTTCATCTAGAGTTAATAATCCATTGTCAGCAGGTTCTTTTCTTATAGAAAATGTCTTTTATTATAAGAAATTATTTTTATATTATAAGGATTATTGCGTAACTATGATATATGTATGTTTCCTACCTTTTGTGTCCAGGAACATGATTGAGCGAGAATTATTGGTTATTTCTATTGTATTTTCAAACATATTATACAAAAAGGTGGTTTTGAAATCATAAAAAAGGGCAACATAAAGAAAAGGCATAAGTATAAACATAAATTTAAATTATATTGTTAAAATACAATAGATGTGGTGAAAAAAATTAATACATAAATTAAATATCATGAATTTGAGCAGACGGATCAAATAATTTCTATACTAAATAATAATCTTGAAATTAAAGTACAGGAAAAAGGAAAATGTCTCTCATATTAAATGAAAAAAAAAACCCACAGACCTGTCATAATTACATGAAGAAGATATTTTCCACATGAATTTGAACGAAGGTAATACAACTTTTCCTTCCAAACAATATTATTCATCGATTAGAAGAGAAACAATAGATATTCTAACATGTAAAAATTTCTATATAACGATACAATATCATTCCATTACCAACAATGTAGAGAGAGATATTCAATGGTTTCTTAAATTTAAATAAACATCCCTGTAAAATGAAAAAAAAATAATATGTGCTGTATGAAAAACTGAAGAAAATTGGCGTTTCAGTTCATTTCATCGTATACCGTGCAATTTCAGAATATCATTAATATTCTTTTGTAATGACTCGGAAAGAGTTGAAGCCTGTTAACATATAAATAAAATATTTTTGTTTTGTTTTATTTTTAAAATCATAATCTTACATCTTTATAGTAGTTGGAATAAATATATTATGTAAATAATAAAAATAAGTAACGTGTCGAAAAATAAAACACAACGTCATTGAACACATAATTTTGAATTATGAATGAAAAATGCATTCAAATATATCAAAAACACTGCCTGATACACATTATAAAAACATGCATCATAGTTAATTTCAAATAACTTTTTTTTTTTAACGGAAAGATTTTTATGCAATAAATGGACGACTAATTTCAAAATAACAGAAACTTTTTACCCCATACATTTTTGAAAATAAAGTGTAATCTCAGAATGTTCGTATTACCAAGCATTTACTTTGTTGAACAATATCATTTTTACAGAATGAAGTAATTTATAATTCCTTACCGTTCCAGAAATAATTTTGTTGAATTGATTTAATGTATATGAAATTGTTGAGAAATGTTAAAATATATACTTTCTTGGATCTCTGAAATATTACAATCTTCCTTGGGGATATGTATATAAAATTGCTTGAATACTTTTAATGGAAAAAAATATTATAGAATTTTTCTAAAACACTTAATCTATTCAATAAAATTCTTTTCAGAATTCTATGAATGGAACGGACAATTTTTGTCTTTCACACAATGCCCCTTACTTTTCTTTCAATTATAGCTTGATGGATAGATTTATTATAAGGACACTCTTATTATAAAATAGCGCTTTACATCTAAAACGTGACACATAATTTTCATTCAAAAATGAATAATATTATAATATTTTTCATATGATTTTTAATGAATTCCTAAATAAAAATTTTTTATAGTAAATATTTTTAACAAAATCTTGGCATAAAATTATTTTGTATCACTTTCTGTTACCTTTAAAATAAAGTTTAATATAAAACCTCCATTTTTTTAAATAAATGCCATTATCATTATTCATTTTTTACTAAACTGGATAAGAGTTTAAAAACATTTAAAAATAAGGTGGAATTCTTACAATAGTGATAATAAACACACACATAATAACATCACAAAAGCACTTCTTTATTTAATATAAATAAGTGTCGTATTCATTCGTCCTGTATCCTTTTTCTATTTTTATGAAACATTTCAGCAGAGATATCTATAACAGGGGTGCACAACCTTTGGCCCGCGGGCCACAAATATACCACAATTTTTATGCAGAATAATTTTCCTTATAGTAATGACAGAAACTTTGCTATTAAAGAAAAGAAACTACACTTTTCAAATATTCTGGGGTCAACCGATTTTCTGGTAAAAAGGTTGTGCATCCCTGATCTATAAGATTTTTGCCTATTAATAGTAAATTTAAATAAACATTTTTATGTACAATATTTTAACCTAACAAACCACATATTTCAAAATTTTAAAAACATTTGTTTAAAAGCCAGAATTTTTACAAAATTAACAATAATATCACATGACTAAATGAAGCTTCACCAGTCCTTTATTTAAGTAATATTTTCTTTGTTTTTTTAAACATCAAGGGAAAAAAAAGAATTTTAAGTTTGTTTACAATGCTACGTCTTTTACTTGATGTACAGTTTAAAATTAAAAATTTTACTTACAAGATTTTAATATAATATAACACACATTTTAAGCATATTTTAAATCTATCAAATGAACATAAATTTGATGCACAAAGCGAATATTTTTTAATTCTTTGTTTAATAAAGATTCAATACAAACACGTGGAATGTTTCCTAATATGGTAAATTGTCCATGGAATACATAATGTAACCCTATTTCTCTATCCGTTCCTTTTTCTTTAGAAATTATATAAGACAAATTTCCCATCTCATGTTTTTGGCACTTTTTTTAATGTCAATCTAAGCACATATTATTTTTTTTGTAATTATATGTTTTAGGGTAACATGGCATATTACTCTAAACTATTTAAAATTAATTTATTAAACTTTTTCGAATATACAACTATTCCTTAGGGTGCTGAAATACTTTTGTGTGTTTGATAAAATGCTATTTAATTTTCTACTGGCTTTGTCACCTAGCAACCAAGATATACCTAATTATTTCAAAATGTAAAAAGTTTTCTGTGCAAACGATAATTTGTGATAAATACATTATCTGTTTATTTCTTCAGCTTTTACCTAAGCTGTGTGAAACGATATTCTTTTTGTTTTTGAGTTTGATTAGAATTTTTTTTATGAGAATATGTGTAAAAATGTTACGGTTTTTATTGGAGTTGTGTTTTGTGAAATTATTAATATTCGAAAGAACCTGAGTTGAGTTTACTCATGAGAATAAATTGTTTAAAATGAGAGATGCGTATTTAATTTTGAGTTGAGTAAAATATTAATAGAATAAACTTTCGAACAAATGAAATCTTCATATGGTCCGTCTTATACGGAGAAAAATCAGCGAGTTGTTATTCTACGTCAATGACTGAAGGATAACTGGTGAATATTTTGTGCTGTTTTGCTATTTCTTCGATGTTAGAGATAATATTATAAAGAGTCAAGAGGGGTAAGTGCACCCATTTAATTTTTATTCGTTAAAAATTAGTATGAATGAATTAAAAGCAAAAAAGAAAATTTTCAAAACCAATTTAACAAAACTAAAAGAAAAATTATCGAATTCTGAGCTAGAATTAAATGAATTAATTCTCATAAAGGAGAAACGGAATAAATTAGAGCAAAACTTTGCTGAGTTATTTGAGTCTATTTATAAGATAAGTAAAGAAGATGAAATTGAGGATTTTATTAAGGAAAACGAAGAAATTAATGAAATTTTAGAAATAATGGAATTTGAACTTACAAAAAAGTTATCAAAAATGAAATTGCAAACTGTTAATTTAGAAAACTCCACAAAGGCTGATAATAACATTAAATTGCCAAAGTTAACTCTTCCTGTATTTACGGGTAATTTGCATGAGTGGCTTTCCTTTAAGGATATATTTAAGGCTACTGTACATGAAAATTCAAATTTCTCAGGGGCAATGAAATTACAATATTTGAAGTCTTCATTGAGAGGAGATGCCTTTCGTATAATCCAGTCTATTTCAATTGTGGATTCTAATTATGAAGTTGCATGGTCGCTTTTGGAAGAACGGTTTTCAAATTCGAGAGAACAAGTTTACGTGCATTTAAAACGTTTTTTAAATATTCCTGTTATTCAGAATGAGTCCCCAGCAGCATTATTAAAGCTAATAGATATAACAAATGAATGTATTAGGTCGTTAGAGATTTTAGAACAAAAAGTTGAGGGGTTTTCTACTACTATGTTTGCTTATATTTTGGCTCAAAAATTAGATGTAAATACAAAAATGTGATGGGAAAGACATCTTAAGCGGGATAATTTACCGAATTTAACAGAATTGCTAGAATTCTTGAGAGACCACGCGCGTACACTAAGTGCGTCCAAACAAGTAAATACAAAGCGAAATTTTCAAAACGAAAGCCAAACAAAGCATAGCTTTTCAAAGGTAACATCCATGGTTGCGAGTTTAAATGAGAAAAATATGCGCAAATGTGTTGTATGTAACCAGGAAAATCATAGTGTTTTTAAATGTCCCAAATTTCAAAAATTTAATGTACAGGAAAGAGTAGAATTTGTTAAAAGAAACAATATGTACTTTAACTGTCTTTCAGAATTCCACTGCGTCAAAAAATGTAACTCATCATTCTCGT
Source organism: Maratus speculifer (assembly GCA_964019185.1). Taxonomy (NCBI): domain Eukaryota; kingdom Metazoa; phylum Arthropoda; class Arachnida; order Araneae; family Salticidae; genus Maratus; species Maratus speculifer. The sequence goes on from OZ025290.1 coordinate 298,439,172, forward strand.
GTGCAAAATGCCATAAACGCCACAATATACTTCTTTGTTTTGATAGGCGTGAGAGAAATTCCAATGCGGTGGGAAACACAAAAATTATAGTGATAAGGAAGTGCCAAATGCATTGTCAACGAATGAAAGTAAACCAACATTAAATGCTGACGCCATACCATTTGATTTAAATAACCAAATTCAAAATTTCACTGGTACTTCAAATGTGAGATCGAATAATGTTAAAACAGTTCTTCTTTCCACTGCTATTGTTTATATGAGAGATAAATTCGGAAATAAAGTTCCGGTGCGTGCTTTATTGGACAATGGTTCAATGAGCAATTTTTTAACATTGCAGTTAGTTGAACGATTAGGAATTCGAAAAGAAAAAAGTAATATTTCGGTATCGTGTTTAAGTGGATCCTCTGTAGCGGTAAAAAATAAAACTACTGCCTTGATCAGTAATAATTCGGGAGAATATAGCCGAGAGTTAGATTTCCTTATCATACCAAGGATTTCGCAAATTATTCCCTCGAAATATATTAATATTTCAGAGCTAGGAATCTCAGAGTCTATTATTCTTGCTGATCCTGAATTTAATAGACCAGGGAAAATAGATCTTTTGCTAGGAGCTGAAGTATTTCTAGAATTGATAAAGGTGGGTCGTATGAAGCTACCAAATTCTAAATTAATACTGCAAAATACGGTGTTCGGTTTCATAGTAAGTGGGAGTGTTTACGATTGTAACGATCAGGAACAAATACATTGTGGGTTAATTACTGAAACAGATTTAAATTTCGAAATGAAAAAAATTTGGGAAATTGAAAGAGTAGAAGAAAGTACACCATTGAGAAATACAGAAGAATTAGCATGCGACACCTACTTTATAAACACACATCAGAGAGATATAACGGGAAAATTCATAGTACAAATGCCGTTGAAAAAAGATCCTAGTTCTTTGGCAGAATCAAAGCAATTTGCGGAAAATTAATTAAATTCACTTTGGAATAAGCTAGTCAAAAATCCAAATCTTTTAGAGTTATATTGCGCATTTATGGCAGAGTATAGAGAGTTAGGCCATATGCAGGAAGTAGAGAAAACAGATGAGCCAATACATGCGAATTATCTACCTCATCATGCTGTTTATCGCCCAGATAAAAGTTCTACAAAATTGAGAGTTGTCTTTAATGGTTCACATGCAACTTCATCAGGAGAATCCCTAAATTCCATACAGCTGAATGGAGGTGTCATTCATTAGCATAATACTTAGATTTCGTACACACCGCTATGCATTTACAGCAGATGTAAAAATGATGTATCGCATGATACTTATCGATAAAAGTCAACGTGATTTACAGCGCATAGTTTGGAAAGATTCTGTAAATGGTGAGTTGAAATATTACAGACTATGTACAGTCACATATGGCACAACTAGTGCCCCTTATTTAGCCATGCGCTGCCTTAAACAGCTTGGTATAGATGGTGAATCTCAATTTCCGTATGCTTCTGGTGTGGTAGAATCAGACTTTTATATGGACGATGTCCTGACTGGAGCAGCTGACCTAAAATCGGCTAAGAGACTGCAAATTGAGCTTATTCAACTATTAAATACGTGCGGCATGAACTTACATAAATGGTTTAATAACCATTCAGAATTAATGGAGGCAGCCTTTAAAAATGAGAATTACACTTTTGAAAACATGAGTGAAACTAAGGCACTAGGACTTTGGTGGAATGCCAATAATGATACTTTTACTTTTAGTGTATCATTCAGTGAGCAAACCAAGGTAACTAAAAGAAGTGTGCTGTCAAATATTGCTCGCATTTTCGACCCCTTGAGTCTACTTGGACCAGTTGTGACGAAAGCAAAAATTTTCCTACAAAGACTGTGGAGACTGCAAATTGATTGGGATGAAAATCTCCCTACAGCTGAGCTTGATGATTGGTTGCAGTTTTTAGAATCATTAAGAGCCATCAATAATATAAGTGCTGTTAGATACATTTTTACAAATAATCCAGTGCAAATAAAATTTGTGGCTTTTCAGATGCTTCGGAGAAAGCCTACGGTGTGGCATTGTATGCTGTGTCTTCAAATTCTTCAGGAGAGCAAATTTCTCAGTTGCTTTGCAGTAAAAGTTGAGTTGCACCAATCAAAACAATCACTATTCCTCGCTTGGAGCTCTGTGGTGCAGTTTTATTAGCCAAATTGATGAATAAGGTTGCCAAAACCTTAAAAGTTCCTAAAGAATCTCTTTACTATTATTCAGATAGTACTATTGTATTATGTTGGATTCGAAAACAGCTGTGTGACTTAAAAACCTTTGTGTCATCACGTGTGGCTACGATTCAGAATCTTTCTGATATCAGTCATTGGGGACATGTGGCTTCTTCTGATAATCCTGCTGATCTTGTGTCACGAGGTGTAGATCCAGACAAACTTCTCCAGAGTAACTTATGGTGGAAGGGTCCACTATTCCTAACACAACAAACTGAACCTTCATTAAATACTGTCGAACTTGAGCAAAATGATAAGGATCAATACAGAAGTGAACTTAAAAAGACTTTTTCAAAGACTTCACTTTTAATATCAGACTGTTCATTTTTTATTGACTATTTTTTGCAATTGAGTAATAATTATGCTGAATTAATAAGAATTCTTAGCTATGTTTTCAGGTTCATTCAGAATGTCGAGAAGCCAAAAGAAAGGTATTCAGGTAAGCTAACATCTGCTGAATTGAAGAAAGCTGAGCAGTTTATCAAAAAATCTGTTCAAGAAAAAGAGTTCAGTTCTGAATTCACATTGTTATCTAAGGGTAAGGAGTTACCAAAAAATAGTAGATTACTTTCATTAAATCCTTTCTTGGATAAAAATAATTTAATCAGAGTTGGAGTTCGTCTCCAAAATAGCACGGTAAATTATGCCCAAAAACACCCAAATGTACTGCCCTCTAAGCACAAATTAACAGAATTAATTATCGAGTTTTATCACAAAAATATCTACATATAGGACCACAAAATTTACTTTATTGTGTTCGAAGAGAATTTTGGCCTTTAAACGGTAGGGCTATTTGCAGAAAAATTGTACATAAATGTATTACATGCTTTAGGGCCAAACCTAAATTGTTAGAGCAAAATATGGGCGAGCTCCCGAAAGAAAGAATAAATGTAGACTTTGTTTTTAATTGCACACGAACTGATTTCTGTGGTCCATTTTTGATTAGATATAAAGGTCAACGTAAAGGTATTTTTCATAAAGTTTATGTTTGTATTTTTATTTGTATGGTAACAAAGGCAATGCATTTGGAATTAGTCAATGATTTAACATCTGAGGCTTTTATTGCCACATTAAAGAGGTTTTTTGCCAGACGAGGCAAACCTCGAAAAATTTTCAGTGATAATGCAATCAATTTTGTGAAGACTAATGTAGAGCTTAAAAGGTTGCATGAATTGGTAAACAAACCAGACCAGAACCTTACTAATTACTTGATATCTGAAGGTATTGCTTGGGAATTTATTCCCCCTAGAGCTTTAAATTTTGGAGGTTTATGGGAATCGGGAGTCAAGTCCTTCAAGTATCACTTTAAACGTGTTGTGGGCAACTCTAAATTAACTTATGAAGAAATGTTAACTAGAATTGTCCAAATTGAAGGTATCTTAAATTCGCGCCCGCTTGCTCCTTTGAGTACAGATATTGATGACTTGGAGGTCTTGACCCCGGGACATTTTCTTATGGGTCGTCCACTTAATGCCATTGCTGAATCTGACTTGAGTAATATTGAAGACAATAGACTTAACTTATAGCAAAAGACCACTAAAATGGTTCAGACCATCTGGAAAAAGTGGAAAAATAGTTATTTAAGTACATTGCCTCAAAGGCATAAGTGGATGATATCAAAAAACAACCTCAAAATAGGAGATATGGTTGTAATAAAGGAAGATGATCTTCCAGTGTCTAAATGGTTATTAGGGAGAATTGTAGAGGTATTTTTTGGTAATGATAATAGAGTAAGAGTTGTGAATATAAAAACCCCAAATGAAATATATAAAAAAGCAGTATCCAAAATTGCTGTATTACCTCTTGAAAAGTAATTCAGTTTTTATAAGAATGTGTACATTATTGTAAAATTTCTTTATTTATTATGTATTATGTAAAATTGTTTAAATATTTGCTTAAATTTAACTTAACTGTGACTCATTTATATTGTATTTAATTGTATTGTTCTTTATATTTTTTATAATGGTTGAAATTGCAGTGTTTTAGTTTGAAACCCCCCTCAGAGGTTTCAAGAGGGGCGGTATGTTTGATAAAATGCTATTTATTTAATTTTCTACTGGCTTTGTCACCTAGCAACCAAGATATACCTAATTATTTCAAAATGTAAAAAGTTTTCTGTGCAAACGATAATTTGTGATAAATACATTATCTGTTTATTTCTTCAGCTTTTACCTAAGCTGTGTGCAACGATATTCTTTTTGTTTTTGAGTTTGATTAGAATTTTTTTTATGAGAATATGTGTAAAAATGTTACGGTTTTTATTGGAGTTGTGTTTTGTGAAACTATTAATGTTCGAAAGAACCTGAGTTGAGTTTACTCATGAGAATAACCTGTTTAAAATGAGAGATGCGTATTTAATTTTGAGTTGAGTAAAATAAACTTTCGAACAATTGAAATAATCATTGTGTACTGATATTTTAGTAGCTGTTCAATTAATTATTTCTACTTTTTTTTCTTCGAACTGTCGTCTTTTTAAATTAGACTTTGGTGCTTTCATATTAGGCAGGAGATCAAGATGAATGTTGTTTGAATTGTCATCATTTGTATTGCAACAATCTAGAGTCATTGACATCATGTCGCATCTATTGAATTGCTACAGTTTATGCTAATAAAAAAACAAGTATTTTTCTTTTTTTTTCTTTAAGAAAAGTACATTTGGCGTAGAAAACTATATTGTACGAAAGGACATGGAATAAAATTGTGTTTTAGAGACAGCATTTGTAGGTAATGCAATGTTCTTATTTGCCGCTATTAAAAGTGCATTCTGATGCTGTCTCTGAAGTGCAAATGAGCTCGAAAAAGTTTATTAAATTGTACTGAAAAAGGGCTTAGAAAGAAACACAGTAATATAAACATTTCATTACTTAGAATAATATTTTTCTAAATCTATGCGGAGAAAAGGAAGTAACAATCGCTTAAAAATGTTTTAATTGTTTCAAAGCTTGAATTGAATTTGAAACCCTGACCTATGTGCCTATTAAAACAAGAAATCGCATACTCAATTCTGTTCATATTGAAAAGAAATATATATATGTACAGCTTGATCAATTAAAAAAACACCCGATTTATTATTATTATTATTCACCCTTAAGTGACCTAAGCGGAAAGTTCAGTGCCAGTCACCGGTGGCTTACGTAACCATTATCGTGTTAATAATTTTTAATCCGAGTCTACTCAAGTGATTTCAGTATATCTACTTCTTTTATCGTTTTTAACCCTCCAAGCGTCTTGCAAATGGGTAAAATTGTAATGTTGTTTTCTCTGCATTTTGTTTTAAATGCTAATAAAATATGATTCTTTCAATATTACATAAAAATTCTTATTTTGGAATATAAATGTAATCCTTGAGAGTCTTAATCATTCTTCAATGCTTTGAAAATTCATTAAATTTATAGAATTATAATATCTTAAACATTGCTTATATTGCAGTGAAACCTAGAGCTTAGTGTACGGAATTTTACGGGCCAAACGCTTAGAGGGTTAATTAATTAATTAATTAATATTTTTTTTGAAAATTCATTTCGAAAGATTATGTAAGGAAACAACAAAATATGCCTGAATTTGTAAGAACACAAAAGCTTTCCTCGTTAGAATTTTCTTATGTGGGACTATCTCAAACATAGTGTAGTTTTTAAAATTTTAGAATTGATTTAAAACAAAATTATCAATGGTGATGCATACAATTGGAATGATGTTTAATACATGTTCTCCGTAAAATAAAAGCTTTTTCAATTTGAAAAAAATGCCATTTGATGAACAATAACATATTTACGCGTGAAAAAAAGTATGATTCGGAAAAGTATTTGGGCAAATATTACTTTTTCAAAAGTGGTATGCTACTAATATACGATAATACGACACTGAATGTTTTTCTTTAATCATAACATTACTTATAATCATTTTTCAGCCTCATAATACGTATAGATATATACAAGTACCATTAAAAAATTAATAAGTACAGAAATAAAACATCATAACAATGGTGTTTTATTAATGTATGAAACGCTTCATTATACAGAGTGTCCCAAAATGTAATGCACAAACTTGAAAGGGAGACAAAAATTAGGATCAGGTACCAAAGTTGATATAAAATGATCGACGTGCATTTATATTTTTCATGCAAACTCTCAAGTTCCGCCTTCTCAACGTAGACGTCGACTGCGGGGGCTCCACCTGAGTCGCACGGACAGCAATCCACAGGGAATTTAACCATGATCCGCAAAACAAGACTTCACTGTTAATATGTAGACTAAAATCTTGGCAGAGTGTTTTATGGGACCTACCTCTATTGTACGTGTATAAGTATTTTGCCTTTATTAAGGAAATATATCTAGAATTGCTTAACGATGTCCTTGCATATTTTTAACGCAGAATGTAGATCAAACATGTCGGGACGCCCTCTCATTACGTAAGTGCGTAAGTGACCATTTAGAATCCATTAGACTAGGCGTAGTGATATGGACTCCACTAATCTCGTGATTTATCACCTCTCGAAATCTGTATTAACTTTTTTCATTTCATTTAATTATATTAATGTAAGCAATTTTCTTCTCTTTTGGACATTACATACATTATCTTATATTATTCCGATAATATTTTAATAATTTGAAAATATTTGTATCTATATAAATTATATTAAACACAAAACTGTTTAGAAAAAGAAATTCCCAAATAAATAAACGTTTTTGTCTTAAATTCGATATAATGTCCCCTTGAAATCAATTTATTCTATAAACTTTATGAAACGTTAATAACGTAGTGGGTTTTCCAAAAAAGCTTACACGCATTTTTAAAGTGGATATCCGATTTATGAACCATTTGAGAATAATGCAATTTCCGAAAATGACAATATATATTGCAGTAATCTATTTCAAAAACTAAATGATTTCTTCTGAGATAATATAAAAAATCCTCCGTAGAGGGAATAATTCAATTGCATAAACTTGAAATAAACAATGTACAGAACGAGTTCATTAAACAAAAACAATTTTAAAATAATGAAGGAGGAAATACAGAAAATAAATTTACTTTAATTTTCTTATAATATTTTAAAATTCTATAATAACTAAAAAAAAGTTTTTGCTTGCAAAGTTATTCAAAATTACAATGTTTTCTTGAATTTTAGCTTCAAAGCTTTTCTGTCCTTATATATTAAATGCATTACTCACAATGAACCCAATATACTTAGCAACAGATAGAGAATTATATTCTTTTGTGCATATAAATATATATATCCATAAAAAATTTTTAGAAGCCGATAATAATTTTTTTTGGCAAATTCAAAATAAAAAACTTTTTATTTCTTTAAAAAATAATAGATTTTTATTGAAAACAAAATAATAAAAGAAACAACTAAAGACAAAAGTAACAGTCATTCAAAAGTCGATTTTTTTAAATGTAGTACGCATTATTTCTATTATTCTCATTTATTTTGTTATCTTCAATCATAATAAAGGCTATAAGATCGACAAATGAAAAAATATAGATATAAATACATTTATTTAGTAAAAAGCAATGTATATCTTATGTATTTTATATTTTATATTTAATTTAATAATGTAGGTTGATTAACTCATCAGCATATCGATTACAGTAAGTATGTGACATATGAAAACGCTAAACCTGCATCTGACATATCGCTAAAATAAAGATTTTTTGTAATTGTTCTCTATTAAAAACATTGCAAGTGAATAACGAAGGGGGTGAAATATTGGTTTGTCAAATGTCTACACATTTGTCTAACCAATATGATATGCATTTTTCTAAATTCATATCTTACATGTGATATGCATGTCTTCTGACCATCTGATCTCAAAAAATGTAAAAAAAAGCCGTGATTCAGAACAAATGAGTAAATGGGATAACGCCGCTGACGTCATTATTAGAAAGATCTTTGTGTCTAATAATATAGTAGAGGAAAGTAAGATAAAACCGGGACCCTAATGTTTTTCTTTTTGTTGTTGCGCAATGTGTGAACAAAACAGTCAAAATTTATATTAAAACGATAATCTTGTGAATAAAAAGAGTATTCATTCAATCGCGAACAATGGCAATTGAGATAATAATAACACTTTTTCTAGAAGTGTGCAATGTCCCGGTTTTGTCCGACTTGGTCGGACAAAACCGGGACATTGCACACATTGTTAACTGGGAAAAATAATTAAAAGCTCATTGCAACTTTGCAATAATACTATGTCTTGATGGAAAATTGACATTTTATACCTATAGAATGTGAATCTAAGTCAAATCTTCAAATCTACATAAAATAACAATGCGTTTAATTATACTTTAAGCGCTGAAATCGTTAGACTCACAAATGAAAGTTCGATCTTGTTCATTTGCATTGCTGCATGCTTGACATGCCCGCTCTCTGCAGTGAAGGCACTGCATAAAATCTCCTTAGGTTTAGTTTGTTCATATAACTGACATTGCAATAGATACATTCTTCACATTCATCTTCGTCCTCATTTCATGTCAAGAGATTTTTTTCTTTAGACTCTTCTTTCTCATATCAGTTTTTAAACTTTTTCTGTCATTTTGAAAAGTTTTCGCTTCAGGATTAAGCTCTTTTTTATCTTGTTTTTGCATCCTTTCTTTTTCTTCATGTTCGAATTCTAATTTGTAGAAGGTTGAAATACGGATAGTTGTTCACCCTCTACGCTTGCCAGATTTCTCGATTACCCTAGGATCCGTTTTGTATTGGAATAGGCTTTAAATCGCGTGGCGAGACTGCAAAAGGATATCCCATACCTTGAGAAGACTTAGAACAACCGGAAATTTCCCGGTTACGTCCGACCATCTGCATCCCAGTTTTGTCCGACCACGCCATTTTGAGGAATTATTACTCTAGCGTTGTTCAGATAACTCGTAGACATCAATACAAAACGTAAAACTAACAAGTAAACAATAGGCTATCATACGTTTTACTTATCTAAACCAAATCTTTTTGTATTTAAGGTCGGTAACGTAGTATTGCAGACGTCCAATTTTAATTTTTTTTACTTGAAAGCTTTAAAAAAATCACTATTGAGGAATGAGTTCATTTAGCCGACTTCTGCTTACTGGTAGCTGGCATTCCGCTCGCCTAGAAGTAATTCTAGAGGTTTCCGCAAGATACTGTCAAAAATAAAGCCATAAAGCCTGTTTCCCTGTTTTACCACCTACCCGGTTTTATCCAACTTTCCCCTAATGCCTATGTAGATGGCTGCAAAAGGGTGCATTATGTTAAAAATAATAAGGAAGACACCTTTTCCATAAAGTTCTATCCAACTTTTACTGATCTGGTTGTCTAGTCAACATTAAGAATAATGTTGCAAACTACTTTTAAGCACTGGAGTTAAATAAAAAAGTGTTTGTTTCGTTAAAAAAACACCTCAGCTCTGAATTTTCAAGCGCATGTATTTACATATACATTTTACCAAATAAAATGTAAAGCTTTCTAAAACACCCATTCAATTGTACAACTCACGAATAGCATGATATTGACGTTTTCTTTATTCTATTTATTAACAATATTTTAGACATTTATAGTGAGATATATTATAGCTACCAAATTTTACTTTTTATTTATGCCACTTAAATTTAATAGAACTTTTTGCCGTATTTAATCGCCGAAATCTGCAATTTAACAAAGAAAAATTCCTATTAAATTTTTGCAGTAAGATAAAAGCTTAAAAGTTGGCATCTACGTATATATGCGCATACCATACATTCCGCTGTATAGCTTGGACCTATGATTAGAAAAAATATTATACTATTTCATTTTTTTGCCATATTATGCACGCCTCTCCTCCTTTTATCCACATAAATCGCCATCAGGTACAAAATAATACAATAAATATCCTAAAAACAAAAATAAATTCTAAAAATATAGATAAGATAAGCAAACTCAATGTGAGAATATACGCTACTTCAGAGTTTACTTAATTTAAAGTCTATAAAACGTTTAGAGTCCTGTTATCATTTATTTAAAAAATACGATATATTTTGTTAATTAGAATTTAAAACAGAATTAATCAATTTAATTTTATAACTTTATTTTTATATACGACATACAGCAAGCATGTGTAAATTTTATTAAATGAAATTCTATCAAAATTGTGCATTATATGCCGAAAAATATGGCAATAATTAATAAAGTAAAATACTTACTGTACTAATTGTAATTACTCGGGTGTGGTAATCCGAAAATTATATTCTATATAATGCATATTATTACCTTAAATTCGTTATTCCAGTTCCAAAATTCAATGTCAATTTAATTCCATCATTCCATACATTTTCTTTTGAGACTAAAATTGAATTATTCCTGAAAAGCATAACAGTGCTCTTATTGGACGAATTACATCAATAACCAATCAGCAGCAACAAATGTCTACATCTAACGCATTTTGAAGAAAGATAAAAATACATACGAGATATCAGTTTCTTAAGATACCTTTGTGGGAATCAAGAAAAAATCAACAGAACCGCACATTTTGATAGGTGATTTACACCAGTTTATAATGGGCACCAAAATTAATGAATGTATACCTGCAACTCAATCTTGATGAAACTCTATGCACAAGTTCTTGAGCTAGAATCATTGCAGAAATTGCGAAAAGTGCGACATAGCCGTTTTGAGCGATTTATAGGAAAGCATTATCAGCATCAATAGATATCAATGATTTACAGAATTTCAAGCTTGACTAAAATCTGCGCAGTATTTCTTAAGGTAGAGCTATAACGGAAATCATAAAAAAAATGAAACATACCAAGCTCATTGTTGAGGATCTACACCAAAAACTAAAGTGCACCAATGTATATCAAGGTTTTACTGAATCTAAAATTACAAAAGTACTCGAGGTAAACTGTCTACAAAATTTGGTCAGTTTGAGTTAATCAAAATGAGCTTTTGATGTATTTTAATATATATCAATTTTGTATTAGATTTTTTGTGTCCTAAAAAGAATTAAAAATTACTGATTTGTTATTAATTTATACAACTAATTTATATATATTTACATACGATAAAAAAGTGTTTTCAAATAAGAGTTTTATTAAGCATAGAATATAGTATATGTTAGTAAATCAGTTGCTGGGGATGTTAAAGACAATCATGAAGGTAGTGGGAGTCAAGAGGACGAAATTTTCGAGGCTTAAAAAAATGAAATTGTTTCAAAACGGACGAAGTCAAAAATAATTGATGACCACTGCGCTAGAGTAATAGATGTTCATTGCTGAAGCTTACGCTATAGGTTTACTTTAGAAACATATAATACAGCTCATATTCAAAATATTAGAATAATTACCTTTTTTTTAGAAATTGAAAATATCGTTTGGTAATTTAATGTCTTTTAATGAAAATATGCAAACGATATTTTTATTAAGAACTTATTGTTGATTAAACTTACTTGTTATCTTAAATTCAATATCATTTTTGAAAAGATTAATTGCAAAAAAAATTATTTTGAAAAGTCAAAATATTAGAATATTTATTCAAGTGGTTCAAAATATTAGAATATTTCACAATAATTCTCCTTTAATTATTACCAATTCTTAACTGGTGGCATCATTGATTAAATTCAGACTATTTTATTTAAAATCAGTATTCTTTTTTGCAGTTTGTTTCTTTTTCGTCTTAAAATGGGCCGTGTGAGTGATATTCCTGAATCTACTAAACTTCGTATGGTTGATTTGTATCGGCACGGTAAAAATCAATGTTTTATAGCGAATTATTTACATTGTTCGCAGTCGAGCGTTAGTAAAATACTAACACAATATTCAAAAATTGGAAAATTTCAAAATAATCACCGAAATGGTGGCCGAAAACCAAAAACATCTGCTAGAGATGACAGAAAACTGAAGCGTATAGTTAAGAAAAACCGTTTTAAAAGTGTGCGATTCTTGCACCGAAAATGGAAAGAAGAAGGAGTTGAAGTTTCTTCATCGACAACATTAAGACGTCTCCATAAATTTAAATTTGAATCTCGTGTACCGAAAACAAAACCTCTCATGACTGCAAGACAAAAGCGTATAAGATTGAATTGGTGTAAATCAAGACGTTTATGGAGCAATGAAGATTGGAAAAATATATTATTTAGTGATGAAAGTATGTTTTGTGTTTCATATGGTAATCAAGGTATTCGAGTTTGGAAAATGAAGCAAGAAGCATTTGACAAAGAATGCCTTAAACGTTCCGTAAAATTTGCTGCTAGTGTCATGGTTTGGGGTTGTATGAGTGCAGAAGGACCTGGAAAGTTATGCATCGTCTACAAAATTTTAACTCTCTGATATATCAAGAAATTTTAGAATATTACATGATTCCATCATCAGAAGATTTATTTGAAGATGATTTCATCTTTCAACAAGATTTAGCGTCCCCGCATACCTCGGTGTCAACTAAGAATTGGTTCCGCCAACGCAACATTAAGGTACTTCCTTGGCCACCAAATTCACCAGATCTTAACCCCATCGAAAACTTATGGTGTATAATGAAGAAAAAACTTCAAGAAAATCCACCTTTAAGTAAAACTGAGTTAGTGGCACGTATAAAGTCTATTTGGGTTAATATTGATAGAAATGTTTTAAACACCTTGTATATAGTATGCAAGATCGATTGCACGCTGTTATGAAAGCTAAAGGGGATGCTACAAAATATTAACGACCATTTACTTCATATTCATAGGGTAATATTGTTGCGTAAAATAAAATATTCTAATATTTTGAACCAATCTAAATTTTATTCTAATATTCTGGTGTGTTTAAGGAAGCTGTATACCTAATTTATTGTGCTGTATTTTATATTTTATAAATGTTAAAATCTTATCTAAACATTCCAGATTTAATTTATAAGAAATTTAATTGCATTTACTTAGTATAAAAAATAAATAAATGACAAATAATTTTTTCTTATTACTTTTTCTCAATTGTTCTAACATTTTGAATATGAGCTGTATACGTAGTTCCTCAAAGAGTCCACAAGATTTACGGCATACACCTCTATATGATCTCCATTACTTCTCGATTAGAAGTTTTCCCAGGAAGAATTGTAGCCTTTGAAATACACATATGACACGGCAAATATTGATGTACATTGTAATGGAATGTTGAGTTCATATCCGAAGTGCAGTATCTTAACTCGTTGAAGCAATGTAGTGTTACAGTCATATATCAACTTGAAAATAAATGGTATGAAATGCTGTAAAACTATGTAATTGTTATATAGGAAAGATTCGTTACATAGGAAGTTTTTTAGCGAAGGTATTGAATAGGTTAACAAGGACCTACATTTGACATGTTAATTGATTCATCTGGATGATGAAATGCTTCTGGTGTTCCCTCGCCTCTATTTACAACGTAAAATAAGAGCTTATGTTTTATGTATTTATATTACATTAAAACATACTGGAACAGAATAATCTACTATTTTAGGTTAAATCATCAAAAATTCAAAAAGCTTGAACAAGATTTTTATTTCAGTCCATATTCATAATATTTATTTTATAAATTTATAGTTGTCAAAATTATCAATATTCCTTATCAATATTTCTTATATATAAAGAGAAAACATAGGAGGCATGGATATAAAAATATACATTCAATTTTGTTTATATAAATATTAAAACAAAAATGCTATAAATAAAGATTTATTGAAACATTTAACCTTATCAGTGGAATTATTTCTAAATAATAACAAAAAAAATATGACTTTTCTGGATACCATTAAAAGTTTTCCGAGAAAATTTTCTTTGAGCATGTTATATGATATTTACTATAACTTAAGAAAAGTTTTCTGAATAAGTGATCTGGAAATGTGAAACGTAATCTAGCGAAAAGAAATACAGCATAAAAGGTATTTTAAGCAAGAGAAGTACATTTAGTTATAACATCTATATGGTATATTTAGCAAAGTTTCGTTTCAGAGTTCTTTAATGAATCGTATTCTTTTTGAGATTCCAAAAAGAGATTTCATCTTGTTTATGTGTAAAGTAAGTTTAATTTGGAGGATATAAGTAAGTTTATAAGAATATAATGGTAAATATTTTTGTAATATAAAATAAATTATACTAATAATATAATATAATTATAATAATATAAAATAAATTATATAGCCAACTTACCTAAATATACAGGAAAGACTCAGAATCATATATACGCATCTATATACAGGGTGTCTCAAAATGTCGTTTAGAAACTTAGCATGCGATTCTGTCATATTATGATGATCAAGCTTTACATAGGAATTGTGGGTCGGAAACGTGATTGTTACGGCGCATTTGTATCATGAACGTGAATCAAAGAAAAGATAAACGGTTAAAATGACCATAATATTAAAAAATCTTAAGGGTGTTCTTAAATCAAAAAGGGCAATTTTGTGACATATGCTTTAATTTATTTTTGATTGGAAATGCATGAAAATACGAGAGGTTGTTATTCAAAAACTATCTAATTGCTACTTAGTTTTCTGCTTTTTTTAAAAACACAAAAATCTTTTATAATAAGTCTTCAAAGTTGACGTTTCTGAGCACATTTCCCGACGAAAGCAGAAAAACCGGTAAAAAAGCAGGCGAAAATTCGGTGATCACGTGATCGAAACAGCTTGGAACTGGTTAAGTAATTTAATTATCATAAAATAGAAAAATAAGTTCGATACAAAATTGTTTCCATTGTCAGTCATTCCAATTTTATATCTTTTTGTGAAAAAAAATGAATGTGTAAGCGTATCAAAACGTTTTGCTCTGATTGAGCGAAGCAGTTTAGAACACCCTTAATGTAAGTACAAAATACAAATACGAAAAAAACAGGGGTGGTTAAAATTTGCCTCATTACCCGTGGTGCATGCATCATATTGGCACCACATGGAATCGTGAACACATTCCAATTGACAAGAATCTTGAGGACACGTGCTGCCGTTTGAGCAATCCCTGACATAAGGTCCGTTGCCGAAAAAAACGGTGTCTTGTACACTAAAGAAATGATATATCCCGAGAGGTAGAAATCCAGTGGTTTTGATCTGGGTATGGCGGTAGCTGCGGTTCACGGCCGATTGGAAATTGTTCTTAATTCCATCTGGTGCCTCGAGCAATAATCACAGCTAATTTGACACATTTTGAGCACTTGTTATGAGTTGTAACATTTTTTTATTTGTATTTTGTACTTCGAGTAAGTTTTTTGGTAAAATTAAGGTCATTTTATATTTTATTCGTTTGTTACGTTTTATTTGCGTCACGGTCACTACGCAATTGCACCGTCAAAATTGCGTTTACGACCAAAGTTTCCATATAAATCTTGTTCACCATGAAGTGACAGACCAGTATATTAAGGTTGTAAACTACATTTTGAGATATCCTGTATATGCATCTATCTATCCATTTATTTATTCATTTATCTATCCATTTATGTATGCATTCCTCTATCCATTAGACTGTAAGTAGAAAAATTATTTTATAACTTCAAACATATGGCAGTTTCCTCCAACTATTATAATTCTTGTTTATTTTAGCTACTTATGGTTGATGGAAAAATTTACAATATTTGGATATTTATTGCAGCGCATGTAAAAAATAATAAAAAATAATAAATAAATGCAAACATTTTTTAAAACACAAGAATATTTTAATCTACAAATGATGTTTGATTATATGATTCTTAATTCTATGTGTTAGGCATTTCAAATAAACTTAATATCACAAATTAAATAAATTGCCTAATATATATAACAAAAAAAACTAACTCCCCTATTAATAAAGGGCGTGTTGATGAATGTGATGTGTATCTTCATGGAAGTATCACTGAAAAATGTTCTTGCTTTCTTACCATTCCGGAAGTGAATTTGTTACTTACTTCTGGTAAGAAAACTGTTGATAATTGGAAGATAAACAATTTAATAATGCTTTAAATCCAAAACATACCGTCCGATTTTTCCTTAGGAGTACAAATCTGTTACGGCAGTTATCTGTTATATACCTGTAAACCGAAAATGCGATTAAAAACATCGTTGGAACATTCTTGTGTGCAACTCAAAGCATACGTTAATCCCCGTTACAACAGTTTTAAATGTCTGGAATGTAATAACTATTGAAATTTATCGCACATACACATGATAATAGGAAATTTAAGTTGTGTCATGTGCATATATTTTGTTTTTTATTAACAAAACACAAAAGTACCAATCTCAAACTGAATTATTTCTATTGGGTCTACTAGTTTTATCTGGCAAAGTTTTCTCAACGCTTTAGCAGAACAAGACGAGTATATTTTATATCTTCCTGTAATATAATTTATCCTCTACGTTCCTTTAGAGACAAACAAGACAGGTTTACATACCCATAACTTATATTCAACAATTTTACAATATTCAGTTTAGCCTGCTAATGAGAATAAAATACATGCCATTAAGAAACTGAGCTTAAATACACTAATGTGTAAAATGATGACATGTGTTTACTATATTGTTTTTTAATCATTTAAAAAAAGCCATAGCATGTTTATTCTAGTACTTTTTTCACGAATATTTCAGATTTTTTTTTTTCAATTTCATTATGAAAAATCTTTTGGTAGATAAATTGGACTGAATGAACATATATGATAGTTTTGATTTCAAGAGCTTAGCAAAATCATATTAAATAAAAGTTATTTAATGCAATAGTATAATGGCTCGATAAAAACTTTTTTCTTGTGTTCCTTATTTTTCACGACACATAACAAAGAAATATTTCTTAGTTGTTATTTTTTTTCTATTATTGATGTAAAGTAATTCTAAATTTTTATTTTTTTTACTTACTTGAAAAATTCTTCTGAAAGTTCAGTAATATAAATAAAGTTTTGAATTATTATTTTTGAGCAAAGTTTCATCACGAGGAAATAAGGAGCTAAAAAGAGACAAATAATCAACTGAAGAAACAATATTTGTAATCATCTCCTAAAGATAAATGTACGAATTGAGCTGCGGTACACCACATATGACTAAATTAATATTGTAAGTTACGTTCACCGATTTAAAGATGTCATGGAAGTGCATATAGATATATAGATTTGTATAAAAAATCAAATGAAAAAGTTTATTATTCCGTTGTTTATAGCATGCAGAGACTTAAAAGAAAATAAAATCATCGGGAAGCGCGAACGGTGTAAGTTATACATTGATGGAAAACACCTGAAAACCGCTTTCGACAGTTGATTCGTAGGTTCAACATTTTGTTTTCCTTTTATATGAATAAAGTGCAATAAAGTGAGTGTTAAAAATTATTTAGTTAGGTTCGTTAAAAAATTACTTATAATCTGTTTATCTCTCTTGTTTTTTTTTAATTTAAACGTTTTTCAAATTATGTCATTCATTGGAAAATAACAGTGAATGAATTATTTTTTTTATTGTATTTCTTTCATGCATTATGAAATGGTATTTCTATATAACAATTAAATAAAATACGAAAAAAAATCAAATTAATGTTCAAAAGTATAAAATGAAAAGTTGGAATGTTGTATAGTCTTCGTACAGTAAGAAAAATTTTCATCCAAAAACTAATCGATAATAATTTCGGAAACTTTTAAGTCATCTCATGTAATAAAAAGGTAAATGTTCTTTTTTTGAACAAATTAATCAAATAGTAATAAAAAAATACAGAAAATTCGTATGCTTTACGCAAATTTCCACTAAATATAAATTCACTTCGATGCCTTTTGCGTCAATTATCGCGTAAAGTACAATCAAACAATCAGTATAAAAGAAGCGAAATATTTTTTTCATTTCCACAACAAACCACAACTCACGTTTTTGCAAAAAAATAATTCATTTATAAAATTCAGTAAATATAAAGCAGTTCAATAGTATCTCCAAATATATTCTGTAACATAGAAAACACATTCAAATTTTTGTCTGAGCGAAGCGAAGTCTTTATACTCAGAGATACGTAACGATATTAAAAGTCAAAAAAATTCTTTCGTCAAGCAAATCTCAAAAAGTACTTGTCGGATTTTGATTCTGTTTGTACCAATAGGTACCTATGAAGGTAATCTGGTGAATGCACTACATACGAAAAATTAGTTCCAAATAGTTTAAAAGTTATATTAAAAAAACTGATAAAAAAGCACAATTTATTTGCATACGTCACAGAAATTTGGTGCGCGTGATTTTCACCAGCTGGATATTTTCGTAGATAACCGAATCAGTACATGGAGTAAATAGTAATCATTAACGCACTCAAAAATATGGAATGCAATAAAACATTTGAATATTTAATCATGCAGAAAAATAAAACTGTTATTTTTTTATATTAAAAAAATATCATAAAAACTTTGATTTTGAAATTTTGTGATAATCTCTTAATAGCATTTTTTGATCGCTAAAAGAATGTTTTATATATTTCGCGTGTGAAAATTAGAAACAATTACGTTTTTAAATAAAAATTGTCTTTTATGGCATCATTTTCCCTTTATATTTATTTTTATTGCATGTTTTCTTTTAACTTATATTTTGTTTGTGAGTGGAAGTCAATTCTGGTCACAAATTTTTGGCACGGATACCACATGCGCATCAGTTTTGGCGCAATTTTTTTCAAAGCCCATTTGGCGAAAACTCCGTTTTCAAATAGCGCTTACATACACATTTTTAAATAATTTTCTATTTTCAAAAAGAACTTACAGTAAATAAAAAAAAAATAATAATAATTAATAACTATAAAAAGAAATATTTTATATAATTAAAAAAAGGAAATGAAAGTAAATAAACATTTTATGAGTAAATAAACAAATAATAAATAAATAAAGCCGGGTTACCATCTGAGGTAAAATAATGCCATTTTGACGCCAACTGGCATGGTGCATATGTGATATCTTTTCCCATTTTTCATCCATTTCCTGTTGGCATACAACTTTGAAATTTGGAATATGTATGCATACCTGGGAGCAATACTGGAATTAGACATTGATTTTTTTTAATTCGATCCAAAAAGGGGCAACGGGGGCTATTTTTTAAAGATTTATACTGCATAAAGGAGCCACTTACCTATTTTTATATATAAGAATAAGTAAGTGGTATGTAAAAACAATTATAGTATACATAAATAAAATACTTGAGATAATATACTAGAGATATAAGCACCGGGTTTGGCGAGATATTTTAAGCCAATTAGGCGAAAACATAGTTTTGATTACCAGGTACATATAGCATGCTATAATAACACGTTATTTATTTTTTTCAAAATGAAAAAAAAAAGGAATAAACGAAACATTTTCTGTTATTAAAAAAAAAAGAAATAACAATCAATAAATTATAATATTTTTAGAACAATCAATTTATTATAACATTTATATGATAACCAGCATGTTAGGCAACTGAACGCCATTTTGGCACCAGTTAGGTACCTCGGTGTGTATAGGGCATATATGTGCATATTTATTTATAAAACTGAGCATGAAAGTTTACCAAGTGTGTTTTCATAGTCGCTTATATCTTTTTGCAACATAGCGCAACTTCCGAAGCCAAAACTGCACAAAAGAAAAAAAAAATCAATATTTGCAGTTTTTTTTTTTTTTTTTTTTTTTTTTTTTTTTTTTTTTTTTTATGTAATGCACATTTTGTAATCAGTAGGCTCGATAATCAGATCTCGTTTTTCTGCTTTCAAAGATGATATTTCATACGACGTCTTTTTTGGATTCGTCGTTTTTCTATATTTGATAGTATGCGTCTACTCGTTTTGTAACTTTTTTTGTAACTTTCTTCTTTATTAACAGCGACATTTGGATTTCCTATTTGAATAAAAATTCTTCTCAATACAAAGAATTTTGTTAAAATAAATAAATAAATGAAATGTGGACATCTATTGCTCAAAGCACAAAATTTTTCCTATTGAGTTAATAAAAATCAGTAAAAACATAATTTTTATGATAATAAAAAGGTGACTTATGTAATAACAGAGTCATATATTATGCACGTTATGGATTAAGTATGAATATTTCTCCACCATTTATAAATAATAATAATAATAAAATAAAATGCGGACAGACCAAAGTCTATATTTGACTGAAAACAACAACCATTTTCTAAATGCTTTAAAAAGATGTCCAATGAAAAGTGATATTTCAAAAGTATTATGAAATTAGTTAAAAACCAATTATTTTAAACTAAATGAATAAAATATTTATATTTTTAATGAAATAAATGGGATTTGAAAAATTATTGAAAATTTATCACCATAGATGTATCAATATTACAATCAGTACTTTGTATGCAAAATGGAACAATTAGCAATACTTTTTGAACCCGAAAAATGGTCGTTGCTTTTTTTTAAGGTTAAAAAGGAGGTTACGAAATAATCCTATACAGAGATACCAAGCCCCCGCTTATTGCACAGCAGAATTTCCTTATAGGAAAAGTTATTTTTTAAATCCGCAGAATGTTCCTATTTAATAAAAGATTTTCTGTATTAAAATACCGGTATCCAAAATGCCGGAGACTTGGCAGCTCTGCCTATAACATTTTAATTAATTACGGTACTTTTTTTAATCGGATTCAAATTTAGTGAAGACAACGTTTTTTGGCCAAAAGCAGCTTTTTTCCACGTGTGTAACTACGATACAATTCCTTGATGCTGAAATAAAATGTTTTGACTGATGCTATTATTGCTTCCTCTTATTTATTTATTTGAATTTTAAATAAGATGACTCAAAATCGTGTTTTTTAAATGTTCTGAAAAAATGCATTTCGAGAGAGGGCGAAAAGAACAATATTTGGCGATTTATTACCTGCGTTTGGCTAAGTTTCTTACTACCTTGTATTTAATAATCTTCACAATACTTCGCTGTTATATGGACTTAGGCGCTTTTATAAAAAGTTTGTCGTAGTTCGGGCTTAAGAAAGTGAGTATTTTACTGAATAATACAAATAAATGAAAAATGAATACTAAGAAACACTAATAAAAGAAAAATGAAGCGTTATATTGATCTATGTATATTTAAAAATGCATCTGCTAGCACTAATTAGATAATTTATGTGTATATAATAGGAGATAAATAGCTTTTGATTCTGTACTTCTATGCTTTAAAGCATTAACGTTTGTGTGATTTTCGTTATCATTAGGAGTACCTAGCCGATTTAAAAAATAATGTGGGCAAAAAATGTTGGTAACTATCTTTGCTGCAAAATATACTATATTTTGCGTAGGAACAATAATCACCATCAATGCCCGAGCAAAAAAAGTTCTAAAATTGAGAATTCTTTGATGTCGATATGACTAAAAATTTAAAATCTTTTTTTTTTTTTTTTTTTTTTTTTTTTTTTTTTTTTTTTGGGCAATTTTTAGGATATAGTATTCTTGTTATGAACGATTTATAAAACATTCGACAATTTAATTTCACAAATTAAACATTTTTTTTCTAGAAAAGGTTTTAAACCCAATTTATTGAGAATATTGCAATTTCTAGGATACTGTTGGGGTCAGAAACTATAACTTTGGCATCACAGTAACTTATAAGATGTAAGTGCTCTTTAGGACAAATTTTTAAAAAAGGATTCCTTAACTCTTATCGACAACCTCATTGCATCCGTGGAAAACAGATATTCAACATTATAAACTATTCCGACGGATTTCACACCGTATAAAATACACTCCATTCTCTTCAAACATAATAGTTTACGTTATTTATAGTTTCTCAAATCGGTGCGAAGCTTCTGTTTATGCTCATGACATCATTTCAAAGAGTTATATTTCCAATATAGGAAAATTTGGTGTTTTATTTTCTGTATTACTTTTAACATTTTGCATATTTCCAATTTTATATCCATGCATTGTTTGCTTTTCTTTTATAAAAATAGTATATGCAACTTTATATATAAGATTTTGTAACTCTATGATTCAATATGCTTATTTTCATCATATTTTATCATAATGAATGACCAATTAAAGGTAACATCTCATTTTCTTTACTTATCGCAAGTTATTAAATGTTTATTCTCAGCAATATCGCTCAGACTAATTCCTCTGAGGGAAGTCCTAGTATAATTCAACTGATTAATCCATATGTTGCTGTTTTCATTGTTTTAAAAGTACAATATGATTGATATAGTCTTAAATTCAAAATATATATTCACTAGAGATAGCAAAAGAACTGTACTGCACAGATGCTCAAACCAAAAAAGGTGGATTTGTCTTTTGAATAAATATTAAGGAATAAAGATTAATTTCTGTTAATGGCAAATTGTGATATTTCAAATTTAGTACGTACTTCTGTTCATTTTATATCTTTTCTTGTAGATATTAGTGCACAATATTCTTTTTTCATTCATACACACTAATATAATTATGCTTTGAAATTAATTTTCTGCGTATGTTTTGGTAACATTATAAATGTTTGTTCATTTGTAAATATATCTTAAATTACAACATTTACTTGTCATTCTTTTCGAAAAAATATTTCAGGATTTATTTTGTTTTTATTGCACGATGGACACGTGTTTCGAAACCTACAAGAATTTTACAGTGCCGAGTAGACATAAACTATGCTAGTACCCTCACGGAAGAGAAAGAGGCAGTATTTTGCTTATGTAGTTCCATTTTGACTGCATTAAGATTTAAGAGTTGATTGTTAAAATAAATTATATGCGCTTTCCTTTTGATTTTATATTGTTTTCTGTTTGTCACATTATAATAAAATATATTTTATTTCATTCCACACAAAAAAATTTGCCCCAGTTCTACAGTAACTTTAATTAATAAAAGATTAAATCTATATGTATAAGCTAGCACGCTTCGGCCACTACATTGGTTGTTTTCTAAAAACGAAATTGAAATTCTAGGCCTTTTATTTTGAATAAAAACAGAGAAATACTTTTCATAATTGAGTTTAACTTATAAGTTTCAGCATATATAGCTTCTTGCAAGGGTTTTTTTTCTTTTTTCGTTGATATCATTGTTGCTATTTTAATACGCTTAAATATACAAAGTCTTATTTTTCAGGGAAAACAAATCTTCAGTATTCGCTATGGTTGGCTTCGGCATATTGACAATGAAAGTAAGTCACCATAAATGAAGCCAACTTAGCGACAGCTAATTTCAAAATTCCCATTCAAATTTAATATTGACGAAATCTGGAAATGGATTTCACGACTTTTGGTTTCACATGTCTAAAAAAATATGCGAACAAAAAAGAGGGAAGCTTTTTTTTTGTTCTCAGAACTAACCGGTTGGATTTTTTTGTTTTCAAGTAACATAATATGGTTAATTTTTTAGGAAGGGAATGGTTGTTGATTGTGTCCTGCCTCGAACACCAAACATGTAGCTCCGCTATAATGTAGAAATATTTATTAACACTCCCTGTATTAATTTTAATAATATTTAGTTGATCAAGAAGATTTTTCTTTAAACAAAATTCCACATATGTTTTTTCACTCATATCGAATTGTATGTTTATAAAACACATACATTTTATTTCAAATTTCAGATTTAAACATAATCTTACATGCATTTTTGCAAAGAGCATCTTATAAACCAAATGGTATAAAATCTTAACTTACAAAATCTTAACTGAGCATAAATAACATGTAATACTTTTTACATAAGCATTGAGTCGGACAGCAGAAAACGTTCAATGCATTTAATTTTGAAAGCACAGAGTATCGTAAGTAAATTTCAAAAGCTTTCCACGCGAAAGATTTGTGCCTTTAAAATAAGAAATTATCTATGGAATTATTTCCTTTATATGCATAAAAATAAATATTTGTATATTTCAAAACATTCAGTAAAATTATTATTTAAGCTTTTCACAGCCACAAAAATTCTATTTCTGTTGACAAGATAGAGTATGGACTGTTGAAAGTTTCCTAATATTTTTTTATTATTGTTATTTACTTTGCTATCATTACCCGAATATATCTTTTATAGTTTTTTTCCTTGAAATTGTGCTAGAATGTTTCCGAATTTATTTCATTTTTTTTTTCTCTTTGTCAAAGAATTTTTGGGGAAGTTTGATTTTCGAAAACAATGAAGCACGAATTTGATTTAATATGTTGCATCTTAGATTATACGAAAACACTATAGAACTTGAAACATTATTTGAGAAAAATAAAGAAGCAGTTGCAATGATGAATCTAAAAATCAGTCAATCTTAAGGATAATAGTAATATTTACTATACAATGACAGCTTTGCCTATTGCCGTAAACCGCTAAAACAATTTGACAGTGTCATTAATGAATTAATCACACATACCATGAAAAAAACATTTTTAGTGATTAATATTGTATAGATTACTACTAGAAAAGTTTTATCATAATTCATTTTATTTTTTCTTGGTAAAAAACAGGTATAGTTCAACCTTTATTCCATGTATTATGCCCGAGCACAAAAAATGCACATAACTTAAAAAATATCATCAACCATACAGATTTTAAATGTACTTGGAAGGTTATAGTATACATATCGTTGGTATATGCATATATATGTTGGTATATGCATTTTTCTTAACTTAAGAAAATAAAATTGTAAGACTTTAGTTGACAATCTTGTATCTCTAAAATTTTAATTTATTGTTCAATATTTAAATAAGGATGCTAGTTTTAGTTTATTAGCTTTGTTTTATTCAAATTCTTCAGCCGAATGAAGTAAACAGCTGTAAAGTTGAATTCCAAGTGATGGGGTACCATTGAAAGAAAAGTCGAGGCACCATTGAACATTTAAAATTATGAAGTAAAGAGTTGTGGATGCGTCTAAATATTATTATTTTTGGAAATTTTATGTGAAAAGAGGTTAATATTGTCAAAGAAAATGGACTTTACTGTTATAATTATACTGACTTATAATTATACTGTTAACAATTCATCGTTACTGCACACATAAATTATAACGTCTGGACGTATTAGTGATGAGAAGTTTCAAATCTAAATTGATGATGGTATTTATTAATTGAATAACTGCAAATCCTGAATACGCATTAATGATTTGTTTTATTCAAATTCTTCAGCCGAATGAAGTAAACAGCTGTAAAGTTGAATTCCAAGTGATGGGGTACCATTGAAAGAAAAGTCGAGGCACCATTGAACATTTAAAATTATGAAGTAAAGAGTTGTGGATGCGTCTAAATATTATTATTTTTGGAAATTTTATGTGAAAAGAGGTTAATATTGTCAAAGAAAATGGACTTTACTGTTATAATTATACTGACTTATAATTATACTGTTAACAATTCATCGTTACTGCACACATAAATTATAACGCCTGGACGTATTAGTGATGAGAAGTTTCAAACCTAAATTGATGATGGTATTTATTAATTGAATAACTGAAAATCCTGAATACGCATTAATGTTTCATAATTTAGCAGGTGTGTCTAACAAAGCCTATACTCTTTCATTTCCTCTTTCCCAAACATTATTTTTGGTTTTCGTGACTGATAAAACGAAATTTTATGTCAGTTTTTTTTTTTTTCATAAAAAGTGTGAATAAAAAATTTTAATATTCCAAAAGCATCGGATATCATATAGGAGTTTTTAAAGGATACTGTAAAAAAGTTTTCACAACCAAACAAAACTTGAAAGACATTCTGCGTTGTTTCAACAATGATTTTCTACATCAACTTTGATGGACTGAAGTTTTGTTAAATAATAGAAAAAATAATAGTTTCAATAGAATATAATTATTTAAATTTACTCATATTACTTTATATTCTTTAAATATAAGCAGCTTTTTATTAAAACTCTCAAAATGTTCATATTTTATTCATTTGATCAAAGTCTACAAGTAGAGGCACTTTGCATAAATAAGGGCACCTTACTTGTTCAAAGGTACCCCTACATGGGGCAGGTTTGAACAGAAATCTTTCAGCTTTTAAAATCCCCACAACTTTTTTAATTTACATGGAAAACTTTTAATTTCTGGTTCATATGATGAAGAAGTACATTGCTTTTATTATGTAATGCTAATAATGAAAAAAATTATAGTTCAAATAAGAAATGTATTGATTTAAAAAATGTTCAAACATCCCCCCCCCTTTTTTCTAAATATATGAATTAGTCACTGGTCATAGCATTGCGCAAATTTATAATTAAACTTTCTTATCAATGCTTTAAAAGCCGATTGCGCATATAATTTGTCGCTTGTGTTATTATGTACTGTGTCCAAACCCTCCGAATGTTTAAGGGTTAATATCTCGGCTAATTAGAGATAGATTTTTAACCGACTGCAAAAAAGGAGAGGAGGTTATCAATACAACACGTAAGTATTTTTTTATGTATGTTCACCGATTATTCCAAAACTATGCAACCGATTTATGTTATTTTTATTTTAAATGAAAGAGGAGGCTCTCGAATTGGTACCACTTCCGTTTCATCGAAATTGGTTCGGTACGTTTTTATTAATTAAGCAAAAACTAATAATATTAGTGATTTTTTGCTAATTAAAAGTGTTGAATAAGTTCGCTGAATAGAGGGGGGACAGAATGTACGAGCGGTCTAAGGCGCCTGATTTAATCTCTGGTTCTCGAAAGAGAACTTGGGTTTAAACCCCACTCCTGACATACTGTATAATATACAGTATTTTTTCATATTATAAATTTTTTAAACGACTTAAACAAATGAGAGCAGGTTATCATTAATTCGACGCGTGTGTATTTTTTTATGTATGCTCACCAATTACACCAAAATTATCCAACCAATTGAACTAGTATTTGTGTTAAATGAAAGAAGTTACTTTCGAAATGGTACCACTTCCATTTCATTTAAGTTAGATCAGTACTTTTTTAGTAATTATGCAAAAACAAATAAAATTAATGATTTCTCGCAAATTAAAAGTAACATGAAAGTTCAATAAGCTCGCCAAATGGAGTTCTGGCTGGATGGCCGAGTGGTCTGATTCTCGTGATTTAAGCTCTGGTTCTTAAAAAGAGCTTAGATTCGAACCCCATACCTGACATACGTGTGCAATTTACAATACTTTTCATATTATGATTTTTATTAACCGACTTCAAAAAAGGAGGAAAACGTTATCAATTCGACACGTATGTAATTTTTTTATGTATGTTCACCAATTAATCCGAAACTATCCAACCGTTTATCTTTTTTTCTGTGTGTGTGTTAAATGAAAGAGGTTTTACACGAATTGGTACCAATTCCGTTTATCGAAATTGATTCAGTACTTTTTTAGTAATTAGGCAAAAACTAATAAAATTAGTGATTTCTCACAAATTTAAAGTAATATTTACGTTGAATAAAATCGCCAAATGGAGTGAAGTCGAGATGGCCGAGCGGTCTAAGGCGCCAGATGTAAGTTCGGGTTCCCTAAAAAGAGCGTCGGTTCGATCCCCCTTTCAACATACGTGTATAATTTGCCATACTATTTTTCCGTATTATAATTTTTATTAACCGACTTCAAAAAATCTTTAACTTTAAACTTAAAAGAGTAAAATAAACTTTTCTAACAAAAATTGAACCGGCTTCAAAAACTACTGCAAAGTGAAATATATATAAATATTTTTACACGATAGTAATAAGAAATTAAATTAAGAGCGTAGCATTTACTATGCGTATTATTATATTTATGTACATTAATTTGATTTTTTGGAGTCGGTGCCAGCCAAGCCAATTTCAAAATTAAAATTAATTATCCAATGCAAATCGTAAAAGGATAATGTTAATTTTTTTTTAAACAAAATATTAAATCGTAAAAATCTCGTAGATACTTGGATGTGTGTGTCTATTGGAAAAATTACATGTAACATAGCTTGGCTGGCGCCGACTCCAAAAAATCAAATTAATGTACATAAATATAATAATACGCATAGTAAATACTAAGCTTTTAATTTAATTTCTTATTGTTATTGTGTAAAAAAATTACTTTTCACTTTGCAGTAGTTTTTGAAGTCGGTTCAATTTTTGTTAGACAAGTTTATTTAACCCTTTTTAGTTTAAAGTTAAACGATTTTTATTCAGAAAATCGATATCAATAACCTTTTTATACTTTTGTGAAGGAAAGTATCTCCATTGCTCTTCAACGCTTTTGCTCAACGTTCGCAATTCGACATTTCTGTGTAACGGAAAAATGCGATTTTCTCAAAGATTATGTTATAAAAGTTAATCTCTACAGTTTCCATGCATAGAAATTTTTCTACCCCTAAATTTCTCATTATGTTATTTTCAGAACGTTTGGAAACACGGATTCAGGAGCATATTTTTTGGATTACATTCTCCACAATATTTCTGAAAGTATATTGTATCAAATTAAAAGAAATATATTTTTAAATTAGGTGTTATGAAAGTGTTCACACGCTAAATTAAAAAAAAGTAATTTTAAAGTAATTTCATTGGCTTTTCTACATTTTTCTAAATATATTTGTAAATAGTTAATAATCTATGAATATGTGTGTCAATTTCCTTTATTTCTAAAACCAGCTTAAATGTTCACGTTCATACATTACGAATAAAATGAGAGTGACACTCGCGCATACTAACACACGGAAGATCCTACAAAGGTTCTACTTTTATATTTTAAATACAAACCGTAAAAATAAACGCTATGAATATTGTATAAATTCCGGAATAATTCTTTAAAAATTAATTAATTATTAAAATTAATTAAAAAATTAATTTATTTAAACATTTTTCTAAATATATTTGTAAATAATTAATAATTTATGAATATGTGTGTCAATTTCCTTTATTTCTAAAACCAGCTTAAATGTTCACGTTCATACATTACGAATAAAATGAGAGTGACACTCGCGCATACTAACACACGAAGGATCTTACAAAGGTTCTACTTTTATATTTTAAATACAAACCGTAAAAATAAACACTATGAATATTGTATAAATTCCGAAATAATTCTTTAAAAATTTTGAATTTGTTTAAGTTTTTTTGATACTCTTTTTATTCTGTTCTCTATTTGCTAAAGTATATGAATTCCATGAATTGCATTTTAAAAATCTGAAAAGATTTTTTTTTTTTCAAAAATAACACAATAAGTTAATTTTAAACAAATAAAGTATCAATAATTTTAAAATAACTGTTTTACTGAAATTGATCTGAGTATAAAGGATATTTTTTTATAAATTGCGTCAATCTCAAAAGCTTTAATAAAAAACTAGTACTTTAATACTGTCATTCCATGTCATAAGTAATAGATATTTTCAAAATAACGTTAAAAGATTGACTTTCAAATTTACTTAATCCTATATTTATTTTAATGAATTTTTTCTTTTTAAGTCTATGTAATTTTCTTCATAAACTGTTCAGTTCTACTATATATTAAGTGAGTCATTTTTCTATAGAAAAACATACTGCATTAAATTTATTCCCTATAAAAAAGGCATTTATTCAAAAAGTACGTCATGCGTGATATTTGTAATATGACTTTTATATTTAATTTACGGATTCATTTAACCTTGAATTCATTGAAAATAAATTTGCTAATTGAACTTTCTACGTTTTTAAATTCTCATAGCATGCAGTTAGAAATTTTTAAGTATGAAAAAAACTGTTCGAGTGAGTGATACAAAAAAAGTATATTACAGCTGAGTGACTACATAAATAGCACAGTAAAATCTAATTATTACAGAAAAATTAATTAATTCGCTAAATCCTCTTTATACAACTATTTTTATTTTCAAAAGTATTGGTGTTAATTTTTTTATAATTTCTTTCTTATTTTGTTTTATTTTCATTTCTATACACATAAATTACGTTGATCAACTAAAAAGTATTTTTATATAAAAGTCAAAATTCTCAGCATGGCATTGTAAAGTAATTGGATTCGCTTATTTGGACTGGATTTCAGTTATTATTAGCTTCAAAAGTATCCATGCGTTAAATTGCATATTTCGTTAAAAAATCATGCTCCATATAAAACTAATAAAAAAAGAAAAAAACGCATTTCTGTTATATAGTTTTTTAAATACTCTGTATTTTCATAGCATTTTGAATTTCGTGAAATTATACCTTAAATTGCTATTTAAAAATCAGTTTGATATAATATTAGAATCAAGTAATTTCTCAAATGTCACGGATGTTTCGTAGGTGTATTTATTTATCCATAACAAAATTTGCAAATTATTACTTTCTTTCGTTTTTTGGTACGGAGGAGGACAGAATCAACTTACTTCCTAAAAATAAACAAAAGTATTACCCTTTCTGTACATAATTCCATGTTTATGTTTATTCAAATTCAATTCCCTAATCATGCTAAAACTTTAAATGTACGAACATTTACTCATTTTTCAGAGTAAAAACTAAATCACGTCCAAAAAGTTAGGAAGCAACTTACTTCCTAAAAATAGATAATAATATTTCATTCTTTCTACGTAATCCCATGTTATGTTTCTTCTAATTCAATTCCCTAATTATGTTAAAACTTAAAATATACTAAAAGTTAAGAGTGAAAACTGAAGGCACATAACATAATACTGATCACATAACATAAACGTTTAGGACCAAACGTTTTACTGTTTTTTTTCATGTACAAAATCTTATATTTTAAGCTTTTCCGGATTTTGCAAATTTTGAAATCAATTTTAGGACACGCATGAATTCAATGAATATCTGAAAAAAAAATATTAGTTTTTATTAATATACAATAGGAAATAATCCGAATATTGCATATTTTGATAGCATTCATAAACTTAATAAACCCAATCTTTTAAGCAGACCAAAGAATTGGCATTTAATTACTTTAAACATAAAACATGCATTATTTCCTATCATGTGCTTTTCTGGATGACCCTTAAGCAGAACATTAAAACTACCAATAAGATTGAACTTTTATTAGTTGGTAATATAGCGCTAATGTTTCAGCTATGATATAAAAATATTTCGGAAATAATTAATTAAAATGGTTTTCCAATTAATATTGTTTTATTATCTCTATTTTATAAGAAATTTTTCTTTTAATTTCTGCTTTCTTTCCGTGTTACTATATTCCTTTTAATCAGATCGAAAATGACAAAGAATAGAAGTCATCTGTTCATATGAAAATATGGTAATGTTGATTTAACAATACACTGTTAAAAATCTTGTTCTAGTTTGAACCAAAAAAGTTTGTTTTTTGGTGCTCAATAGCTGCCACCATAAGATGGTGAAATCTCGTACCAACATTTGGAACTTCCTAGTTCAACCTCGTTCCAAGTATTGGAACTATGCTTCAATGGGAGCTCCAAATTTTGGTTCAAGATTTCACCATCTTACGGTGGCAGATATTGAGCACCAAAAAACAAACTTTTTTTGGTTCAAACTAGAACAAGGTTTTTAACAGTGTACTGTTCAACTAAGAACTATTTGTTACAATTGATATTCACAAATTATTTTCTTGTGATGTTCTTTGTTTACTCGGCATGATGCATTCCTCTTGGTGACATCATAATGTAGTATGCAAATGATGATTACGTGGTATTACAATATGATTTTATTTTAGTATGACTTGATGTCTTCTTATATTCAACTGTCGCCAAGGCCCATTAATGTCAATTAATCACGATAATATTAAAGTATTAATGAAACAAGCATGGGAATAACAAACTCATCTCGCATAATAATGTGATAAATAAAATATATCACATTTTAGTTCACCATATTAATAAAGGTATATTGAGTCACTTAAGGGTGAACGTGACATTATATTGACTGACCATACGCAATGGGTAGTAATTATTTACGTAAACTGGAGCTTATATAATGTTACTCAAGAGCCATTATTTTGAAATTCAGACAAAAAATTATATTTTGATAACTGTATTTTTTAAATGACTTGATAGTTTATTCTGTTGAAGTAAATTGTATTTAATAAATAATCTGTAATTTTGAAGCCCTGAAAAAATTCGTCTTCCCTATAGTTTGTGAATGTCATTTTCATGAAAAATGAAACGGCTGTATATTTGAAGTGCTATATCTCTGACCAGCAACAATATCCCAAAATTCTTTTGGCATAGCCTATTAGTATAACACTACCTACTTACTAAAATTGAATTTTGTTTCCATGGGGCATTGTTACTTTACATTGTTATGTTGCCACAAAATATAGTCAAAATCACGTTTTTGTCCATTTTCTGCAGTTAATATTTTATTTAAGCTATAGTATCCAAACTTTTTCTTAAAGAATAGGAAAGTTTCCTACTAGGTCAAGCTAAGTATTATAGAACTGCACGGAGATGTTTACTAATTATATATGTACTGTTAGTGCATATAAACTGTTTAATTTTCAAAGTTTTCGAAATCTACAACATTTAAATACCTATTTAAATGCCTTCTGAATTATTAAATGCATATCAAAATATAAAATATGATTACAAAATGAGACAAAATGTAAATAAGTGGATACTAATATTTTTGTATGGTATTATTTTAAATTTAAAGTGACCGCCATGTTTTTTGGGTTAACAAAAGTGAAAAAATAAAATAAAACATGGTGTCATTATTTATTTTATTTTTAATGGTTATGCATTACTTATTAACTACAAAATTATTGAGTTTCTGTGAAGATTATCATTTTATCTCATTAACTTCCTTTTAAATTTAATGTTTGTTTTCCAAAAATTTTACATACTATAACAATATGACGATATGTATCTAAATTAAATTGTATGAATCAAACAGAAGTAGTTCATTTTCCAATTTTCCAAAACATTTTTGCATTTAAAAATCAATGAAGTAAAATTTTCAATAATTGACATATTTAAAAAACGCATTTATTTTTTCACGCATTCACTTTTTACTTTATTTATTTTGTATATAATTATTAGCTTAATTCTTATTTAAATAATTGAAAATTAAAAATGTTAACAATGAAACCATTTGTACTTCTGAAATAAGTATTTGTAACATGTACAATACAAATTAAATATTACTTTGCGTGATAAATGAGGTATTTTTTCTTTCATACAACTTAAAATCGATTTTGAACAAATCACATATAAAAATACTTTGTTGTAATATTTTAGTTGTATTACTTTGAAATTGTATTCAAACAAGTAACTTTAATTTTGGGATTGTGAAAAAAAGTACATGTAGTATGCTAATAATTAAATACGATTTAATGAATTGATAATATCTTTTTCGTAGGACTTAAAGAAATTGAAATATATGTGGATAATTTTCATCTGAGAACCAAAGTATAGGCATATGAATGTGAAAAATAACACTAAATAAGTCTTGATTGCGTCCACTACTAACTAAATCGTAATACTAATAATATATATTATACATAAAAATATAAGAATTTATATTATAAAAAACATTTTGCTTCTATGACGTTGTATAATAACAAAAACATTTAAAATATATTAAAACATTTTTATTTACATGTTTCAACTCAAAAATTAATAGAGTCATCTTCAGAATTATTATACAACGTCTTAGAAGCAAAATGTTTTTTATAATATAAATTCTTATATTTTTATGTAGAATATATATTATTAGTATTACAAAGTATAGGCGTTATCCTGTTTTATTTATTATTGAATATACAGATAATTAAAACACGAAATATTTTTTGTATATTTAAAAAAAAGGACAAATCATTCTTAATCCATCCCTTTTATTTACTTAAATCTAAAGTAAATTAATTGAAACCGCCTGTGATTTAAACTATTCTGCCAACTTAGGGTCATATATATTTTTTTAGTTTTTGATATTTGATTTGAATGCATTTTATAAACCAGAATATGACAATGACCAACATTTATTAAAATCTCCTTAAAGGGTTTTATAAATCTTGAATTTAAAAATTAAAAACTAAAAATATAGCGAAAATAGGATATGATGAAGAAGATGCCATTCTTATCACAGATACATTTTGACTTGACTCTTGAAACTGCTTTTGAAGAACTATTTTGTGCTGTATGAAAAAGTGATCTTTATTTTTAACCATCACGTTAGGAATTTTCCAAATTGTAATGTTTAAACTAATGAAGTTCATAGTTAAATGTGTACCTTTAACTATGAATCATTTACTGACTTGTAATTTAGAGGTAGTAAAAGGTAGTTTAGGTAATAAAAGAACCACTTATTTTTTTGTTAATTAAGTATTATTTAAAAAATTAACTTTCTTTTTTCTTTTCTAATTGTAATATAACTTAAAAAATCACTATTTTTTCTAATAACAGTTGGTTGATAGTAGTTTTATAAAATGTATAATTTCAGGTATCTCAGAAGAACATTAAATTACTCCATGAATCTAAATACTACTGCAGAAAAACAAACATATTTTGGTGAATCCGGATCAAATTCTTCAGAAATAGATGATTTTTCTTGTATTTTTTCATGAAACAGAATATTTGTCTTATAACGATTTTATATATTGATATTGGCTTTATTTGAGCAATTGCATTTTAAAAATTATTTGATAAGCATTTTACATTCTATAAAATTATTCAACATTTAAAAATTACATTTTTACGTATTGTAATACTGATCTCAATCGAATTATGGGAAGAGTCAAAGATGTGGTTGGCATAGTAACTACAGGAAGGTAACTACAGTACTAAGGGAGCTTTCGCTGTTGTTCACTTGTTGCTATCAAAATGGCATGAACTGGATGACTCGACGCATATTATAGGATAAATCTTTTCCCATTTGTTTATGATATCAACCGTGAAATCGTCAATCTGGTCAATCGTGAAACCCCGAATCAAAAATAAAATCCCATCCTATGAAGTCCTGTTTCTGGAGAAAGTTGAATTTGCAATGGTTTTGCTGAATCGCGTGGGTAACGCCATTAGCGAGATTTCGGAAAAGTTAATTCGTATTTCTAGATTTCTGTATGTATTATTGTGCAATGTGAAACTATTTCAGGAATTTTCATGTCTAAGAACAATATTTCAGATCATATGCTAAAACAAATCTTATTTTACGAATATAAATATGTAAAACTTATATTTTTTCATCTTTCTGTCAAAATATAGACGAAATTGGTTAATACGTAACCAAAACTCGTACACGAATCTTTTTCTCAATATTATTTTTATTAATAAACAATAATTATATTAAATGTGATACGTTTATTCAGCCTGTATGTAATAAATTCTAGTTAAAATTCCATAATTTAAAATTCGTGTTTAAATAGCTCATAGTTCTTGAACTTCTATATGAAACAATACTTTATACGGTAAAAGTTTAGTAAATCACTCTACGAAACAAACTAGAATTATTAAAATAATGTCACCAAAGTCTGCTGGACAGTTAACTAAAACTGTTTAATGCATTTTATAAGTACAATGAGTTTTCAGAACACTTAATAGGACTTTGCAGGCTTCATAGCCATGTATTTTCAAACTTTTAGGAAATTTAAATAACTTGATCCTTCCTTTTATAATTCATAAATATTTTAGAGAGAACTTGGAGTTATATTATAAAATTGTTTCATTAAACACATAAACTTTGAGATGCATAAAATCTGAATATTTAATAAGAAATTAAACATCCTACAAGTTAAATTTATTTGCTTCATACAAAGATAAAAAAAATAATTTCGGTTTTCAAAGTAATAAAAATACTATTTTTTAAAGAATTTAAAACATACATACAATATAAACATATTTTCTTCTGGAATCAAACAGTCTCTCTATTTTTTTCGATGCGTTTTGCAAATTTAGAAAATTTTTAGATTAGTTACTGTAAAATGTATCTTTTTTGTAGCATATAAGTAATGTTACATGGCATAAATCATAATGTTAGCCTATGGACTATCTGGGCATGAACGGTAAAACTTTATAGAGAATGTAATAAACATATCGGACGATCTCAGTAATTGTACTTTTATTGTATATGAATATATATTTTCCTTTTAGCAATTAGTCCTTAGGAAAGACTGATATGCAAAACAATATTCATTAAACATGAGGCTATTTCTAATTACTTTAAAGATTTCTGTTTAGTTGAAAAGAAGGTCAGCAGAATAATTCCAAACGAAAAAAAGAAAAATATCAATAAAATAAATATAAACACTTATTTATTTATGAAATGTTACAACATATAAATCTTTAAACATATTGCACTACTTGCGTAGTACACGTGGCAAATATACCGGGAAGTAAATAGTATATAATAAATGTACCACACTGAATGATGAAGAAAGAGGAAATTTCTTTTCTTCATATTTGTTTCGATCCTAATGAACAAATTATGACTTATATATAAGATGGAGGAAAATAATTCTGTTAACCTATGTGAAATGAAAAAATAAAAGCAAAGAAATGAAGGCTTAGGTATAATCCTTTATACCCCATATTTTTATCGATGTTATGAAACTAATATAAACCTCTCTACATCAGAAATACAAGAACGTATACTGATGATCTGATGATTGAAGATAAAATGTATCATAAAATACTATCCCATAAATATAAATAGTTTCGTTAAACATCTAATGCCACGCTCAGTTTCAATGAAAAATCAGGACACGATTCAATTTTTTCTTTTATTAAGTAATGATGAGATTGTTCCAAGTTTTCTTTTTGGCATTTACTGTTATAATATAAGAGTTTTTAAATGATGTTTTACAAATAAATCTTAAATGATTTTGCAAATCACTGATTTTTTTTTCTGGTTTTGACAGAATAATAATATCTTATGAAAAAGTAATCGGATTGATAAAATTTACGAAAAATACTCACTTATTTATGAAATCTTACAACATACAAACCGTTAAACATATTATACAATATGCGTAATCCAAAAAGTAAATATGCCAGGAAATAAATATTCTATGCAGTAAATATAGCGCATTGAATGATAAAAATAGGCAATTTCTTCCCTTCATATTTGTTTCTGTCCTAATGAAGAAGTTATGACTTATATATAAGATGGAGGAAAACGTTTTTTCTATGCTTCGCGAACTGAACAAATAAAAGCAAAGAAATGAAGGCTTAGGTATAATCGTTTGTATCTTATATTTGTATCAACGTTATGAAACTAATATAAACCTCTCAACAAGACAAAAACAAGAATGCTTTCTGATGATTCAAGATAAAATGCACCAGAACATATAATCACATAAACGCAAATAGTTTCGTTAAAAATACTTTCATTGCTATACACATTTTTATTACAAAATTCAGGGCACAACTCGATTTTTTTGTTTTATTAGGTGATAATGAGATTGTTCAAAGTTTTATTTTTGTCATGTGCAGACAGCAATAATATTACTGAGTTAGGAAAGGTGATATATTTAATAATAAATCCAGGAATGATATTGAACAGTCGGAAATGAAGGATATTTTTCTTTTTTTTGTCTATAAAATCGAATAAAATTTATACCAATAAGTAAAAAAAAATTCAGAATACTTAAGGATTTATGCGATAAAGGTCTAATGAAAAATAATTCTAGAAAAAAATAGCATAATAAATTTTTATTATTTAGAAAAATTAATGAAAGTAAGATCAGATAATTGTTTGTAACTGAAGAGAAGTAGATTATAGAGGGTGTACACTAAAGAATTTTCCGTTAAAACAGCACATGATAACAGTATAATAGACTATTTACAAAAAAATGATGCACATTTAATTTAACGTAACCTATTTTTTATCCTTAGGAAAGACTGATGTGCAAAAAAACCTTGATTAAGCATGTGTTTTTTTTCTCTATGATAAAAAGATTTCTTTTTCATTATAAACAAGACTAGAATAATATATTCTTATGAACAAGGAAAAGGATTGGTAAAATACATAAAAAACCATTTATTTCTTATGAAACATTGCAACATACAATTCTTTAAACATATTGCACTATATACATAATCCACGTAGTAAATATACCAGAAAGTAAATAAACTATAAAGGGTGATTAAAAAAAAACGTGGACAAATTGATATGACAAATCAAGCATAAAACAAGGATAAAAAATTACATAGGAACATAGAGCCGCAAACCACTTATTGAGTCACAAATACAGAGTGTTTCATCTTAACTCTATTTGGGTTGACAGTAGTAAACTTCAGAAAACTGAAGTATATTATAATAAAACAATTAACAAACATTCTCACCTTTGTTTTAAATGTGATAACACCAAACAAAATGTGTAGAAGTTTGCATTATGCGCACCAGCAATATGCACTTGGCACCTCAAATTTTGGACTGTGATAATCAGTTTATAAGGTTTCATCGATTGCTTGAGCAATATGTTTTTCCAGATCTTTTGTAACTTTATCACATTTCACACAAAATAAGGTACATATCTTTGCATTTTCATTACAATATTTTTAATTCCTCGAAATTGTTACTTTCAAACCGGGTGTAGCTAGAATGAAAAACCCTGTATTTACGACTCAATAAGTAGTTTGTGACCCTATGTTCCTATGTGATTTTTTATCCTTGTTGTATACTTGATTTGTCATATCATTTTGTCCAGGTTTTTTTAATCACCCTGTATAGCAAATATACCACCTAAATGTTAAAAGAAGATGTAATATGTTTTCTTCATATTATTTTCAGTTTTAATGAACAAGTTATGACCTATACATGGTGTCTATTCTCAACGGTGACCAATGGCTAATTTTTAAACCGTTAATTATAGACATATAGTTCCAATTGCAAAAATGCTTTAAAAAGGTAAAGAATTGTTTTTTAAACGATTTAAGTCAAAAAAAAATTTAGTAAAAATTTACGAAAATTAAATTTTTATACGATCTCCCGGTCCTATAAGTGATATTTAGTAAATTTTTACCACTACTGTAACAAGTTAGACAAAAAAAGTCCCATTCCTCTGCGATTAAAACTGACCGAGTAATAGCTGCTTAAAGTTGAAGCATATATTTTGCTGCAAAATAGGGGTCATTCACAAATTTATTGGGAATAAAAAAAAAGTCAAATGTAAAATTTAACATTAACATTGAGAGTAAAATGATTTTTACAATATTATTTTTTAAATTTATGTTGATGTTTACATATTAAAGCAAAATATACAACGTGTACTACAAATATAGTTTAAAAAATAACAGAAATTTGGTTAAATTACTTTATGAAAAACACAATTTGTTACAAAATGATGCGTATTTAAAACTCCATTAGCTTAATTTAACCTAATAGAATTTGATGTACTCCTATAAAATAAATAAATGGTACGCATATAAAATCGCATTAATATTACATTGTCATTGGATATGAATAAGTTTGCGAATCGGACCTCGATCAGATATTTGGAAGTAAGTTAAAATTTGAATACAAATTTTGAACTAGGAGAACATACATAAGAATGTCATAAGTAAAATAAAAGCTTATCAAAATAAAATACCTTTTTAAAATAAAATCATGAAAAGAAACAGCTTCATTTTCTTACAAAATAAAACATATGTAAAAATACAATTTAGGATGTTAATATCATAACTCACCTCATCACTTTTGTTTTTTCTATCAGTCTATATCAATCTGCACTAATTTAACACTATAATCTTCAAATGTATAATGAAAACCAATGGACGCATTTAAAGGTTTTTCGCGATTTCCTAAAATTTGATTTTCTCGAGATTTTTGAAACTCAGTTCTTTAATTATTTTAACCGATCTAGAAGTTAATTAAAATTAATGCTGCCATAAAACTTATGTGGTTACTGCAATTTAAGTTAAATCGTTTTAAAATTGCATCTTTTCCTCATTTAAAACATTTTTGTAATTGAAATTGTATGTCTGTGACGTACGGTTTAGGAATTAGCCGTTAGACAGCATTCGGACTGGACAACCTTTATAATAATTTAAGCCCTTAGCGTACGTTCCTTTAAAGCTTAGCGCAACTTATCCGTTTTCAGATACAGAAAAAGTGCTTTAAATCATGAAATCCAAAATTTCATAACTCGGTCAATTTTAGTGTTAGATGAATGGAACCTTTTTTGTGTTGCTTGTTAGAGAGATGAAAATTTTTTACTAAATATCACTTATAGGACCGGGGGACCGCATAAAAATTTAATTTTCGTAATTTTTTAGTAAAACATTATATTAACCTAAATCGCTTAAAAAACATTTCTTTACCTTTTTTAAAACATTTTTGCAATTGGAACTATATGTCTATGACTAACGGTTTAGAAATTAGCCATTGGCTACCGTTGAGAGTGAACACCATGTATATAAAATTATTTTTTCATTTTAAATAAAATAGAATAATAATTCCTTACGGAAAAATATATGGATTGAAAAAATATACAAAACATACTTACATATTTATGAATTGTTACAACTTATAGATCTTTAAACATATTGCATTTTATTATTTTACGAATATTCGTTAAATTATTCGTAATCCAAGTAGTTATACCAGGAAGTATATATACTATGCAGTAAATATACCACACTGAATGAAGAAAAAGAAATATTTTCTTTTCTTCATATTTATTTCGGTCCTAATGACCAAGTTATGACCTGTATATAAGATGGAGGAAAACAATTGTGTTAAACTAGGCGAACTGAACAAATAAAAGCATAGAAATGAAGGCTTAGGTATAATATTTTGTATTTATATCATTGATATTAAATTAATATAAACCTCTCAATGTGAGAAACACAAGAATGTTTACTAGGGATTGCAGATAGAAAGTATCATAAAAATAAATAGTTTCATTAAATAATAATAATAATAAAATGCTATATGCTGTTGTGATAAAAATCAGGACACAATAGAATTTTTTCTTTTATTAGGTAATAATCACATTGATCCAAGTTTTATTTTTGACATGTACTATTATAAAGTAAGACTATAAGAATATCAATATGTTTTAAAAGGGTGATCTCTTTCACAAATAAATTTTCTAATGACTTTGCATTGTCGGAAATTACTGAATATTTGTTTTTTTACTACAAATTCGAATAAAATATACACCAATACGTTTATTAAAACTAAAGCATACTGATAGATTTCTGCGCGAGAGATCTGATAAAAGTTTATTCCAAAAAAATAGCATAATTCATTTTTATTACTTTGCATACAACTAATGAAATAAGTGTTCAAATTTATAATTAGATGAAATTGTTGACAACATATAAATTTGAATTTATAATTAGATGAAGTTGTTAACAACATACAAATTTGAATTTATGATTAGATGACATTGTTAACAACATACAAATTTGAATTTATAATTAGATGACAATGTTCACAATATATAAATATGAATTTATAATTAGATGACATTGTTAAGAGCATGACATTGTTAAAAACATACGAATTTCAATATATAAATAGATGACACTGTTGTCAATACAGAAATCTATATTTTTAATTAGGTGATATTGTTAAAATCACACAAATCTTGTAACATATTGCATTATGCATAATACACATAATAAATATAACAGGAAGTAAATATAATATATACCCAATATACCACACTGAATGATAAAGAAAAGTTAATTTCATTTCTTCATATTTGTTTCGGTCCGAATGAACAAGTCAGACCTACATATAAGATAGACGAAAAAAATCTAGTAAGCTACGTGAAATGAACTAATAAAAGGAAAGAAATGAAGACTTAGCTATAATCTTTTGTATCCCATATTTGTATCAGTGTTATGAAAATAATATAAACCTCTCAAGAATAGACACGCAAGAATGTTTACTGATGATTGAAGATAAAATGCATCAGAACATATTATCTCATAAAAGTAAATAGTTTTTCAAACAGACATCCATTGCTATACGGTGTTTTAATAAAAATCAGGACGAAGTCCGATTTTACAATTATTAAATAATAATTAAACCATGAAAAGTTTTATTTTTGCCATGTACTATTATAATGTAAGACTACAAAAATATTACTGAGTTTTGAAATGGTTATCTTTTTTACGAATAAATATAGTAATGATTTAAACGAAAACTATTCAAAACCTACTATTTCTTTTTTCTTTTGCAAAAAAAGAAAAAAAAATCAAATAAATTTAACACCAGTAAGCAAATTAAAATTATAGCATATTGAGGAGATATTTGTGTCAAAGATCTAATAAAAGTTAACTCTACAAAAAATTAGTATACTTAATTTTTATTACTTCATAAATTTACTGAAAATAACTGTTGGAGATTAAAATTGGATGGAATTGTTAAACAGAACAAAAACGTTTTTGTAACTGAAAGGAAATGGATTATGCAGGGTGTACATTAAAGAATATCCCTTTAAAACGACGCATGATAACAATATAATTTAGACTATTTACAACAAATAATAACCATTCAATGTAGCGTAACCTGTAGTCTTTCTTATGTCCAATAAATACACCTTTAGCTTTACGATTCATGTTCTATCTAAAGTCCACTTCTTGTGACGCCTCTGGTAACATGTCCAGACTAATGGAACTAATAGATTCTTTAATTCTGTGTCTCAAATCTGTCAAATCATTTAGTAGCAGCAGAACTTGTACACGATTTATTATTAAGGCCTAAAGGAAAACAAATTGTGGTCCTAACAACTTTTTACCCTCACTGCAAGATTTGTTTTCGATTTTTTATGGAAAAAATATGAAATCTACATGT
Source organism: Maratus speculifer (assembly GCA_964019185.1). Lineage (NCBI taxonomy): Eukaryota > Metazoa > Arthropoda > Arachnida > Araneae > Salticidae > Maratus > Maratus speculifer. Next base: position 298,481,820 of record OZ025290.1, read on the forward strand.
TTGTCTAATAATGGGGAAAATAGTAACAAAAATGAAGTTTCAAATTTCGAGCTAAAATTTGATATTTTATAACGGGTACCCTATTTACCCAATTAGAGTTTTTATATATTGTATTTCTATATTTTAAATTTAAATGGGCTTAAATTAATTATTTTTATCTGCTTAACGTTCTGAGACATTCCTTAAATTAATATATTTATATATTAAAAAACAATAGTAAAAATCAGTTTTACCTTATTACCTTGATCTAGATTTTTTTTTTCTTTTGCAAAGGACAATTTTTATATATTTTTTTCAAATATAACTATCTGTCATGGACAAAAAAATGTTATTCCATTTTTTGGACTGTTCTTGACTAATTTCAGAGAGCATATTAGCCAAATTAGTGCAGATAATGATAATTATATTGTTTTTATGTATGTTACAGACATGGCACACAGTGGAGTGAAAGGTAAATCATCAGAAGAGCAATAACAAGTTATACTCAGGAGAGGCTATTTTTGAGTATGTGTCAGTGAAATCGAATAAATAACAAAGATGTATTCCCGCATGCACTTATTAAAAACTGTTTCACTTACACTTTATTTGTGACTTTAATGATACTCTTAAACTTTTACAGGTGATACTACTAAAGTTTTAAACAAAAAAAGTTTTCAGAACGCTGAAATCAGTAATTTAAAATTTCTTGAAACATTTGAGGACAGTGAAATATGTTATTTTGAGAGAAATACTATTTCTTCACAAAAGTGTAATAATCTTAAATCAGTTAGAGTTGGATGTTAAAGAAATTCATGAAAGTTATTTCAAAATGTACTGTTAAAATTATTATAAATGAGGGAAAATTGCGAAATTTTTATCGAATGCCGGATGAATTACTATTATCTAATATCAATAAATAAAAATCATGTGAGTATGATTATTTATTCTTTGAATTCCCAAATTTATACCGAAAAAACTGAAAGATTTAAAAATTAAATATATGTCTCTACTGATCATATACTTACTTCTGAGAAACAATAGCATTATCAGTTGGAAAAATTAAATATTTATAGTATTTGAAGAAAGTAAAATTTTTTAAGGAAAGTATAATTTGTTTATTAGTATCAACAAGTCGAAAATTGTGCATTAAGTGTTGTAAATGAGGCCCATTTATCATACGAGATCATCATCAGGCGTAAAAAGATTACTGAAAATTCAATTATAATTAAAAATCGAGTGGCGACATTCCGCCAAACAAGTTTCAATTCATTCCCCTTTGATTGAGAAGTTTAGAGTTCATATCAGTTCTTTTTACGAAATCCGATGTCTGTTTTCGTCTTTTATTAATTAAGATCTGTTAAACATTTGAAAATAAGTCAATATCAAGTGAATTACGCAAAAATAGTAATTGTGTCCCAATATTTTTGAACAACACTATAAAAAGTTTGTTTTAAATAAGACATTTTTTAATTTATTGTTTGAAAGCTAGCATAATTATCTCCAAATTTTTTCTAACATTCACTTAAAAATACTTTTCTTGTTAGAAAAAAAAGGTTTTTTCCGATATCTTAGAACTCACAGAGATTGCATCATTCATAGCAATCTATCTTAAACATAAAAAGTATAAGGTCACTTGCTGCAAAACTAATATATATTAATTTTAACATTGCAATATTGTAGATATAATAATTCAAACACATGTTTTGTTAATACGATTTTTAATTCATTTTGTAATAATTAAATAATTTTTAAAATAAAATTCCGTTATTTCTACAAAAAGATTCTAGCAAAAGAAAATGATATTTAGCATAGCATTTCAAATTCAATTTCCATCATGTTTAATAACAATTTTGCATTAAATTTATTGTAGTAAAATAGGTCAATAGTAAATTCATTACATGAAAGAAAACGTTAGTAAACACAAGGTATGCAAGTGGTTATCTTGAAAATACTAATAATAACCTTCTTTTGTTATAATTATTATTTAATTAGAATAACTCTCTTTATTTTCGGTTTTCGGCTGTACATTTTAACATGTTGTTCATTATTTCCTTTATCAAAACGAATTCCGCTGATAACATATTAAATTATTTTTATACCAAGAACATAAAATAAATTTAAAAAAAGTTTGTATTTTCCTCAACATCTAATATCATAATTCACTCTTTACTACATTTCAAAACATGTTTTAAGTCATAGAAAAGTAAAATATTTAAAATAAATATCTGAATTTCAAGAATGAAAATGCTAATGTCTTTTACTATCTAGGATTTTTATTTTACTTTATAAATAAAAAATTGTATTTTGTAGTAAATGTATTACATTCTTAAAATAAAGTTTACTTTAAGAATGCATTATATAATATGGAAAACTATTTTCAGTGACAAATATTGGAAAAAGAGTGAGTTTTTTCTTGAATAAATAAACTGAAACTTTAATCTGCAGTCAATGCAGTTCGTAAAAATGGTCAGAAAGCGAACACTGCATCCGGAAAAAAACAGCATTCCACTTTAAGTAACTCTAAATAAACATTTTTTAAATGAAATGCTATTTCAAAATCTTATTTCATTGCTATAGAAATGTATTTGAAAGGAACTTTTTTTCTTAAATTAGAAAATGTAATAATTTAAAAAGAAAATAATCATATGAACAAAAGGAAAATTCCACTTAGTCTCATGTTCATAAATTCGTTCATATTCAAAATTAAGAAAATTTGCATAGTTTGTAAAATTTCTTATAAAGTACTTATCAAAACACAAAACTGATGCTTCGAATGAAAGATACAACTTTTTAGAGTCGAATGCTTAAACGTACGCATGTATATAGGCGGATTGAGGAGAGAGAAAATGTATGTGAGCTTGGGATTTTTTTTTCTTCGCTCGGACAACTTGCAGAATATCTTTGCGTTTTTTGCAACACTCGATAAATTAAAAAGTAAATAGTAAAACTGAATAACCAAAATATTTGGATTATAGAATGAGGTGGGGAATCGTGGAATTCTATGGCGACTGATAGACTGACAGTCTCATATGCAGATTTATAAAGACTTTAAAAAACATCCAGCGTTATTTGCAGATTATGGAAATAGTTTAAAGAATAGATATGGAAATAGTGGATCCATACAGAGAAAGCTTGGTAAAATCCTCCAATATCCGCCACTGCTAACACCTGTCACTATTTGTACATTAAATTGGGAGCTTATTGAAAAGCTGTAACATCCACCATGTTATAGGAAATCCTCACGGTTTTATTCAAGAATCAGGCATTGAAGTTAAAAAAATGCGGATGACTTCAAAAAAGAATAAACAGTTGGTGATCAGGTCAGAAAGTTTATTGTAATCTAATAATAATTTAGAAGGTAATATTTCTTTCTTACTAAATAAATCTAGTAATCAAAAATCATTGATTTAATGACCAGTCTGAATATTTCAGTATATTTCATCTCATTAAGACACTTCGAATCGATAAAATCAACTCCTCCGGCACTAACGAACGCAAACACAGAATCTCCGCCTTATCTCCAAATCAACTAACAACTCATCTACTATCCAAATCTGAGGAATCTGACCTGGTCATCTGTATTTAACCTTCTTTAGCATACGCGTACTATTAAAAAATCAGATGGCCATATTTGTTTAATCAAGATCACAAAATATGGATTATTTCACCATTTCCGGTATGTTAATCTTTATGCGAAACAGCTTCCTGGTGTGGAAATTTTTCTATAAAACTATAAAGCCTCACACCTGATACCTGACATTTAAATAAAATTTAATATATGTCGTTGAGATGGCAGCTAAAATCATTTTATTAAAAAGAATTCGCAAACAAGAATTTTATTAAAAAGAAAAAAATTATTTTTTGGCACGTAATAAACCAAAGACACTAAATATTTTATTAGATTTTTTTTTTAAAGAATTATTTTCTTAGAATGGAACATTTTATAAATTATTATAGATATAAAAAATAAAAATGGCTAAATTCTTCCACGTATAAAGAAATGAATGTTATAAACATATATTGTCAATGATAAGATCCAAAAAATTGCTATTATTCCCGGGAAATAAAGTAATTCTTTAATCACTGTCTACAGTTCAGGGTATATCACGCGAAATAAATCTAAATGAATGATATATATGAAAAAAGTGATTTATATTTCATTTATGAGATTTACTTTATGGTTAAGCAAAGTCAGGTCAAAACTTTTTTTGGATATCTAAGGCAAATTAAAAAAAAAAGAAAGTAAGTTACAACAAAAATAGAATGAAAAGAAAAGACAGAAAAATAATGGATGCTTTAAACCTCCAAAATGTACTCTACGCAGCAAACAAATAAGAGACGTAGGTATCTATATTTGGATATAAAGCATAAGTAACTATATCTATTTAACGCCACAAATACGATATACAAAAATTATTCCTGTTAGCCTCCTCAGTCCTGATGTCGCCTGGAGGCGACACTAAAAATCACCCTTTAAATTAATTTAATTTCTTTTAGAATTGTTAAAATTACATACAGACTTTTTGAAATACATGTGTGCATGTAAGAAGAATCAATATACAAACTAATGTATGTTTGGATATGTTTTATAATAATTTTAAACTGGTTTTTGTAGTGCCACGTAAAATTTGTCTCAGGACTGAGGAGGATAATCGATGTATAAAGTTATAAGTATCAATTTAAAGAAAAAAGCAATAAAACGAAACCATAGTGTCTTCCATTTCGATTCTGTTAAAATTATTCCAATATTTAAAAAAAAAATCTTCATCTAAAAACCAGAAGAGAAAAAATGCTTGTTTTACATAGCACCTAATTCTATGAGAAATGTGCATTAAGCATTTATTCTATCAGTTTAGATGAATACAACAAAGTACATACATAAATGAATAAACACAATTTTCTTATTTGTATTGGCTGAAAATTCGATATGTTGACCATTATTTGAAATTACAGAGAATATACATGATAATGGTATTATTTTCAAAAATGTATTGGTTGAAAGATATTCTTTTATCTTAAAAAAGCTTGGTAAAAATTACGTAGTATAAACCCCAATAAATTGCATATTAATTGAAACAATCATTCATAACCGCTCAAATTCGGTTAGTTTTATGTTTTTATATGATCTATTGTCTATTGAACATTCAATATGTTTTCGTCCCATGCTTTCACGGCATAAGTTCTAACAAGTTACAAAAAAGATGGCGCATCTTTGAATCTTTGGAATAAGATGAATCTAAATGACATAATATTAAACAAAAGTACTTTAGGGTGTATGCAGTCATCGCACTCTTACAGTTTTCTTCCAATCCATGAATTAAATGCTTCTATTTTGCGAATCATTATATAGAAAAGTGACTTGTACCTATGAATAACTAATACATTTGCTAAACATTGCCTCTGTAACCCAGTACAATTTTTCTTATAGAGAGAATTTCCAAAATTATGAGTTAGGAACGGCGAAAATGTGGAAGGGAGTGGAAGGCTTCGCTGTCCGGAATCGTTGATGGATCAAGTTTTCCACGTTCTCTTGAATTTTCACATGTGATCATTGACTTTTCAGCAATTTTTTAGTTGCCTAAATTATGGCAGTCATGTGAATATAAGTCGAGCAAATATGTCCAGAAAGATATCGAAAGACTGCGGGCACGCAACACAGTAGAAAAAAGTCCACTTTAACTTCACTGGCCACATTACTGTTCCTTCCCACAAATTTATATCCATAAAAAGGTGTTTTTTCTTCTTTTTATAATAAAAGAAAATATAAATTATTTTAAATATTGGTGAATTTAGCTTTATAAATAATTATTTAATTGTTATTGGAAGTAACAAGTCGGAAATTGAACATCCGTATCAAATGTGGTGTGTTTGTAATATAACGAAGTTTTAAAAATATTCAGATCTTGCTTTCATAGTATACAGTACTTCGGATATGCTGTAGTAGTAGAAACATTATGTATGTTCCTATAAAAACTATCTGCCTTCTATTATACAGAAAGTAACATGTATTAAATCACAGCAACACATACCAATTTCAAGAAATGCGAAACAAATTAATATAATTAAAACGCACCCAAACAATGTTTCCTCTACGCCATTATGTGATGGATTACATTTGTGTAGCCCTGTAAATTAATATCAAATATACTTTGCACCGTAAAATATAGAGAATACATATATTAGTACATACTTCATAAATGCATATCAATTTTATTAAGCTCGAAAGAATGTAACACGTTTAAAATGCACATTACATCATTTTACTCATTGGCCGTAATCTAACGGAATACTGTTGACTGTCCTTACAATCTCTATGATAAAACAATAACCTGATTTTCAGAAAATTTCAAATGACACGACAAAATTATGCAAAATTTGGTATTTTAAATTTTAAACGATTATGTTGGGTACTTTTTGCTCAGATTTTAGCAGACGGACGGACGAACGTACAGACAGATAGACAGGCGAATTAACTGACTCAATAACAGCTATAGGTGCTACGTATTTACATAATTATGAACGGGCAATAAATTAGTTATTAATAAAAAATCATATAATCACCATCAGTAATCTGCTATAGTATCCATAAAACTTTTTTATAAATTACGTGAAAAATATAATCAATGAAAAATAGAATGAATAAGTATAAATTTTTTCCAGAATAATTGTTCAGGGCATTTGTAAAACTACTGCTAATAATTTTCTGAAGAAAATGTTTTCTGAAAAATAATAACCAAAGAAATAAGCAAAATAATAAAAAAAATCTTAAAGCAGTTTTATCTTAATGACTTTTTGCCAGACATAATCATTGTTTAAGAAATCATAAAGTAAACACATTACCTGGTAATCTAAACAGCTTTGTAAATTTAGTTAAATCACGGTATGAAGAACTTTCTGACATTTTAAATAGAATAATGCCATAGAATTTTTAAGAAAAATTATTGTAAAGCCATTTAATCGTAATTTTAGCAACCAACTCTTAAACTGCATTAAAATATTTACGTCTTTTGCATGAAATATTTCAACTAAAATAGTTTAATTTTCTTAAATAACAGTGAAATGACAATCTTATTGTTTTGTGATAATGTTATTTTTTTAAAAAAAGAAAACCATGGTGGTATTGGTAGTAGACAAGTTTGGATATTTTATTTAAATTCATGTATATAACAATTTATGAAATTTTATTTTACAAATACAATGAACTTTAGGCACTTAATTATGAAAATGATGATTTATATAGCGCAAGAGGAAAGATAACATTCATAAAATACCAGAAAAAATAGGCTAACAATTTTAATTTAATACATGTTTTCTCAAAAATATCCGTAACGTCAAGAAAAAGTACATACTAGGATTGGTCGAAAAAAATGAATGTTCATTTTCATGACGTTTTAGTATGGAAAAGTTGCCAATAGTAAGAATAAGAAAATCCATATATAAACAAATAAAATCGGTTAATATCGGTAAATATCCGTTCGCGCATCGTACTTAAAATTAAATAAAAATTGCAAAAATCGCAATTTTTTTTGTAATTTTTTAACTTAATAAAAACTCGTTTTTATTTTTTTATACTTATTTTATAGTTCAAATAACCTAAAAGAAATTAATTCTAATCAATAATACATATATTTTCCGTTCGCGCAACTTCTTAAGAAAAACAGAAATTTTACAATATTTTGAAATTTTCACTATGCAACTCTCTGCAACTTTCATAAAAAAAAGAAAAAAAAAAACTGAGTCAGAATTTTTTTAACAGAGAACTTCCAGTTAGAGAGTCAGAACTTCCTTGCTTGTTTTCCGCTGTTTGTTACACATGTTTCATTGCTTTGAGTTATGATTGTTTAATGTTTAGTTTATCAACTTTAGTTAATGATGATTGAAACACAAACTATACTCACTAGACGTGTGATTGGTGACGCTAGAGAGACGTTTTATTGCCCTATACTTGGTGAACCACGAAATTTCTTCCGAAATAAATTATCAACTTTTGAATGTGTTTAGAGGCTGTTTTGAAAAACAGTAAAATTTGTCACGCTTAACAAACAAGGAAAAGTAAGTTTCTTTACATTAGCCTCAACGGTAGCAATACGAATAGAGTGTTTGTATGATAAAGCATCCATTTCTCCCTTGTCTTATTAAAGCTTATTAAAGTGTGTCACGATTCCTATCTTAAGATAAGGAAGTTATATAAACGTGACAAAAATAATCCTTGATTTAAAACTAGATTAGAAGACGTCAAAATTTAAGCTAGATCCCTTTTTGATGTCTTTGCTCGTAAATGTCCGATGGCGGTAAACTGTATATACCAAAAAACACCAAACATTAGATAATGGGCAATTCTAATGGAAAACTTGTGTGAAAAAACAATGAAAATTCCTTTCTTCGAACTGAGGTTCATCTTTCTTAAAAAAAAAAAAAAAAAAAAAAAAAAAAAAAAGAAGGTTAAAGAAAGGCCGTTCGTAAAAATCACGTTCTTCATCTTTCACTTCTTGGTAAAAAAGTTTCTTAAAAAAGAAAAGTACTCAGAAATTGATGAACAAAAACACAGTTTTATTCAACACTCTGAATATGAAGAAGATGAATATAAAACAAGTACGTCGACTGAAAATCGCTTACAGCAACAGCGCTAAACAGTGATCGGTTTAGAGATTCTGTTAGGGCGATAGCTGTCATATCGTCAAGTGTTCTGCGAGATTTTGGCATAATAATCGATACAGATTTTTCTTATGTGGTTGATAAGTGTAAAATGAAAAGAGATGAAAGTCATGTTAGGATGAATTTGAAAAGTGAATTCCAACTTTGAGAGGAAAATTGGGGTCTTCGCTTTGACGGAAAAAATACGACACTTTGATTGTAAAAAAAATCAATGCCAAGCAATTTTGAAGGAATATAAAAAAGAACACTGTTATCTTATCCAGGAATCTGGATCAACTTATATTATACATTTATCGCCTTCCTCGAGTTCATCAAACGACATAACTCAAAGCATTATTTCTCGTTTGTCAGAACTATCAATTTTATTAGAAAAAATAGAAGTAGTTGGGTGTGTTGAAGCTGTGACCAATACTAGATGGAATCGGTGATAATTCTAATTTCTAATCGGTGGGTGTTATCCACCGATTAGAAAATCATCTAAGACGCACGCTACAGTGGAGCATATGCTTCCTTCATTTTAATGAGCTTCTTTTTTGCCATATTTTAAGTATATTGACGGTCAAACTGCTGAGCCTAAATCTTTTAGTGGATTAATTGAACAAAAACTCACTTGCTGTGAAAAACTCCCTTTAGTCAATTATGAACCCTTAAATTATTTGATACATGATATAGACATAACTTGAAATAGGTAAGCAATGATCAACAGTATTTGTTAGACATATCAAAGGCAATCACTTTGGAACATTGTCCAGAAGACTTGGTAAATTGGATCTCTCATTTTTTTGTCGAATTTCAGATGGCCAACTGAAGCTAACTGAATTCTTAAGTTATACATAAATTCATGAGCTCCAGTCGAATTGCTTCATTTGATTGGTTTCATCTTAAAATCATACATGCCTGTATGGTTCGCCATAAAGGAAATACTTTACTGACGGACCGAAACATATCTTTCAAGAAATCCAGTCATCATTTTATTTATCCGACGAATTATTTCATGTTGCTGATCCAGTAATAGAACGAAAAGCTTTCTTTGCGCACCAGTTGGATCTTTTATTATGAAAGATCCAACATTCACTTCATGCTTAAATGATGTAGAAAAGGAAGCCTGGACATCGTTCGTTGTAGTCGCTGAAAACTTTTTAGGGAAGCATAAATCCCCGCGCTTGTTGAGAAAATGTTTCAAGCTTTTCATAAAATGAATTGCAATATGTCTTTGAACATGAATTTTTCGGATTTGCAATTAGATGTTTCCCCGAAAATATGGAAGCTATGAGTAATGAAAGCAGAGAGCGATTTCACTAAGATATAGCTGTTATTGAAAAACGATATTAAAGAAAATAGAACTTTGAGATGTTGGCAGACTACTGCTGTTTGGTAATATGGGAAACCTGATTCGCAAAGTACCACTGACAAATAGAAACAAAATGAAAAAGGAAGATTTTATTATTCGAAGTAAATTAGTTTAAATTAAAATTTGTAAAAAACGTAAAAAAAAAAAAAAAAAATATTGATACATCAGAAAATTGTGACGTGATAGAAATGTTTTATTTGACTTTCTACATTATTTCTAACACACAGAACGCAAATCATATAAAATTATTTGCGATATATTTTTTGTTGACTAGTGATATTAGACTTTTTCATTTTTTTCATGTAACAAGAAGTGATTAGCTGCAAATACACATACACATAATTCAAAGTCTCTCACATACATAGTTTTTGTGTACGGACTCTTGCGTTCCTATTGAAATTGTTCTTACTTGAACGTAATACTTGAAGTGGCTAGTCTTTATTTTAGGTAATAATATAACGAATAAAAATATAGTTTCTCTCTATTTAAATTCACTTAAACATTATCAGCAAATTATCCAATCATTGGACCCTTTGTATATACAAAAGCGACTTTACGACAATATGAATTGTTCTCTTAGTTCGATATTTGAGATAAATTATTGTATCTAACAGTTTTTGATAAAAATAATAGAATGACTGAATGGTTTGATGAATATATCTGAACAACAAAAATCACTTATAAAAAATAATCACAGAAACTACAGTCAAGGCTTATTGCGGAAGCATGAAGTTATTTTTGTTTCCCGTTAGTTTATTAATTAACCGTTTAGTATGTTGATAACTGTCGCGAATAACATCCGATTAATTTAAAATTAAATGGGACTTATTTTGGTTAAGTAGCCATATTTAGGTGTATAGTTTAAAAATAAATTTTGTTAATTTTGTCTGGCCTGCAATATGGCTTTGCGTCAAATATGAATGATTTTTGTAACATTAAACTCAATGTACACATATATTAGAAGGTTATCAGAAAATAACTTTATAGCGATAAATCGTTGCGATTTAAGGAATTAATAGTGAATACGACTGAAAAGCCTTTTACAGCCTAAAAGGTCAGTAAAAATTATCTATATTAGTGCGCATGAAAAATATTAAAACTTAGAAAATAAAATATTTTTTTTCTGCCAACTATCTGATTTTTGTTTTTAAATGGAGGATAAAATGCTGTAATGAATTAAGAAAACCCCAAGAAGAATGTACATCAATTGCATATGTATAAAGTACCTTTTTATTTCTATACAGCAAAAAACGAAATATTAATATAGTATGACTTAAATATTCAGAATATTTTTAATGAAGAAAATCGATAAACACACAACGCAAAAAATAATGTTTTGAGGGATAACATTTTAAAAATTATACAAATAACAAAACGTTTAAAGAAAAATCCATGAAATATTAATTTGTTTTTGTTTAATACAAGGAAATATATTTTCTACGATTACAGTTGTTTGGAAAGTTCCAAAATTGTCGCTAATGTTATTAACGTGACTAATGTACATGAAAATAATTAGCTAAATATTCTACTGGAAATGTTGTTCAGGACAGTTCCAAAGACAAACGGCAATATTTAATAAATTACAATGCAAACACATTAACTGTTACTTAAACAGCAATTAAAAGACAGTTAAATCACTTTGAAGTTAAATACATTCCCTTGGTAAATATTATTGTGACATAAATCCATTTGTCTCTTTCTAAGACATTTGGTTTTATTTGTAGAAGAAAATTTTACCACTTTTAGTAAGTTTTGGAAACTTTTGGAAAGTTAAGAGATAAACAAATCAGAAAAAGTTGTTATTTATAATGAATGATGCATATAAAAATGTCATGTTATAATATAAGTGTTTGTGAAGTAAGTATCGTTATGATATTAAAAAAACACAGGCAATTTTTTTAACAAATTTACTTTAACATAAAAGTTTGGATTTTAATATCTTTCTAACTATAGTTTCTGCCTGTATTAAGACACGTTTCATATCGTATGACTATCTTTTGTATCACACTATCAAAACATCTGTCATGTGGAAAATACGTGGGAAAAATTTTTGAGTTTTTAATTATCGGTTTAAAAAAAAAAGAACAGATGATGTTCTATATATTTATGGACATAAGAGATTATGGTACTGGAATGTTTTAAAATAGTATATTTTCAGTTTTTCGAGTGTGCATATACTTTATTTTTCCTTCTTTATGCTTTAGTTTACTTTTCTAAAATTAACTTTTAGATAAATAATCGAAATAAACTTTTTAAAATTGTATTCCAAACTAATTTGTTTCTTTTGAAGGCATTGTAGATGTAAAAGATTTTTTTTAAATAAAAAAAAAATATGTTCTTATTTTTTACAATTTCAAAGTTTTTTGGTAAAATATTTTAATTTTATTTCTTTTTAGCTACAATGCTCATATGGTACGTTTTCTGACACCGCAAGAAATTTTAAGATGATACATTCAACAGTTTATATTGTTAAAAAAAATACTTGATATTTATTTATTTTCATTTATGTATGGTCTATAACGTATTTACTATAAAACATATTGTTTTCATGTCTATATCTTTTTTAAAATAAAATATATCACAGATTTTGTAGAAACTATTTTATTTTACTTGTCGAGATGTTAAACGTGCTCTTTAAGAAGTACCTTGGTGACAAGCCCTACAACGAGAAAGAAAAGTTCAAAATAACGATGAAGTAGTTCTTAAGTACACCAGGTAGGAGCATCATATGCGAATGCGATACAAAACCTGACAGACCCTACAAGAGCCTTAAAGTAGTAGGAAATTATGTTCGAATGCAGGTAAAAATCTATTCTTTCATGTACAAATAAATTTTTTTGCAAAAATTGGTTTGACATTTTAGATATCAAATTGTCTCTTAATTAACAAACTTGCTTTGTTTTACAGTTTATATATCTGTAAGTAATAATAAAAAAAATTCGCCTTAATGATAAGTTAATTAATTTACCAAATTCTTTTAATATTGACTTTTACCTTTATTTTTATAATATCTTAACATATTATTCCTAATTTCATACCTTCAATCAACCCTTTCTTATTTTATTTTATCCTAAAAACACATTAATCTTTCAAAACAATGTTTATCTTAGAAAAATGCTATTTCTTATATTCATTCAGTATCTGTTGATCTTATATATCAAATATCTATTTATTTCTTCTCTAAAATAGTTGGATTTCTCAGAATTCCTCTTCAGTGATTTTATTTAAATGCAATTTTCATTTGTCTTGTTTGCAGCCGTGAAAAATAACTATCCTTGTCTTTGTGTCAGCAAGTTAAATTTAATTGGCTAAAATAAAATACTCAAACTTTAATTTTCAAATTAGGCGTTTGTCATGAAATTCCTTTTTATACGCGCTGGGAACTTATATAAAGGATTACGTTGGCTTCGGAGCTAGTTTTAGTTTAGTTTTTGTTCGTGTCGTTTAATGGGTGGATCTCTACTGCGATAACATCATTCTGATATTGTGTAGGTATATTAAGCTGGTATCTTAAGTTTAAGCTGGAGTAATTAGTAGAATTGTGATGATGATTTGAAACACAAATAAAGGTTTTTTTTTTAAATAAAAGACTTCATATATCGTCTAAAATCTTCAGCTGATTCGTATTTAAGTGATAAATACCCAAAGACTTCTATTCAGTGCCTTTATATCATAATCTGTACGACTGCACGAGATGCAAATGTTCCTGTTAAATCAACAGTTTAGAGCAGAATTTTACATAATGTATATTCAAAAGATGAGCATCTAAGATAGTAATATGGGGGAAAAATGCTACATGTATGTAATGTTTCTATAAAAAAAATTGTTATATTCAATGTGTTAAATTAAAGGATTTATAGAATACTTTCCAATTCAGTATATCCTACAGAGTAGAAGGTTGAATTCGAAGTTAGGGAAAGTAAAAAAATATTTTAATCATTTTATTTAAATTTGTACTGAACATCTTAAGTTTTTCTAATATGTCTCGTATCTCTCGTGACACTCTGGTTGCAAGAGTAGCAAAATTTTCATTTATTGTATTTGCAAGCAAAATACATTTTGTAACAAATTAGACATATTTTATGAGAGCATAACCCTTACATTAACTGTTTACGTAAATTTTTGTCTTAATTACATTTTTAAATAAAAAAATTTGGAATTATTTATGAAAATTTGCTTGAATTGTCACAAGAGTAACAATTGGACGTTCCTATATATACCGCATACATTCGTCTATAAACCGAGATTTTTTTTTTTTTTTTTTTTTTTTTTTTTTTTTTTTACTCAAATGTGATGGAATCGTATTATATTATATTATATTATTTTTTATGCATTTACCTTAAAATCTTGTACATTTGTTTGTACTTTTTATGTAAATTTTAATTATTAACTCAAAGTGAATTTTTCACTACAATTTTAACTTTCATTTAACTAAAAAAAATATAAATTTTGTAATTAATCTTTGAAAACTTACCTATGATTAATAACTTAGATTTCAATAACTTTCTCAATGAACCCGTCTACGAGTTGTCTAAAAATTAAATTTTCGAATATACAAAACAATAAAAACAGCTAAAATTTCTTATAATTTTATTCGTTTATGTGTAATTACATTTATTGAAAATTCAAAAAAAAAAAAGAGTCATATTGTCATATTTGATAAATATGAAATAAGAAACTACTTTAACAACGTTAAAGGTAAAATCTTTTAACGTGATAATAACATATTAGAAACACAAAATTAATTTATTATGTTTTTTACGCTTCCAAAACATGTAGTAGTGACATGAGTTAAATCCAGGTAGAAGTTCGTGCCTTAATTTCTTGCTGGAAGTTTTTAATTAGTTTTCTTGTAAAGAGTGCAGTCGAAATTGCTCTTTACGGTGTAAACAAAAACCCGTTAATTAAAACGAAACAAGAACATATTTAAGATGTTAGAACTTTAATATGAAGATATATCTTGTTCCAGCTGAATGTCAAAGATTGAGGCGATTCGTTATTTTTTTATTAATATTATTATATTCAATTATTATATAAGGGATGCTAAATAGAAAATACAAATTAGAACTATGCAACGTTGGATTCGTCAAAAGTCAATGAAATTATTTTGTTTGTTATATATGTTTGTTTTGTTTCTTCTTTATTGTTACACACAACACTAATTAAGATTTTGATTTCAGATTTCGGAATTTATGAAAACTGATGTTTTTGTTTACAGATATTGACTAATTTATGTACTTAAAATTTTGAGTAAAGGCTATGCATAATATAAATTCTACCAAATACATGTCATGAAAGCATTTTCGTCTATGAACTTTAACATATTTATTTTAATTATAACTGCTATTTATTAATACTGTTCTTTTCAATTTTAATCTAACAATTCCAAATTGGTTTGACCATCTTGAACAAAGGGCATGTTGAATTAATCACCATGCTTTAAAGGGGAATAATGTAATATAAACCAAATAAACATTCTGCGTGGCTTTTTATGCACCAATTTGTTTTCATGTTTTTCTATTGTAAAATAATGTATATGTGTTTGTTTCGAAACTGAAAATAAAAATATTACGCGTGTGTTTGAAATCAAGGATAAAAATTTTCAAGATTGCATGAAAGTAAGTGTATTAAACTTTTTTTCTGAATGTTCTTTTTTTACGGTGTTGTCTTTAATAAAATAATGAAATATAACATTAAAATATAACAAAAATAACAAAACTAAAGTACACATAGCAATATAATAAAATATAACATAAATATATATACCTATAAAAATGTAATAGAATATAATAAATATAACAAAAGTATGTTTATTACCATTATTAAAATAAATAAATAAATTTAACACTTATTAAATATATTAATTTATTTTTATTATATATTTTATATACATCTTAAATTTGAAATGACTAGGCAAAATTATGTAACAATTATAAATTTTTAATTTCAAGCGTTTTGGTTGGGCATTTTTTGTTCTGTTATATGTGGACAGACGGACGGATTATTCGACAACTATACGTGCTTCGCATGTATATAATTACGAATGCACCTAATAAAAGCTTTACATCTGTTTATTTTATTCATTTATGTATAATTACATTTATTAAAAACTCAAAAAAAAGTCACATTATCATATTTGTCAAATATGAATGAAAAAACTACTTTAATAATGTTAAAAGTAAACCCTTTAACGTGATAACAACATACTAGAAGCAAAATATTAATTTAGTAATTTTTTTTATTCTCTTCCAAAATATATAGCAGTGACATGAGTTAAATTCAGGTAGAAGTTCATGTCTTCATTTCTTGTTGGAAGTTTTTAATTAGTTTTCTTGTAAAGAGAGCAGTCGAAATTGCTCTTTACTGTGTAAACAAACACGTTAATTAAAACGAAGCAAGAACACATTTAACTTGTTAGAACTTTTAATATGAAGATATATCCAGCTGAATGTCAAAGATAGAGGTGACTAGTTAGTTATTTGATTAAAGTTATTATATTAAACTGTTAGGTATCAAATTTAAAATAGCAAAAACAAATTTTAATTATGCAACATTGGTTTTTTATCAAAAGTCATTAAGATTCTTTTAATTGTTATATTTACTTGTTTTGTTTATAACATAGTCTTGCTTAAGACTATGTTAATTATTCGTGTTAATTATGTTAATTATTCGTGACTTCATTCTAGTCACGAATTAAGACTTTAATATAGAAAATCGGTATTTATGAAAAACTAAATGATATTTTTGTTTAGAGATTTTCACTAATTTATGTATTTCAACAGTAAATATAAATTTATGTAATTTGAGTAAAGGTTATGCGTAATATAAATTCTATCAAATATATATCATGAAAGCATTTTTGTCTCAGAACTTTAACATGCTTATTTTAATTATAACGTCATTTTATTAATTCTGTTCTTTTAAATTTTAATCTATTTCAGATTGTTATAGATATTTCGAACAAACACGTTTTTTAATTAATCGACATGCTCAAAAGGGATAAATGTTATAAAAACCTAATAATAAGCTCTATATGGCTGTTTAACCCAGCCTGTTTTCATGTTTTATCGTTATAAAAAAATGTATGTGCGTGTTTTGAAATTGAAAATTAAAATAGTGCATGTAAGTTTCAAATTTGAAGATAAAAATAATCAGAGAATGCATGAAAATTTACTTATTTCTTCTCAAAATTCATTTTTATTGGTGTTGTCCTCATTAAAATAATGAAATATAATATTAAAATATATTAAAATATAACAAAAAAATATATACTTTAAAAAATATAATAAGCAAGAATATAAGTATCAAAAATTTATGTGCTTATCAAAATATAATAAAATATATTAAAAATAACAAAAATACATTATTGCGTTGGGGAAAATGTAAGTTCGCTTTTTTTCGTGTTTTTCAAAGTGAATTTATTTATATAAATCAAAAAAAAAAAAAAAAAAAACTAATCAAAATTTATGTACTATTTTGTTTGATGACCTTTTGCCATTTTTCTGGTAAAACAATAATTCCGTCACTGTAGAATTTCTGAGGGTTCTGGGCAAAAAACTGAACAAGGTGATTTTCACAAGCCTTTTTTGAAGTCAGCTTAACACCTTCAAGAGAGTACCGCATAGGGCGTAACAAATGGTAATCCGTCGGATCCAGGTCCGGACTATACGGTGAGTTCATCAAAACTTCCCAACAAAGTTCTTTCAGTTTTTGCCGAGTGATTAAAGATGCGTGTGGTTTAGCGTTGTCGTGATGGAAGACAGCGAATTTCCTTTCGATCAATTTTGTCCGGGTTTTTCAATTGCCTACTTCAATCGCATTACTTTTTTACAGAAGATAGTTGAATTGATAGTTTGGCCAGGTTTGAGCAGCTCATGATGGAAAATTCCTTTCCAATCCCACCAAACACTCAGAATCACTTTCGTAGGCATCAATCCGGGCTTTGCCACCGTTTGTGAAGCTTCGATCACGATCTTTTTAGAACATTGTTGTTATGCGTGATTCCGTTTTCATCACCCGTAATGATTTGTTCCAAAAATGCCTCGATTTCATACCGTTTCAGTAGCAATTCACAAATGAAAACTCTCTTCAGTAAATTTTTCACTGTAAGTTTATGGGGAACCCAAGTATCGAGTTTCTTTTGGTATCCAATTTTATGTAAATGGTTCAAAAGTGGTTTATGGTTGATGTTTAGTTCCGTAGCAAATTCGTGGGAAGAAATATGTCAGTCTACCTGGATTGTTTTTAAAATTTCATCGAATTGTTCAAGGATTGGCCGGACAGGGAAAGGTTCATCTTTAACATCGAAATTTTTGGAAGGAAAACGAGCAAACCGATTGTGACTTTAGCGTTTACTTAAGCACTGATCACCATAAATGTCACACAAGTTTCGATGAGCCTGCGCCAATTTTTCCCTTTTTGGAAGTAAAAAACTAAAATGTGACGAAAATGATCTTCTGAAATCTCTATTTTAAAAACGCAATAACTTTTGACTCGTTAAACATATGACGCTACTTTTTCATCTAGAATTTTTTTGAAGACTGTTACCTTTCAAACACAGTATAGTATGACTTAATTGAGTAAGTATTACTCGAGATATGCGACTTTAAAGCTATCTATTGGGACAAAAAGAATTTACTTTTTCCCCAACCCAATATATAAATTATTAAAATATATGCATATGTTTAACACTTATTCAATTATTTATTTTTATTGTGCATTTTTATATATGTAAAAATATAGAATAAAAAAATAAGAATTATTAAATGGAACAAGAGCATTTTTAAAAAATAATTAGCAGTGCATCAGAGTATTAAAAACGTTTATTTATTTTTTATTTGATTTACACGTTATTTTATTTTTCCTGTATTATTGTAAAACTAATTACTCTGAGTACAAATATTATTTTTAAGCCGAGAAAATTAATGTCAATTTTGGCCGCCGTTATTATCGTTTCAATACATTTTATTGAAGTTTAATATACCTAATGCTACATCCATATTTTACATGTGGCAATTGCATACAACCACATCTAATGTGGAATCAATGAGATGATTCTTTATTTTAAAAAGAAATGTCCTTACAAATTTAAATTGACAAAAAATTGAAGAGATTCATCGTTTACAAATAGCCGCATAAATATTTCTACTATATCTCTGCCATCTTCTTGCCCATTTTTTGTAGAATATTCACCGTTTTCACTCAATATTACAAAAAACTTATGCATAGTTTAACCAACAACTACTTTTATCTTTGGTTAATTTAAGCCTAATCATGTTTTCAAAAATATATTTTGGTGAATATTGTTATGTTCTTATTTCATTAACTCTTAAGTGAAATTTACATAAGTATTAAAAAGATAAGGCAGTAGAAAACAATTTTAAAATTGAAATCGACAAAATTTGTATTTATTGATTTTTATTATCATCTGTATCAGCGTTATTTTTTTTAAATATAAAAATAGTTCGAGATATAAATATTAAGTTTTACACATATTTTCAACAGATAAACAAATAGGGTGAAATAAAAGCCGAGAGAAATGTAATAAAGAAAGTTTTAGTTTCTAAACTTTGTTAGGAGACGAATTTGATTTACAAAATAGTTTTAAAGACAATAAATAAAAAAATAAAATAATAAAAAATTTCAGCGATTAGATAACTGATAGTGTTTAAGATGGCTATCACGTAAGAGTGTCGACGGTAAATTAGTTTGATGTAACAATACTTTCACGTAACGTATACTTATTTTAAACTTTCATGAGAATTTGAAATCACATTTTGAAAAAAAAAATGATGACATTAATATTCTGTGTGTGAGCCAAAAACTGCGTTAAAAATGTCATTGGTATAATACACCTGATACATATAAGTATTCGCTAAATTTATATGTAGAAATAACTACAAAAATTGTCCACCACGCTGGAAGGAATACAGAGCGGCAACCATGATAAACAAAATAAGCAAGAATGTAATAAAATATTTAACGTCAATTCGCTTTTCAAATTTAAAAAAAGAGATGATTTAAAAAAAAATATCACGACAATATCCACCGGAAGTAATTTTTTTTTAATTAACTGATAGTCATCGTAAATGTAAACCGATTATTAAGGTGATATGATAGCAAAGAAATATATAAAAGGATATATATTGTATTAAAATTTATGTTTTTAATTTGTTTTAAATTTTTTGTATTAAACACTAGATTAATGGCACTCGCCAATTTGACGAATTTCTAATTCTATTCGTTTATTTATCCGAAAATATCACTTACTTTCTCTACAATATGGATTTGAAGGTTTTACTATGCACGTACATATGCCTAGCCTATTTTCTCCAAAGTCATACTAATTTCTGGCTTAGCCCTTTATGAGCCGTATTATAAATCAAATCTTTGCCCATCTTTTATAATTATCTTCGTAATATCTGAAGATGTTCAAAACAAATTTAATAAGAAGAATTTGAAGTTTAGATAGATTTTTTTAATTAAACTAATTAAATAAATAGGTAGTTATATAAAATATTTACAAGAGTATTCAGTTTAATTAACAAAAAATACGATTACGGAAATTTCGCAATTCTTACAAGAACAGTCTAAACGTAAATAAATCTATTTAGATTCTAAGTGTGATTAGGGAGTATTTTGAAATTGAAAATTTTCCGAAAATAATTTCTTAATAGGAGAAAAGCTAAATTTGTGTAAGTAGCTGATAAAATTTAAAAAAAATATATTCACATTCACCTCTTCGCTGTGCTTACTTAAGAGAGTTGACCGTTCAGCTTCCGAATTTTCCTCACTAATGCTAAATGTATGGGCGTTTGAAACAATCGTATAATTGAAATATTACATCAGATTTTTTTTTTTTTTTTTTTTTTTTTTTTTTTTTTTTTTTTTTTTTTTTTTTTTTACTTTTACATTTTGTATACGCTTCTTAAAAGATTTCTCTGATTTTCTTAGTTTAATTTTTTTTTTATTTTAATTCAATTATATAAATTACTTACCGATTAAAAAATCTTGTTGTAAGTCAGTAAAATACTTTCCTTTTATCACTATTCTCAGAAACAAAATACTTTAAAACATCTGGATTTGCTATTGTACATTTCGAAAAGAAAATGATTTACTAACTGGATTATTTTATAATGACTGGAAAAAATGGATAAGTGTATTGGAAACAAAAGTTTGTGATTAAGAAAAAGAAGTGAATTTTGCTTTTTACTTCAAAAATATACAGAACAGAAAATCCATTATTTCTAGTTAAATTTAAAGATTTCCTGTTTCTTTGATAAAGATTTTTTTCAAAAGAGCAATAAAAAGATGCTGTTTAAAAATCGATATTAATAGCAAAGGTGTCTAAAAAACATATATTTTTTTACGATTTATAGTTGTAAAATAATGTATAGAAGAAAAGTTATTTATGTTATTACAAGATGACCTAACCGCTCGATATGTTCCTTTTTCACTGTAAAAAAATAATTTCTATTTTATTCCACATAAAGAAAAATCTTCATCATTAATTTCGTTAGATTTTTTAGAATAAGAAGAATTGTATCTACAATATAAATGCACTGAAAATTGCATAATTAAGTTACGTGATAATCTCTCTTTTTGTTCAAAAGAGCAAAGAAGTGAAAATCCATTTTTCAGTTAAATTTATAGGTTTTCAGTTTTTTAAAAATAATTTTAATTAAAGGAACAGCAAAAAGATTTTATTCGATAATTAGAATTACTAGCGAACGTTTCATAAAAATGCGTTTTTTACACAAATACGTTTTTTTTTATTTTAATTATATAAGCTTTAAACTTATTTTAGGTGAAATCGGAGCAAATTTTCCCTAGCGGTACGTTTGCCAATTCACTTTATTTTTAAAATGATCCACTAGATGATTCCAACGGGTCAACTGCATGAAGTGGCATTATTGTACGCATCATGTACAAAAGTTAAATTTTAGTAGCTTCTTTCACTTACAAAAAATAGTAAAACTTATCCAAGTCACTTGCCGTACAATTTTGTTTTTTGGTTTCATATATATTATCAACGATTTTTTTATGTTAAAAATAAACCAAAAATATCCAAGCGGCTTTCTCGAACTAGAAAATCTATTGCAAACTTTCTTAACTATAGTTAATTGAAATATCATACACTTAAAGAAAAAAGTTTTTTTTCTGCTATTTTTTCATAAGTATTATCCTCTGAATCCTTTTTATCTATTTAAACGTATTTGCGTATTCAGTCTGGTGCGTAAAACCGCAAACATACATTAATACCAATGAGTCGTGTATTAGATTTCCATCTCGTTCTGAAATCCATTGGATTATCAGCTGACCTAACGTAAAATTAACAATTAACATTTATTTATTCATCAGCTTTTATAACTATATTCGCAACATTTTATTTTTATTATAGCCCACATAATTTGATCCATTACAAAGCAATATTTCTTATTTGTCTCCTTCAAACTTTTATCTGTCAGATACTAAATATTACTACTGATATTATTTACATTTCGAGCGACAGTCACAGTCACCATTAATTGTAAAGGAACCAATCTGAACACTTATGAGTAGAAATTTAATTTTTCAACATAATAAACATTCTTATATTATCTCAACCACTCTGATAAGGGAAATAAATTATTTCTGTAAGAGCAATCTGCAAAGTGTACAAGATTGTGCATTTTAATAGTCACAATTTTACATGTAAAATTCCAAATATACCATTAATTTTTGTTTTTAGTATTTTTTGTGAAGTCAAATTTCCGAATGTCATTCTAACCGTTATTCTTTCAAACCATTAGGCGACTCTGGATACCAATAAAAACCTTCTTTATAAAATTCTTTTAAGTAAAATAAACACTGATTCGCTTAATAAAAGATGTTAAAAAACATAATTGCAGGTGTTTTGAGATTAACTTATTTCGTTTTTTTCTTAATATTAAGTATTTGTAGTTAGTTAAACGTCTAATCATAAAACACTATTCTTAGCCTTCCGATACATATGAGGTAACTTCAATTGACTTTTGCTAACAATATTTAATTCGCTTTATTTCCGTATACTTTTCATAATCATAGATGTTCGACCTTGATTTTTAAAGTCCTTCCGGAATTACCGGGAGGAAGAGGTAGCTTTCATATACTTATTTAATTATTTATTTATTTTAAATTAAGTTATATTATTTAAATATACGAAGCTCAAATTAGTGGAACACGATTTTATAAGATTGAATGCTAGTTTTTGTCAAAACTGAATATTAATAGGAATATTTACAAAATTAGTCATATTTTATTCAACCTGGTTTCATTTTCAGCGATTTAGAGAGTCGCCAAATTTCGCAATATCATGAAGTGTATTCCATTTCAAAGCAACATGATGGATAAAACAAACCAATAAGCTTGGTCCAAATCTTAATACATGTGCACATGCCACTCCACTCATATCGAAATCGATTAATATATACGAGTCCTGTAGCGGCCAAATTGATTTTTTTTAAAATGTTGTCCACAATAGTAACTCAAACTGCTATATCTCAGGCTTTTCTTAAGATTAAGACAAAGCAAAAAATACTCCGGAATTCACTATTAAGATAAATACTTTAAAAAGAACCTTTTTTCAATTTCAATTTTTCTGTTTGTACATTGTTATACATTTAAAAGATTTTTGACAAACTTAAATGGGCAACATTTTGAAACAAGATGGCGCATGAAGTTGGACAGTGAACTCGGTCAAGACATTGACATGTGCTATGTACACACAGAGTTATATCCAAATCAACTTATAAATATGCGTATTATCGCGTGACAAATTTCAGACCGTTTCAAAATATTATCCACACTGGAAATTAAAAGTGTTATAACTCAGCCATTTTTTAAGATATAGATAAAAAAAATGCTCTGGAATCTGTTTGAAGGTCAAACACACAAAAGAAAAATCTTTTTCAATTTCTTTTTTTTTGCACTTAATTTTAAAATTTAATTTAAAAAAATAACATTTCGTCATTTTGAAACAAGATGGCGGATGGAACGGGCCAACGAACTCAGTCCAGACACCGGTATGTACTATGTACGCACCAAGTTTCATCGAAATCGGTTTATAAATACGCGTGTTATCACGTGACGAAAATCAGATAATTCTAAAATATGAGCAACACTAGAAATTAAAAGTTCTGTAACTCAGTCATTTTTATACATACAGACGAAACAAAAAATGCTCTGGAATCTTTGTATCAATCTTAAATGCATAAAAGAAAAATCTTTTTTCATTTTCTCACCTTTTTTGTACCTAATTTTAAATTCTAATTTAAAAAAAATTAAATGGCCGTTATTTTGAAACACGATGGCGGATGGAACTGACTAACGAACTCGGACAAGGCCTCATTACTTACTATGCACACACAGTTACATCCAAATCGATTCATAAATACGCTTGTTTTCACGTGACAAAAATCAGATCGTTTCAAAATGTCAACCATAAAAAAAATTCAAAGTGTTATAACTCAACCATTTTGTAAGATATAGACAAAATAAAAATTGTTCTGGAATCGTTGTTTTAAGTTCTAACATGTAAAAGAAAAATATTTTTCAACTTTTATTTTTTTTCGCTTTTAATTTAAAATTTAATTTTTTTTTTAATTTTTAAATGGCCGCCATTTTGAAACAAGATGGCGGATGATGCTGGCTAACGATCTCGGTCGAGACATTTGTATGTACTACGTACATACCAAGTTTCATTTAAATCAATTCATAAATACGCGAGTTATCACGTGACAAAAATCAGATCGTTTCAAAATGTGAACCATAAGAAAAATTCTAACATGTAAAAAAAATGTTTTTCAACTTTTAATTTTTTCGCATTTAATTTTAAATTTTAATTTAAAAAAATTAAATGGCCGCCATTTTGAAATAAGATGGCGGATGATGCTCGCTAACGAACTCGGTCGAGACATTTGCATTTACCATGTACATACCAAGTTCCATTCCAATCGGTTAGTAGAGGAGGAATGAGAGTTTAGCGGCAGGTGGTGTGTGGTGGGTGGTGGATGGTGGAAGTGGAACCACCACCACCTCACAGAGAGAGGAGGTCCTCCACCACCACCTGAATGAGAAGCTTATCTGATGGAGAGTGTATCATACTGTAGTAGGATGACGGGGAGGGCTTAAAATTGAGGGGCTTAAATTTTTAGGGTTTGAAACTTATGAGATTATACTATAGTAGAGGGGTGGATGTTTGGAGTCTGTTAGAGTATGATGAGATTTTTAGAGAGAGAGAGAGGGGAGGGCTTATTTTTTAGGAGGGGCTTAAAATTGAGGGGGGCTTAAATTTTTTAGGGAGTTTAAATTAAAGTAGAGATTGAAATCAACTTAGAGTAAGAAAGATATTTCAAAATGGGTGAAGGATGTTTTGACTCTGTTACAGTATGATGAGATTTTAGGAAAGGGGGGGGAGGGCTTAATTTTTAGGGGGGCTTATTTTTCTGAAAGGCTTAAATATTTTTTAATGATTGGAATCAACTTAGAGTAGGAAGGAAATTTGAACATATCAAAAAATATGTTATAGTATGATGAGATTTTAGGAAGGAGGAGGGCCTAATTTTTAGCGGGGCTTAATTTTTTTATTTCGGATCTGAAACTTATAATATCATACTATAGGAAAGGGGTAACATCCTCATTTTCCAACCCCCCCCCCCGGAAGATTTCTATTTGGGTGTTGCCCTCTGTTGAATCGAATTTTTGTTGGAAATTAATAATTTTAAAAAATTGTGTCTGATCAATTAAGCATTGCCCATCACGCCTGTGAGATAATTGAGCATTGCGATAAGGAGGAAGGTGAGTCTGATCAATTAAACATTAATCATAATTGTCCATTGCTCATCCCGCCAGTGGCCGCAGAACCGGTCTTCTTCTTCTTTCGTTGGAAATTAATAATTTTTTAAAAATTGAGTTTTCCAAAAGGCTTTAGTGGGATTCGAACCTGTAAAAGAATTTCTTGACTTGATAATTTGTTGTGGATTAATCTAATCAAGCCAAGAAGTTCTGGTTTTAAGTCGAAAAATTGTTTAAAGGTCGGTAAAATCATACTTTAGCAGTGGGAATTCACCTCCACCCCTTCCTTCATACTTTGTTTTAATATCCGTTGCTCTTGCTGTCGTGGAACAGGATTGAATAAGTTTTTATTAGAGTAGAAAACTGAATAATAATTTGAACTTTTTTTGAATATTATTATTATTAGATAAAATTATTTCAAGATTAAATAGGAAGTTAACCTTCTGTAATGACTCTGAATGTCTCATATTACAATCGAATCATCCCTAACTTAAAATAGTATGTTATCAACACGTATTCACTGTCTTGCACAAACATCCGATAACGAAACAATTTTAACAGGAACTAGCTGATACATGAAAAATAACAACTTATTTTATCTAACTTTCACTTATTTACAAATGATGCGAATTGAAACGAGGGGTTTTCTGAAATAATAAAAAAAACATATTTTTGCAAAGGCTATGGGTCCCCCAACATATATTAAAAAATTAATATGTGTTGTAAAATATGAATTTTAGATTTTAACTTTACTTTACCTAAACCTTGATTATTCATACACATTGATTTTTCGATATATAGTTTTAATAAACGGTTAATTGCCATGCATTTATTTTAGTAAGTTTGTTGTATTCACATAAAAAGTGTTTTTACAAGTTATCATCTGTTAGTCGATAACGACAAATTTAAGCAATGTATTACTTTAGTATAGTTTTATCACTGTGCTGAAAATAAGTGATTCTTTTTCCGTTAATTTTCACATGATAAACACCAGATAACATCGAGCCTTTCTTATCAAATACCATTATATTATCAGATCACTTTGTAAACCAATCCTATAATTTTTAAAAAACAGTAGCGCCTCCTAGAATTTAACAGATTTTTGTGAATCAGTAGAAATTTACCACACTGTTTATTGTTTTTTTTTTTTTCTGTCATATGAAGATATTAAGCGCTGTTCTTTAAGTGAGTGCTGTACAAGAAATTTCTTACTTCATGAATATGGAATCGGATTTACCCAGTCAAGAGGTGCAAGTTTCGAATAGTGAAAGATCACCCTCTTCATTAACCCAATCATCCTTTTCTTGTAATCAATGTCAAAAATGCTTCTCTACAAAGATTGCGTTAACCAGACATCAAAGATCCCACTTGGATAAAAAGCCTTTTAAATGTGAAACTTTCATTCAAAGTACTGATTTAAAACGACATAGTGTTACTCATTCCAAGACACCCACTTTATATAAATGTGATCAATGTGCAATGGAATTTTATAGAAAGTATTCGTTAAGAATTCACAAGAGATTTCATAAGACATATAAATGCAATGAATGTTCAATAAAACTCTCTAAAAAATATTTGTTAAAAATTCACAAGAGATCTCATAAGAAGTTTCATGTTTGTGAAAAATGTTCTAACTCGTTTCTATCAAAGTCTGCTTTAACTAAACATAAAAAAAGTCATCGTCAAAAGGAATATAAATGTAAACACTGTGCTGTTATATTTTACTCTGATATCGATTTTTTATCTCACAAAAAAGTTCATTACAGGAATTTCGAATGCAAACACTGTAACAAAACATTTAATGTTGACACCAAGTTTATTCAACATTTGATTAAAATGCATAAGTGAAAAAATGCAAACTTTGTCAAATCATGTGAACTGGTTGATTTTCTGTACAGTTTATAATTTTTTTTGTATTTTTATCATTATCGAGAATGATGAATAAATAATGTGTAAATGAAAAAAAGCTTTTGTCTTTTATTTTTGTTATAACAATTTATGAATTTTAATAATTATTTCACGAGATTTACTTAAATTTTAACATTTAGAAAAAAGGTTCTTATCAATTAAAATTAGAGTTCACTTTAATTTATTAATTTTTCATTTTAAAATACTGAATTTGTATTTATATTGAATTAATTTTAAAATACTTTTAATATATTAGAATTATTTACCAAGTTTAATTTGTATTAACAATTGTTATTTACATAATCATGATGGATATTACCTAGTGTTGTCACAAAAATTTTCAAAAAGAACGAAACTGTTAACAATATGTATTATTCATTACTTAGATTAAAACTTTTACCTAGTGTTGCCACAAAAATTTTCAAAGATAGAGAAACTGATAACATTATTTATCAAAAGCTTACTTAAATTAAAACCTTGTGTTGCCACAAAATTCTTCAAAAATAGTAAAACCACTAACATAATTTATAAACTACCACTTATGTACAAAGACTGTTTTTTTTAGATTATTAAAAAATGGTTGACTAAAACTTATAGCATTACTAATTTTTTAATGTTTAACTGTAACCGACGCTGATTTTTTAACATATATTAGGATATGTGTTGTTTTTAAGCATTCAGTTTGCAACTGATTTCCGTTTGAACTTCATCAGCGGCTATCCTTATTTTTTGAAAATGGATTCTGTAGTAAATTTGATAAAAAGACCTCTCGACGAAGTAGTTCCTTCTTCAAAGTATCAATGTTTAGAAGAATGTAATGAACCTATTTATGTGAATGAATTAAACTTGTCGAGATTAGAAGTTCCCAATACATTGAACACTAACAATGATACAATATCATGTGATTATCCACTGAATGTGAAATCTGAGATTAATACGAATATTTTTAACTTAATTTCCCAAGACGAATATTTTCAAGAACCCGCTACTAGATGTGAAGAGACTGTCTTCCAAGCAATCAACCTTTCCCAAGCAAGTGATGAAAGCCAATCCACCACTCCACGAACTAAAAGGGGCAAATCCTGTAATCGTGTTATATTTCGAGAAGAACTCAGTGATTGTATCTTCTTAATTTTAAAACTGTATAACAGACAATTTTATATACATATTCAAGAGTTTAAACGCAGTGGGCTTACTAATGAAGAAATTGTAACGAAAAATGCAATTTTTATGGATGTTAACAGTTGGTACGAATTTTGCAATAAAATTTTTCCATTTAATTTGAAGTATAAAAGTTCCTCGTTTGTTGCTAATAACATGATATTAGTGTTAAATTTTAATAATTCTATCATGCGAATTAAACATTTAAAGAATTATTCTCACATTGACTTGAACGAGTATCAGTTAGAAAAGTTAAAAATAAAAGCCTTTGATCTGAATAAAGAACTTCTTCAGCATATATATGTAAAGCATTTACCAAACTTAATAAGACAGAAATGTACCGTTAGTCACACATCTTTAGAAAATGAACGCATGTGCCAACATAAACTTATAACGTGTATTGAAAATAGTATGTCGAGTATATTGAAGCGCATTTTTGAATGCAATGGATGTATTTTTAAGCATGAATCTGTAATCTTTCATCCCTGTTTGATATTAAATAATCGACGAAAATTTGAACAAATAGGAGAAATGTTATTAACTCTAATAGATTTCGACTTTGTTATTTCCTCGTTTTTAAACGAAGTAGATTGTATTAGTGAAAACTTCTTATCTAATATTAATGTAGAAACCATTCAAAACGAATTGTTTAAAATAATGAAATAAAATGTTTTACTATTCTCTTTAATATGTGTGTTTAATTATTTTCAAAATGTATGTTTATTTCATTTAGCTTTTTCAAAACATTTATAAATTGTTTCAATTTGTATATGTATAAAAAAAGAAACACTTCATTATTAATAAAAAATATATTAACTATCTTAAATAATAATAATAATAATAATCTTAATTATTTTAATTCATTCTTTTCAAAAATTAGAAAGTTAAAAAGTTAATAAAAATTAATAAGTTAAAAAAAACTTTATACAAAAATTAATATTAATAGAAATTTTTTTCAAATGTTTAAAATATATTTTGAAAATTTTAAAATGTATTACAACTTATCAAAATTGAGTTTACTGATTTATATGAGTATGTATATTATTTTCACTCTATTATATTACTGTAACATTACAACAGATTCATAGTTAATGACATATAAACATTAGGATGTATATAAAAGCAATAGATTAATATACTCTCTTGTTTTATTAAAAATAAAATAACTTCATAAAAATGTTAAAAAAATAAAAAGTTTATGAAAAGTTTAAAAAATAATTCATTAGATAAAAAAAGAAAAAAAAATCACAAATTAAAAAATATATTTCATAAGTTTACAAAAAAAAAAAAAGTAACATAAAAAGTTTTATCGAAAAAAAAAGTAACATAAAAAGTTTTAACAAAAAAAAAAAGTAACATAAAAAATTTTAACAAAAAAAAAAAAAAAAAAAAGTAACATAAAAAGTTTTAACAAAAAAAGTATTATAAAAAGTGTTATAAAAAGTTTTAACAGAAAAAAAAAACTTTACACAAAAAATAATATCAATAGAATTTTTTTTCAAATGTTTAAAATATATATATTTTGCAAAAGTTAAAATGAGTTTTCTGATTTATGTATATTATTTTCACTCTATTATCTTACTCTAACATTGCAATTCATTCAGAGTTAAACATATAAACATTAGGATGTGTATAAAAGCAATGCATTAATATACTATCTTGTTATTAAAAGATAAAATAATTTCATAAAAATATTTTCAAAATTAAAAAAAATGTTTCATAAGTTTACAAAAAATAAAAACTTTACGAAAAAGTTTAAAAAATAATTCATAAGATTAAAAAAAATATTTCATAAATTAATAAAATATATTTCATAAGTTTAAAAAAAATCATAAGTTAAAAGTTATTTCAACAGTTCCTTAATAATTAAAAAAAAAATAACTTTATAGAAAAAATAATATCAATAGAAATTAAATGTTTAAAATTTATTTCACAAAAGTTAAAATGTATTACATCTTATCAAAAATGAGTTTACTGATTTATGTATGCATGTACATTATTTTCACTGTATTATCTTACTGCAACATACATTTATAGTTAACATACATTTATAGTTTAACACATATAAACATTAGGATGTGTATAAAAGCAACGCATTAATATACTATCTTGTTTTATTAAAAGATAAAATAACTTCATAAAAATCTTTTCAAAATAAAAAAAAGTTTCATAAGTTTACAAAAAATAAAACTTTGTGAAAAAGTTTAAAAAAATATTTCATAACATTAAAAAAAATATTTCATAAATTAAAAAAATGTATCTATGTATATTTCACAAGTTTAAAAAAAAATGAAATGTTTAAAAAATGATTTACAAGTTAAAAAAAAAAATTACAACTTATCAAAAAATGAGTTTACCGATTTACTGATTTATGTGTGTATGTTATTTACATCATATTATCTTACTACCAACATTACAGAACGTTCTTAGTTAAACACTTATAAACATCAGCAAATGTATAAAAGCAGTTGATACTTTCCTGTTTTTATTAAAAGTCATACTAACTTTATAAAAATGTTTTCAAATAATAATAAAAAAAGCTGTTAAGTTATTAGATTCTCCTCTTTAATTGCATCTCATTGATAAGTTTTAATCAACCATCCAACCATGCAACTGTTTTCACAATCAACTATTATGTGAGTTAGGATTTCATTGGTAAATTTTAATCAACCAACCAACCAACATTTTACGTAACCAACTATTTATTTTCCCTAGCAATCAGCTATTTATTTACCCTACTAACCAAAAAGCTTTTATCGACACATGAACAAAATTTTAAGATGCAAGACTCGTCCTTTTTAATCGAAAAAACAATGACTTATATATTTTTTTTTCTTACTTAAATGAAACCTTCGCATGTGCATGGTAAAACTTGTAAAAATTCATTTAATACACAAATTTAAAGTTAACAGACAAGGTCTTCACACTTCTTTTAGAATTGTACTAACATTTTACCAAATATCTTTAGAACTCAACAAGGTTTTAAATAATTATTTTAATAAAAATTGTCATTTGTAAGTAACATTATTGAACTAACTTGGAAAAATTAACTTGGCAAAACAGGTTTTCGCTGTTCCAACTTAGTAATATTCATAAGTTTATATGTTAATCAACCTGTTTGGTTATGTCCCAGCATGGCTTTATAAAATATATCTTAAAAAAACCTTTAATATTAATGTTTAAAAATATGCAGTTAGTCTTTTATAGATAATTATTTTCACTTCTTTTATTTAAAAACATTTTTAAATAAAATTAATACAGTTGCCAATTTATCTGTGCGTTATGAAATGTGCATGCAAAACTTTTAATTATAATTTTCACATTTTTAGTATTTCAAATTATTGTTTTCAAGGTGTACTAAAATTTGGAAAAATATTTAATTTTCATGCATAATTAAAATAAAATAGTTTAATAATAAAGACACATTTAACATTCTATACTCACCGTCGTAAAAGCACGTCCAACGCAGTCAAATGTTTGGGAAGAAATGAAAAATTCAAAGTCCTTATCAGAAAATGTTATCAGATAACTGTATCAAAAGATCTGTGACGTCAAAGAACATGTATCATCAACTGATCACGTGATGTATACCACGTGACTAATGCTTTGTTTTCTAGATTGGTTCTTATAAACATTCATTTATTAAATAATTTAATCATTCTATTAATTATTAATTAATTAATTCACTAGTTTAAAACAAATGCTGATTGTAACTAATATCTGTGATATCATGTTTTGTTAAACATTTTATTAATTATTAATTAATTAATTCACTAGTTTAAAACAAATGTTGATTGTAACTAATATCTGTGATATCATGTTTTGTTAAACATTTTAACAAAGAATTAATTAAACTATTTAATTAATTAATAATTATTAGAATGATTAAATTATTTAATAAATGAATGTTTATAAGAACCAATCTAGAAAACAAAGCACTAGTCACGTGGTATACATCACGTGATCAGTTGATGATACATGTTCTTTGACGTCACAGATCTTTTGATACAGTTATCTGATAACATTTTCTGATAAGGACTTTGAATTTTTCATTTCTTCCCAAACATTTGACTGCGTTGGACGTGCTTTTACGACGGTGAGTATAGAATGTTAAATGTGTCTTTATTATTAAACTATTTTATTTTAATTATGCATGAAAATTAAATATTTTTCCAAATTTTAGTACACCTTGAAAACAATAATTTGAAATACTAAAAATGTGAAAATTATAATTAAAAGTTTTGCATGCACATTTCATAACGCACAGATAAATTGGCAACTGTATTAATTTTATTTAAAAATGTTTTTAAATAAAAGAAGTGAAAATAATTATCTATAAAAGACTAACTGCATATTTTTAAACATTAATATTAAAGGTTTTTTTAAGATATATTTTATAAAGCCATGCTGGGACATAACCAAACAGGTTGATTAACATATAAACTTATGAATATTACTAAGTTGGAACAGCGAAAACCTGTTTTGCCAAGTTAATTTTTCCAAGTTAGTTCAATAATGTTACTTACAAATGACAATTTTTATTAAAATAATTATTTAAAACCTTGTTGAGTTCTAAAGATATTTGGTAAAATGTTAGTACAATTCTAAAAGAAGTGTGAAGACCTTGTCTGTTAACTTTAAATTTGTGTATTAAATGAATTTTTACAAGTTTTACCATGCACATGCGAAGGTTTCATTTAAGTAAGAAAAAAAAATATATAAGTCATTGTTTTTTCGATTAAAAAGGACGAGTCTTGCATCTTAAAATTTTGTTCATGTGTCGATAAAAGCTTTTTGGTTAGTAGGGTAAATAAATAGCTGATTGCTAGGGAAAATAAATAGTTGGTTACGTAAAATGTTGGTTGGTTGGTTGATTAAAATTTACCAATGAAATCCTAACTCACATAATAGTTGATTGTGAAAACAGTTGCATGGTTGGATGGTTGATTAAAACTTATCAATGAGATGCAATTAAAGAGGAGAATCTAATAACTTAACAGCTTTTTTTATTATTATTTGAAAACATTTTTATAAAGTTAGTATGACTTTTAATAAAAACAGGAAAGTATCAACTGCTTTTATACATTTGCTGATGTTTATAAGTGTTTAACTAAGAACGTTCTGTAATGTTGGTAGTAAGATAATATGATGTAAATAACATACACACATAAATCAGTAAATCGGTAAACTCATTTTTTGATAAGTTGTAATTTTTTTTTTTAACTTGTAAATCATTTTTTAAACATTTAATTTTTTTTAAACTTGTGAAATATACATAGATACATTTTTTTAATTTATGAAATATTTTTTTTAATGTTATGAAATATTTTTTTAAACTTTTTCACAAAGTTTTATTTTTTGTAAACTTATGAAACTTTTTTTTATTTTGAAAAGATTTTTATGAAGTTATTTTATCTTTTAATAAAACAAGATAGTATATTAATGCGTTGCTTTTATACACATCCTAATGTTTATATGTGTTAAACTATAAATGTATGTTAACTATAAATGTATGTTGCAGTAAGATAATACAGTGAAAATAATGTACATGCATACATAAATCAGTAAACTCATTTTTGATAAGATGTAATACATTTTAACTTTTGTGAAATAAATTTTAAACATTTAATTTCTATTGATATTATTTTTTCTATAAAGTTATTTTTTTTTTAATTATTAAGGAACTGTTGAAATAACTTTTAACTTATGATTTTTTTTTAAACTTATGAAATATATTTTATTAATTTATGAAATATTTTTTTTAATCTTATGAATTATTTTTTAAACTTTTTCGTAAAGTTTTTATTTTTTGTAAACTTATGAAACATTTTTTTTAATTTTGAAAATATTTTTATGAAATTATTTTATCTTTTAATAACAAGATAGTATATTAATGCATTGCTTTTATACACATCCTAATGTTTATATGTTTAACTCTGAATGAATTGCAATGTTAGAGTAAGATAATAGAGTGAAAATAATATACATAAATCAGAAAACTCATTTTAACTTTTGCAAAATATATATATTTTAAACATTTGAAAAAAAATTCTATTGATATTATTTTTTGTGTAAAGTTTTTTTTTTCTGTTAAAACTTTTTATAACACTTTTTATAATACTTTTTTTGTTAAAACTTTTTATGTTACTTTTTTTTTTTTTTTTTTTTTTTGTTAAAATTTTTTATGTTACTTTTTTTTTTGTTAAAACTTTTTATGTTACTTTTTTTTTCGATAAAACTTTTTATGTTACTTTTTTTTTTTTTGTAAACTTATGAAATATATTTTTTAATTTGTGATTTTTTTTTCTTTTTTTATCTAATGAATTATTTTTTAAACTTTTCATAAACTTTTTATTTTTTTAACATTTTTATGAAGTTATTTTATTTTTAATAAAACAAGAGAGTATATTAATCTATTGCTTTTATATACATCCTAATGTTTATATGTCATTAACTATGAATCTGTTGTAATGTTACAGTAATATAATAGAGTGAAAATAATATACATACTCATATAAAACAGTAAACTCAATTTTGATAAGTTGTAATACATTTTAAAATTTTCAAAATATATTTTAAACATTTGAAAAAAATTTCTATTAATATTAATTTTTGTATAAAGTTTTTTTTAACTTATTAATTTTTATTAACTTTTTAACTTTCTAATTTTTGAAAAGAATGAATTAAAATAATTAAGATTATTATTATTATTATTATTTAAGATAGTTAATATATTTTTTATTAATAATGAAGTGTTTCTTTTTTTATACATATACAAATTGAAACAATTTATAAATGTTTTGAAAAAGCTAAATGAAATAAACATACATTTTGAAAATAATTAAACACACATATTAAAGAGAATAGTAAAACATTTTATTTCATTATTTTAAACAATTCGTTTTGAATGGTTTCTACATTAATATTAGATAAGAAGTTTTCACTAATACAATCTACTTCGTTTAAAAACGAGGAAATAACAAAGTCGAAATCTATTAGAGTTAATAACATTTCTCCTATTTGTTCAAATTTTTGTCGATTATTTAATATCAAACAGGGATGAAAGATTACAGATTCATGCTTAAAAATACATCCATTGCATTCAAAAATGCGCTTCAATATACTCGACATACTATTTTCAATACACGTTATAAGTTTATGTTGGCACATGCGTTCATTTTCTAAAGATGTGTGACTAACGGTACATTTCTGTCTTATTAAGTTTGGTAAATGCTTTACATATATATGCTGAAGAAGTTCTTTATTCAGATCAAAGGCTTTTATTTTTAACTTTTCTAACTGATACTCGTTCAAGTCAATGTGAGAATAATTCTTTAAATGTTTAATTCGCATGATAGAATTATTAAAATTTAACACTAATATCATGTTATTAGCAACAAACGAGGAACTTTTATACTTCAAATTAAATGGAAAAATTTTATTGCAAAATTCGTACCAACTGTTAACATCCATAAAAATTGCATTTTTCGTTACAATTTCTTCATTAGTAAGCCCACTGCGTTTAAACTCTTGAATATGTATATAAAATTGTCTGTTATACAGTTTTAAAATTAAGAAGATACAATCACTGAGTTCTTCTCGAAATATAACACGATTACAGGATTTGCCCCTTTTAGTTCGTGGAGTGGTGGATTGGCTTTCATCACTTGCTTGGGAAAGGTTGATTGCTTGGAAGACAGTCTCTTCACATCTAGTAGCGGGTTCTTGAAAATATTCGTCTTGGGAAATTAAGTTAAAAATATTCGTATTAATCTCAGATTTCACATTCAGTGGATAATCACATGATATTGTATCATTGTTAGTGTTCAATGTATTGGGAACTTCTAATCTCGACAAGTTTAATTCATTCACATAAATAGGTTCATTACATTCTTCTAAACATTGATACTTTGAAGAAGGAACTACTTCGTCGAGAGGTCTTTTTATCAAATTTACTACAGAATCCATTTTCAAAAAATAAGGATAGCCGCTGATGAAGTTCAAACGGAAATCAGTTGCAAACTGAATGCTTAAAAACAACACATATCCTAATATATGTTAAAAAATCAGCGTCGGTTACAGTTAAACATTAAAAAATTAGTAATGCTATAAGTTTTAGTCAACCATTTTTTAATAATCTAAAAAAAACAGTCTTTGTACATAAGTGGTAGTTTATAAATTATGTTAGTGGTTTTACTATTTTTGAAGAATTTTGTGGCAACACAAGGTTTTAATTTAAGTAAGCTTTTGATAAATAATGTTATCAGTTTCTCTATCTTTGAAAATTTTTGTGGCAACACTAGGTAAAAGTTTTAATCTAAGTAATGAATAATACATATTGTTAACAGTTTCGTTCTTTTTGAAAATTTTTGTGACAACACTAGGTAATATCCATCATGATTATGTAAATAACAATTGTTAATACAAATTAAACTTGGTAAATAATTCTAATATATTAAAAGTATTTTAAAATTAATTCAATATAAATACAAATTCAGTATTTTAAAATGAAAAATTAATAAATTAAAGTGAACTCTAATTTTAATTGATAAGAACCTTTTTTCTAAATGTTAAAATTTAAGTAAATCTCGTGAAATAATTATTAAAATTCATAAATTGTTATAACAAAAATACAAGACAAAAGCTTTTTTTCATTTACACATTATTTATTCATCATTCTCGATAATGATAAAAATACAAAAAAAATTATAAACTGTACAGAAAATCAACCAGTTCACATGATTTGACAAAGTTTGCATTTTTTCACTTATGCATTTTAATCAAATGTTGAATAAACTTGGTGTCAACATTAAATGTTTTGTTACAGTGTTTGCATTCGAAATTCCTGTAATGAACTTTTTTGTGAGATAAAAAATCGATATCAGAGTAAAATATAACAGCACAGTGTTTACATTTATATTCCTTTTGACGATGACTTTTTTTATGTTTAGTTAAAGCAGACTTTGATAGAAACGAGTTAGAACATTTTTCACAAACATGAAACTTCTTATGAGATCTCTTGTGAATTTTTAACAAATATTTTTTAGAGAGTTTTATTGAACATTCATTGCATTTATATGTCTTATGAAATCTCTTGTGAATTCTTAACGAATACTTTCTATAAAATTCCATTGCACATTGATCACATTTATATAAAGTGGGTGTCTTGGAATGAGTAACACTATGTCGTTTTAAATCAGTACTTTGAATGAAAGTTTCACATTTAAAAGGCTTTTTATCCAAGTGGGATCTTTGATGTCTGGTTAACGCAATCTTTGTAGAGAAGCATTTTTGACATTGATTACAAGAAAAGGATGATTGGGTTAATGAAGAGGGTGATCTTTCACTATTCGAAACTTGCACCTCTTGACTGGGTAAATCCGATTCCATATTCATGAAGTAAGAAATTTCTTGTACAGCACTCACTTAAAGAACAGCGCTTAATATCTTCATATGACAGAAAAAAAAAAAAAAAAAAAAAAAAAAAAACAATAAACAGTGTGGTAAATTTCTACTTATTCACAAAAATCTGTTAAATTCTAGGAGGCGCTACTGTTTTTTAAAAATTATAGGATTAGTTTACAAAGTGATCTGATAATATAATGGTATTTGATAAGAAAGGCTCGATGTTATCTGGTGTTTATCATGTGAAAATTAACGGAAAAAGAATCACTTATTTTCAGCACAGTGATAAAACTATACTAAAGTAATACATTGCTTAAATTTGTCGTTATCGACTAACAGATGATAACTTGTAAAAACACTTTTTATGTGAATACAACAAACTTACTAAAATAAATGCATGGCAATTAACCGTTTATTAAAACTATATATCGAAAAATCAATGTGTATGAATAATCAAGGTTTAGGTAAAGTAAAGTTAAAATCTAAAATTCATATTTTACAACACATATTAATTTTTTAATATATGTTGGGGGACCCATAGCCTTTGCAAAAATATGTTTTTTTTATTATTTCAGAAAACCCCTCGTTTCAATTCGCATCATTTGTAAATAAGTGAAAGTTAAATAAAATAAGTTGTTATTTTTCATGTATCAGCTAGTTCCTGTTAAAATTGTTTCGTTATCGGATGTTTGTGCAAGACAGTGAATACGTGTTGATAACATACTATTTTAAGTTAGGGATGATTCGATTGTAATATGAGACATTCAGAGTCATTACAGAAGGTTAACTTCCTATTTAATCTTGAAATAATTTTATCTAATAATAATAATATTCAAAAAAAGTTCAAATTATTATTCAGTTTTCTACTCTAATAAAAACTTATTCAATCCTGTTCCACGACCGCAAGAGCAACGGATATTAAAACAAAGTATGAAGGAAGGGGTGGAGGTGAATTCCCACTGCTAAAGTATGATTTTACCGACCTTTAAACAATTTTTCGACTTAAAACCAGAACTTCTTGGCTTGATTAGATTAATCCACAACAAATTATCAAGTCAAGAAATTCTTTTACAGGTTCGAATCCCACTAAAGCCTTTTGGAAAACTCAATTTTTAAAAAATTATTAATTTCCAACGAAAGAAGAAGAAGACCGGTTCTGCGGCCACTGGCGGGATGAGCAATGGACAATTATGATTAATGTTTAATTGATCAGACTCACCTTCCTCCTTATCGCAATGCTCAATTATCTCACAGGCGTGATGGGCAATGCTTAATTGATCAGACACAATTTTTTAAAATTATTAATTTCCAACAAAAATTCGATTCAACAGAGGGCAACACCCAAATAGAAATCTTCCGGGGGGGGGGGTTGGAAAATGAGGATGTTACCCCTTTCCTATAGTATGATATTATAAGTTTCAGATCCGAAATAAAAAAATTAAGCCCCGCTAAAAATTAGGCCCTCCTCCTTCCTAAAATCTCATCATACTATAACATATTTTTTGATATGTTCAAATTTCCTTCCTACTCTAAGTTGATTCCAATCATTAAAAAATATTTAAGCCTTTCAGAAAAATAAGCCCCCCTAAAAATTAAGCCCTCCCCCCCCCTTTCCTAAAATCTCATCATACTGTAACAGAGTCAAAACATCCTTCACCCATTTTGAAATATCTTTCTTACTCTAAGTTGACTTCAATCTCTACTTTAATTTAAACTCCCTAAAAAATTTAAGCCCCCCTCAATTTTAAGCCCCTCCTAAAAAATAAGCCCTCCCCTCTCTCTCTCTCTAAAAATCTCATCATACTCTAACAGACTCCAAACATCCACCCCTCTA
The DNA here is from genome assembly GCA_964019185.1 of Maratus speculifer. Classification (NCBI taxonomy): domain Eukaryota; kingdom Metazoa; phylum Arthropoda; class Arachnida; order Araneae; family Salticidae; genus Maratus; species Maratus speculifer. The sequence continues at coordinate 298,521,926 of OZ025290.1, forward strand.
CTATAGTATAATCTCATAAGTTTCAAACCCTAAAAATTTAAGCCCCCTCAATTTTAAGCCCTCCCCGTCATCCTACTACAGTATGATACACTCTCCATCAGATAAGCTTCTCATTCAGGTGGTGGTGGAGGACCTCCTCTCTCTGTGAGGTGGTGGTGGTTCCACTTCCACCATCCACCACCCACCACACACCACCTGCCGCTGAACTCTCATTCCTCCTCTACTTCGGTTCATAAATACGATAGTTATCGCATGACAAAAATCATATATATATATGTCAACATTTGAATGTAGGGTGGTTTAGGGATCTGGGGGTCATGATCGGTGAAATTATACCAAAATTTTTTCTGGAAGTGCTTTCTTCCGGTTTTCTGCAATAGGTAGCTTTTTACTTTTTGTAATGAAAGCTACCTAAAAGTCAATACCAGCATCTTACAATATTTAACAGCATAATGAAATGCATTTTATGTCAGACCTGTTGTTCAGTGCTGAAGTATAAAACAACGATGTGCAGAGGTTTTATTAACATATATGTGTCTTCCGGTAATAACCAGGTAAAGCACATTTTTAATATTTTGAGTAATTAACGTTTAAAGTTTTCAAAAATGTCTTTTTATCATTACTTTTATAAAATTGATATTAAATTTAATAATTTTCACTACATTCAATTAGGATAAGAACCATTTTTGCCAAAATAGTTAAAAAAATGGTTTTTATTAATTGAGAACCAAATAAAAATGTAACTTTTATCCGATTATTACCCTTTTACATTTATTTTTGATAAAATAAAATTTTTATTTATATTTTTTTTATAGTAAGAATTATGTTTTAATCTATTTTATAAAAGTAATGATAAAAAGACATTTTCAAAACCTTTAAACGTTAATTACTCAAAATATTAAAAATGTGCCTTACCTGGGTATTATCGAAAGTCATAAAATTATAGAATTAAATCATGTATAAATAAATAGAAATCTTATCTGGTTATCACCGTTATTTATGCACTTATCCGATTATTAGCCTCCGATGCTATTTCTTTCGACAAGCTAAAAAGTGTCATGTCAAAAATTGTGGCCCATTTTGTTATAATCTGGCCGTTAAAACGAGACATTCATAAAATCTAAATATTTAAAAAACCTGGCTGTTTTTTTAGTCATCAGCCCTTAATTTTCTACTCAAATGCATTCTTATAGTTTATGATATTTCTGATTGGTTTGATTTTAATATGTATAACTGATAAAATACATACTATTAAGTTATTTGAGTAAAATTTGTAAATGATTTACAAAGAGAAGACTTTTGCGAGACCATATTGTTTCGGGACTGAATGCCCAGGGACCGAAATGTGATTTAGAAGTTTGTTATACGTTTGTTTCGCATAAATGAAAAATATTACCACCAATGCATTTTATTTTTTTAGAAAACAAACTATTTAAAATATGTCAGTTGGCTATTATGGAAAAGCTATTAATTCTAGTAATTTAAGATTTATTAAGCTGTTATCTAACAATTTATTAATTTTAAGAATGGCTTAGTAAGTTTAAGTAGCTAGTTATTGCATTCAAAGCCCAGTTTGGCATCGTTGGTAGTTATCAAAATTATCTCGCTAGATGCTATACAATATTTGCCTCTTGCCTAATTTTGCTTAAAAAGCAAAATTATGTTAAAAAAATATTTTGTTTTGCCAAACCATTGTCTTGAACGCATGCAAATTTGAAGTGACCAAGATCCAATTTTATCTTACCACAGTTAAATTTTTATTCTAAATGTAAAACAAATTGTAAAAAAGCTAATATTCAGTAATACTAATGACACCAAAGAAAAAAGGTATATTCAAGGATAAGCAAAGAAACAATTATGTATATCATATTAAATTATTAAATAAATTGGTATAATATGATAATATAAACAAGTTGGAAATTGCACGTCAAACGTAGCAAATGGGGTGCGTTCGTAGTTATAGTACGACCAGTATATGATTCAGATATATTTTAGTGGCCGATATATTTTGAGTGCCCCTGTAAATACTATCTGCTTTCTATTATATAAAAAGTTACTTGTACCAGAACTCAGCGATATATATCAATTTCATAGAATGTAAAACAGTTTACTAGTATTAAACGCGGTCCTAACTGTATCCCCATTTATGCCAGTGTGTAATAGAACACTTATGTTTGACCATGTAAATAAATAACAAATATACTTTGCACCACAGATTGAGCAGAATGTTTTTAAGCATATACTTGATAGATACATACCAATTCTATTATGTTCAAAACAGTATAACATCCTTAAAACTCACTTGAAACTGTTTATTCCATTGAATGTGGTGTTCCCTGAATGCTTTTGATTGTCCCTGTAATTAAATTATACATCCAATTATCATAAAATTTTAACTGACTCGACAAATCTATGCAAAATTTATATATTTTAAATTTAAAACGATTTGGTTTAGTAGTTTTTACTCTGTTATATATTGAGTGAACGACTATAGTAGGTGCTGCTTATTTGTATATTTACGAACGCACCTAAAAAAAGGACTTATAAGCACCATAAAAATTTTAATAAATGCGCAAGTGGTTTTGAAAGAACTAGTATTTCCTCCACAGATGCGAGAACCTGTCCTGCCATTTAAGAAATAGCGCACTTAAAGAAGAAAAATATACAACATATACAAAGTTACTAATTTTTTTTTCAAAGAAAATTGGGTTTCTTTAACTTTTCATGTAATGGTAACAACAAAAATTTATGTAATTGATTTTGTTACATTAGTTTTTTTTTTTTTTGTTACCATTATATAAAATATTCTAGAAATCCTATGAACTAAAAAATAGTTGATTTTTTTTTTTCACAAAATAGCAGCTGCCTGAAAAAAAAAGTTTTTGTATTACTTTTTTTAATTTTTTGATTTTTTTAAAAGCATAATAAAAATTCATGTTTGTGGCTGAGGGTAGTTAGTACAATAGATATGTTTATAGAAAAGACTCACGACAAATTTCAAGTAAATCGGTTCTGTAGAATATGAGAAATCGTGGGTACTATTTAAAAACAAAAATAGTTTCGAGAAAAATAGGTTTGATTTTCCGGGTAAAGTTTCGGGGAGTCTAAGTCATAAAGTGATATTTTATACTTACACGTATTCAATCCGTCATTCCTGCTAAGGTCCTAATGGGACCTTACTCGAAAAAAAACATTTTCCGCTTTTCTCTCTTCCAATCGAGCCGTTCTGGTCTCCTTTGACATAGCAAATGTTCGAATCTCACAGCGCTCAATGCAGACGTTGCCTCGTTTCACAACAAATAAATAAGCTTCCTGGTGAATTTTGATTTCTATTACTGTCATCCTTTTTTTAAAATGCGAATGAAGCCTTCATTGAATATGCAAACAGCAATAAATGTAACAATTTTAATTACTTGAGCTCCGGACTGAATTTGCTTAGGTGCGAAATTACAAATCAAAGAGTTTAATAATTCATTATTATTTTGGATTTCTGAACCTAAACCTCGAGTCGTAATTCCTCCGAAAAGAATTTCCGAAAAAACAATCACAAACAGACGAACAATCCCTAATGTCTTTTGTCTGATTCGTTTCAGCAGAGCTGATTTGCATTCCGAGTCACTAAAACAACTATAATTCAGAAAATAATTTAAATTTTAAAAAATCCCCTTAATGACATATTTGTAAAGGATTAAGCTATAAAAATATGAAAAAAATCGTTTTTTTTTAAATTTCTAACCCTTTAATTGCTTTAACAAAAGAGCCTACTACTTCTAAAATGAAATATTTTATATTTAAAATGAATTAATAATTAAATATTTATGAAGTCCCTTTATACTACAATGTAAGAACTGAAGATAAAGATTTTTGTCAACATAAAATTTACCAGTTTTTTTACTTGTAAAGTAATATGTCGAATTTCATTATATAATCATTGAGAAAAATGTAGATTAAGATAAAAATATTTTAAGGATTTGTAATTTAATTTTTCTCCCAAGAACTCCATGTATTATAACAAACGCGGACTGTCTTTCAGAAAACAAACCAATTATGCTCATGTAGATGAAAATACTTAATTCATATTCAGAAAATATATTTATTTTTTCATTACAAACACATGAAGATGTATGTTTATGAAAGTTAAAATTTATTGAAAAAAATTCTTTAAACTTCAGCACTCTGTTTTTAAATGTATTATTCAGAAAAATAAATTTGAAAAAAAAATCAAATCTCTCAAATTGTATAATAGTGTAAATAAAAACAAAAGAAAAAATGGTGAAAAATCAATAATAAATTTGTAATGTGAAGAATAAATTTGTAAAATGACGTTCGGTTAAACTTTCAAATTAACGAAGATGATTTGAAACACAGAAAAAACTGATTTTTGAATCATAATTTCACATTAAACATACGTTTTCATATCATCTACACGATTAAACATTTTTAAATTACACGTATAAAAGAAGAAAATAAAGACGAAATCGATAATTAGATTTATTTACGCAAAAATTAATGATGTTGGGTTGTATGTTTTTATATAATTCAAAGTTTATCAAATAAGTCTTTCTGTAATTACTAAAAAATTACTATATTTCGTTAGTGAAATGTATATTACATGTATTTACAAGATCAATACGAATTTTTTATAATTAATTGCTAGTTTATATCATTAACTGTAAAATATAACGTATGCAGATCAATCATAATTATTAGTATTTGTTTAACATATGAATAGCATATAATTTTAAAACATTCGAAAAGTTTGTTTAAAAATTTATGAAATTTTCATTCAAGATATTTCGCAAAAGATTTTATAAAAGTTCCTTTTTTTTCATCCCATGTTATTTCCTGATATTTTTTGTATTTAAAATTATGAAATATATTATCATGATTTTTAAGCTTTTGAGATAAAGAAATATATTCTAATGTACGATTTTTATTCCTTTAACGAATATTAAAATTCTGCCAGATAACGAACATTTACCTTTTTTATTCTTCTTATTCACGGTTTCAATTCATTAAACTTTCCACTTAAGGATTTTTTTGGAACTTCATTTTCTTATCTTGTTCGTGTCAATATTGATCGATACCAAAAGTACCAAGATCTCTCGGTTTCATACCTCCACTATGAATTAAACTCTTAAAAGTGCGAATTCTATATAAGATTAACTTTAAATAAATAGCTGTGAAAAATACACAGAGGCCGACAGAAAAGACTGTTCCTTGCGATTTCCCGCCAATTATTGCAAAAATTATTGCATCAATATATTATCGAATTTCGGATATAACTTTCCATAATTGCAGTTGATTACATTGCTTGAGGCCACACATAAGCTATCTTGTGAAAGTAAGGCTTACATCCTTGGATTATCTGTAAAATACAGGGAACAAAATGTACATACAGACATTCTAAGTAAAATTTGGAATGTAATTTTTTCTCTCAGTTACAATAATCTACCTATTTTAAATCTACATCATGATAAGTAGCAAACGCTTTTTTTCATTACTTTTCATTAATTAAAAATATCATCGAAAAGCATTAGTAGGAAGCGGAAATTTCAAAAGGTCATTCGATCTCACACTTATTAATACTAAAAATATATTCTAAAGATGTGAAGTTCCATGCATTAGTTTTTTAAATAAAGCTATTGCTGAAATAGTGAAAAATGCAGCATTGAAGCGCCAATATTTGGGCAATTTTCACTAAAATGTTGAAAATATTATTCTTTTTATATCAAAGACCTCCAGAATCAGAAGTTTCATGCAAATACGTGCACTTATTCTTTATATAGATCTATAAGGGAAATCGTGAAAAATTCCTCATAGCAGCGTCACCTGTTAGTCGATTTAGACCGAAAACAAATCAGCTCCAAATTATAGCTGCGACTAAGTGAAAATAAAATTCTTTTAAATTCCATGCATTGGATTTTGGGATAGAGCGTCTACAAAGTTTATGTCACATACAGAGAGAATGACAGACTTATAGACTTAGAGGTATAAAATTTTTTAAAATGTGTGTTTTGTGATATCTGACCCCTAAATTGTGTAAAACAGTCGGAAACCGAAAATGGTAAAATTTCACGAATCAAATACTTTTTTCTTGTAAAGAAAGAAGAAAGTAATGATGGAAAATTTTCTAAATCAGCCCGCTGTTGGTAAATTTTCTGTAACATTGTACTAATTTTTGCAATATATTTGGCTATATTTCGCCGTATATCACCAAATGTGAGAGAATCTATGCATACACACTTGTACACATGTATGAAATGACATGCAAAGGGCAGAAGTGTCTGTAAAAAATATATATTAAATTAGCTTCTTTTTTTTCCACACTTTTAATATCAACCATGAAAAAATCATGATATCACATTGAAATTGTATCTATCTAAAAATTATTTATACACATTTAGTACATATACGGATTTTCATAAAAGAAATGTAGAAAGCTGTTATGTAACAAAAGCAAATTCAGATACTTTAAATTCTACATACAGTTCAAAAAAGGCCGCAAAAGGCAATTGTCATCCCAAAAATTTGTAAAAAGCTAGAGATATAATCATAAAAGTGGAGTATAGGTATAATATTGCAGCCACGAGCTACTGAATAACCATGCGCTATTGAATCAAACCTCGTACTACAACACCTGGATGCAAACTGCTAAGTTAGCATTCCTGTCGTGAAAACAGAAAACGATAATCAAAAAATGATTCACACAGTTGTAGAACATCTTCAATTTAGTACATAAAGACACCTTTCAAAGAACAGAACGCTTGAATTTTTCGTCATTTCTTAAACTTTCATGTGAGAAAATGATTTTTAAAGCACAGAAGCAAACAACAACAACAAAACAACTTTTATTTGAGATGTTCACAATTTTCACTGTCAGCTGCAATACACATTTGCTATGCAAATTTGTTCAGAAGATAACAATTTCTCCTGCTGTTCAAGTTTCGTTACGTCACAATTTAGGAAATCATGAAATAGGAAATAAACGTTTTGACAGTCTTTTTCTTCGCATTAATGAGCAAAAGGTGTCTTTTCTTAACAAATCGATGATGCTCTACAGCTTTGTGATTCACTTTTTCCAATTTCGCTTTCCATTTTTAAGATAATTATGCTAACTCCAAAATTATCCACCAGGTTGTGTCTTTGTTTTTTATTCGGTAGCGCACGGTAAATTTAGAATACCTAGATTCCCCTTTTATGATTATACATCTTGTCATTGAAAAGTTCTAGGGTGAGAGTGGACTTTGGCAGGCATATTGTCTATAATAATCACAGCTTTTAATGACCTCAAAAGCCTAGCAGTACAAATGATAAAATTTCAATTTGGAGTAAATTAAGATAATAAAGATAATTGACATTAAATTTGAACATCTGTAATATATGAATTATCTGAAACAGGAAACTGCCGCGTGCTTTATTGTGGGATTTGAGCTAGTATATCAATAACTAAATTAAAAGTACAGTACAATTTTCTTTAAATCTAGAAGTAATCAATATTGATTATTATTCGGCAAAATAGGTTTATCTATAGAGCGCAGCGAAAAATTAGACAATTACTTATATTTCCTTACTTGAAGAAAAAACAAGAAACTTATTTCTAAGTCGTGTGTGCATTAGTTCATTTTTTTTCAATTTTGTCATTTATACGCTTGAGTTCTAGGATCTTTGTATATCTGTGAAGCTGAATTGGTATGTATCAAAATGACGAATAATAAATGTCGAAAACCTGAATAATTCATTCTTGCTTTGTAAATTGCGTTTTTTTTACTAGCATTTCGGCTTTTGTAAAATAAAAATCTATTAAAAAGTATTTTACCTTAAAAACTATCACCGTTTCTTTGTAAAATTCTATGTCTTTTTTATATTAATGCTTCTTTTATGTTGTAAAAGTTTAAAGAATGTAAATGTCTTTAATTGAGAGAATCGCGGAAAAAAAGGAGCCAATGATTTTTACATCTTCTGTAACATGTTTTTGCACTTAAAAAATCGATTATCAGAACAAAAGCTTCCATTTTAATGTAAATTAAATAGCCACTTACATGAAATATCGAGTATGACACTATCTTTAAACAACTTTCATACTCTTATCTTCCCCATTTGTATTTTTATACATTACTGCTCTAGAGAAGAAAGCATGTTAAACAAAAAATAGTAAAAGAGAGATAAGAAATTAATTATTTGGAAAACTTTTTATTTTGCTTAATACATCCTTTAAATATTTTCAGAATAAGATTTATTTTTTATAATGAATATATTAACAGTAGCATATTTCTGACAAATTCCGGAGATCGCTTAAATTCATAAACGAAAGTTTATTAATTATTAATTAAAGTTAAACTATGCTCATTTTAAGTTAAACTCAAAATATAAAGCATTCGTTTCCGGAACAATACAGAAACAATTAAATATATAAACTGACTCTAATTCAACAAAAGGTGTATCATAAATCTAAATTAGTTACTGCCATATTTATAAAATTTAAAAATATAAATTTTAACTGTTTTTTTTTTATAATCGAAATGACTATATTTTAAGCGACGAAAAAAAATCAAAACTCTTATTAACTCTTTTTTAATAGGTGAGCTATTCATCGTACAAAAGATTAATATGTATATAAAGGAACGCTTCTTAAAAAAGATAAAGGTTCCCTATTTCATCTCTTTCCCTAATTTCGTCCACATTCATTTCTCCGCTTCTCTGAAAGTGGCCCCAATGATCACGCAAGACAAAACGAACGGAAAATAAAAGAACTGAGAAGTGAAAATTTCACTTGTCAAAGCGATTCCCTGTATTATTAATGTCGGATTTCCTATTTTAGAAGATCTAAGTTCTTGCTACGTCATTTGTAGAAAAATATATACTTTACCGTAAGCATTTGTTTCATATTCATTGCATGTATTCTACATAAATAACATGTTAACAGTACCATATAGTGAGTTTTACAATGTTCAGTTTATTTTTCAAGAACTGAAGCATTGCCATATTGGAAAATAGCTTTGTTCCAATTTCGTGCCCCTTTCAGTTCTTATTTTCGTGCCGGGGACGAAATTAGGAACGCTTTTTACCTCTGTCAAATGCTGTTAAATAATGTTCCTGCAATTTTGTATGTAGGTATATGTAGACTTAAACTTCAGGATTGCTTCAAATTTTATGAATTAATTTACTCTAATAAGAGATCAGAGAAGTGCCACTGATTACACCAGCAACTTCTGTCCGAAGAGGTTTAGCAACATTGATCCCTGGATCTCCTCATAAAAACGAAGTGAAAAATTCATAGGTGAAAAAAATGTTCAGATGAAAAAAAAATTCTGACAACTACCACTCTTAAGGAGAAGGGAAAAAATCCACCGTGTCAATAGTCCAAACATGACCTGCCTAACATCATTGATGATGAAAGTGATTCTTTTATTGAAATTCCTCATGATGATAATATAAGCGATGATGATGACAATGAAGCAGAACGTCCTACTTGGTTGAAGCGTTTTTCTCATGATAAACATGGAAAATAATGAGTTCCGTGCCTTCAGCGCTGCACATGGTGAAACGAAACATGCTCAGGAGCTAAAAGCCGTACACAATTTACATGTTTCTCATGCTTGAATGGATACTTTTTATGGTATTTTTGATGCTATTATTTACTATTAGGATTATTGGAACATTTCTTTGTACCTTAAAATAAAGTAAATAAAATCAATTATTTATTTTGAAATAAATTTTGATTTAATTATAAAGTAATCCTTGGCTCTTTGGATTATTTTCAGGAGGCCAAAATTGGGACATTTAAATTTTTTTTTCATATTAAGATACTTTTAAAAAACAATATTTCGTATTGTTAAAGCTTTTTGTGTAACATTAGCCCATGTTTCCATATGTGTGAATAGTTAGTCTATACAGAATCAAAATTTGGTAGGTTTTCATTGAAATTTAAAACTTTCTGGGACCTAAAAGTAAATGGGGAACTTTACCTTAGGGGCCTTTACCTTATTTAAGACAAAATTTACAGAGTTGCGTGGAAGAAATAAATAAAAACTCTTTTATAAATATATATAGGACAGTTGCACCATAAAATTTAACTAATAATAACACATTGCTCAGTGGTGCACAAAACAGGAATTTTTAATATACATTAGTACATATTAAAATAAAATAAAACTTTCAACGTTTCGCGCCGTCTTCTGCGGGCGTCTTCAGGAAAATATGAAATGGAAGTACTACGTTTGCATCTTGTTCGAGAGATAATATTTGTACTAAATTTAGTAGAAATATTATCTCTCGAACAAGATGCAAACGTAGTCCTTCCATTTCATATTTTCCTGAAGACGCTCGCAGAAGACGGCGCGAAACGTTGAAAATTTTATTTTATTTTAATATGTACTAATGTATATTAAAAATTCCTGTTTTGTGTACCACTGAGCAATGTGTTATTATTAGAAAAACTCTTTTGAATCGTTTTACTCTCGAAAATGATTCTATTTTATGCAATGAAATAATAGCCAAACTCTAACTTAGTTTATAAAAAATGCTGTATGAAAACAGATTTTCTATGGTATACTTATATTTCGTACATAGTTAGTTTTTAAATAAAAGTACGCTATTATGCGAAAAAACGAAGTTCTGGTGACAAGAAAAACCACATGTCACAAGTTAGGCTCCCAGACCACTGAGGCCACTGGGGCTCGGCCCTACAAGTATTTTTTCTTCATTAAAAATAATAAAATTTTAATTTAAATATTGAAAAAGAGAGAACTGTTTGCTGAAAATACATTACGAAGAAACTTATTCTTACCTCGGTCCGATGGATTCATTATCGCCTCTGATCATCTTATATTTTTTATCACATTTCAATAAATCGCTACTTCTTGCGAGAAATCAAGATTACTACATCAGGGCAAAAAACATGTATGCTCACCTGGTGTTCTTATTAGAGCATTTACCTCTCACATATATCATTAAACTTTGGCTAAATCTTCCGTAAATTTTGCAATATAGACACCTATCGAGTGTGCCCTTGATGCAAAGTTAAGAAAGATGACTATGAGCATCTATTAAAACTCGTGGATTCTGAAAAATATTTGGAGATATTTGAATTACTATTCTTGGTTATTCGTTAAATTAAGCAATCTTTTAGTACTCTCTTTAAATGGAGACTCGAGATATTGTTAAATTCTGGAAAAAATGATTTATATAGATGATTTATTACAAAGCCCTTATCAAACAAAGAATATTGATATGCATTAAGAAGATTAAATAATCTTCTCCATTTTCCTACACAATGCTTTGACAAATTTCCATAGATTTCTGTGAGTAAAGAAAAAAATTGGTATATTTTTGTTGTTTAATGTTTGGAAGGTGGAAAATTATGAGTATGACTGACTGTACCGATTTGAACCATTTATCTTGTAAAATAATAATTATTATAATAAAAACATGAAATGAGTTCTACTCATTTAAATGATGCTATTACCTATAAAATATTCGGAACATCCTATATTATAGCGCAGTTGGATGAAGGTTACACGATCAAAGATTTGTAAAATTATATATTGCAAAAAAGAATAACTGATGACCATATAAAGATGACCATAGGAAGTTAATATACGGATAAAATAACTTTTCATTAAGTTCTGTGCCTTCAGTGCTGCACATGGTCAAACGAAAAATGCTCAGGAGCTAAACGCAGTACACAATTTACATGTTCCTCATGCTTGGATGGATACTTTTTTATAGTATTTTTGATACTATTATTTACTATTAGGATTATTAGCACATTTCTTTGTATATTAAGTTAAGGTAAATAAAGTCAATTATTTATTTTGAAATAAATTTTGATTTAATTATAAGGTAATCCTTGGCTCTTAGGATTCTTTTCATGAGGACAAAATTGGGACATTTAAAAATTTTTGCGTTAGACAAAAGATATTGCTGTTTAACTTGAAGGAAAAAGACAAAGCATATATTTTAATACTATCTTATTATACCTTGTGTTGAAGTATGGTGTACAAGAGGATTCGTAGGTATTGGGTATTAAGGGGATTTTAAGTGTTTTAGTAACGGACATTTCATAAAGTGCTTGTCATTATACCTCAAAATTTATATTTTTTTCATTAACTACGTCAAATATTACGTAAACATTCAGATGTGAATTGATGTATAAGAGAAAAATATATAATTATTATTTATAATTAATCTTTCAATTGTCTTTCAGTAGTGAAATTACGTAGAGAATTAATGAATGCGAAATTCGTGAATATTCAAATTGCTGACTGGAGGTTTGGCTAGCAATGTAGAAATTGATGGATTTAATATTCAAAATAGATGTATTAAACTTTCGAAAGACAGAAAAATTCCCCTTTCTAATTTAATTATATATATGAAAATTACATTTATCGAGTGAAGAAAATCGATGTTTGAACTATTTAAATTTTCTACAAAGGAACATATTTTGCTTAATTAAATAAATGTCAACTTGAATGGTCGAATGGAGAATTTTTCTATCAAAAAATGAAAGTAATCTAAAAACTTTCAAGGAATAACATGTTTGTAGATTTTTTAACCCGTAGTTTCTCATGATATATTCTACGTGTGTCAGTTCTGAATCATTGATCATTACATACCGGGACACATAAATTATGCGGAAAATTATATCAGAAATGAAATAAAAAGACAATAATTTAGTTTTAGATGTCTCCGCATACTTCAATCAATTTGATAAAATATGTCAAAAATTCACGAATACTATGCATTTTTCTTTAAAAAAATAACTAAAAAATTAACATAGAATATTTTGCACGACATTTAGTTTATCATTTTATAATGTATTTTTTTAATACAGTGTTTTTTTATTATTTGGTCTTTATTGAGTGAGGCATGTGTTAAAACATAACTATCATGTGAATTCTTGCTCAGATTCCGATAAAAAAATTAATTTAAACACAGTGACTTGATAATTCCATTTTGCATTTTAAAATGAACTTTTTTATGGTTTTAAGATGAAATTATTATTTTCTTTACAATAGTACACAAATCTAACAATGTTTAACAGTGTAGACATTTTGAGGGACATTCAAGCTGCCCTCAGCCCTACTCTCAGTCTATAAATGATTGCCGTATTATTAATGTGCTTTTGTGAAAAAAAAATCTACCCGTAGCATATAAACTACGTAAAAAAATTTTGTATAAAATAAAAGTTAATAGATTTAAAATGAAAATAAAATAAGTGTATTATTAAAAATGTCTTAAATTTTGAAAGAGTTGATAAAGTTAATAAAAAAATAATGTAAAAAAATAAGAAGCTAAAAAAATAAGAAATTTAAGTATAATTCTAAAAAATAAAATCATTGAACGAGGCTAGTAAGTATAGGTCGATCAATGTGAGACCGGTGTTAGGTCGCAGGTCTAAAAATAATGACTCTAAAAAGACTCTTTGTTTTCAAAGATTCTTCTCTGAATTATATTTATTTCTTTTCTTACAGAGTAACAGTATAGTTTATAAATTGTTATAAATTATTAGCAATAATAGTATATATATATATATACTAGCGGACCCGACCGACGTTGCCCTGCCACCGACAGACGTTGTCCTGACACCGACTCCAAAAAAAAAACAAATAAATGTACTTAAATATAATAATACGCACGATAAATACTACGCTCTTATTTTATATAATTTTTTAAAATTTATTATAATTATATAAGGGAATTATTTTTCACTTTGCAGTTCTTATGAAGTCGGTTCAATTTTTGGTAGAAAAGTTTATTTTTCTCTTTTTAGTTAAAAGTTAACGATTTTCTAAAGACGGTTAATTAAAATTATGATACAGAAAAAACACTGCAAATCATACACGTATGTCAGGGGCGGGATTCGAACACACGATCTCTTTCTTTAAGAACCAGAGCTTAAATCTGGCGCCTTAGACCGCTCGGTCATTCCGTCCGCACGCTATTCAGCGAACTTATTCAACACTTTTAATTAGCGAAAAATCACTAACTATTGTTTTTGCCCAGTTACCAAAAAAGTACTGAATCAATTTCGATGAAGTGTGAATCTAAACCATTCTTGAATCCACTGGAACACACACACAAAATTTCATTAAAATAGGTCCAGTCGTTTAGAAGGAGTTCAGTGACAAACACACGCAAAGAAGATTTATATATATAAAGATATGTATTGATTGAAAAATGTAAAGAAAGTAAAATGATGGAAGATTAAGGCAAATAAAAAAATGAGCATCAGGAAAGCAGCGTCTCTCGATGCCCACAATCATGAGAAATAGGATTTTTCTAATTGTTTGGGAAATATTTTATTTAACCCATTATGATAAAATAAACATGGTCATATTGTATTTATTATCTTTTTTAATTGTACACACAAATTAATAAAATCTGTTCTGAAAGTATTAATTTAGATAGAGGTAAAATATATGAGAAATCTTTAGCAAATAGCACAATTATTAATGGTGTATTTTCTTTTCATATTTTAGCTGGGGACTGAATGTAATATCGTATGTCATAGTATATATATGTAACGTAAAAATTAAAATTATATATTTGGCGGTAGTTCATCTAAATGATCAACAGCAGGATAGCAGCCGTAGTGTAAGTTACCAAGCAATGAATAGGGGTCTTTGAGAATTTCCCCGTAAAAAATTAAGCCACTCAGTCTTTGCATTCATATTTATTTTAATTCATAAGAGGGATAAAGTTATCCCAGCATTGCACACATCGAATATTACAATCTTCGTGAATAAAACGGCATCATTCAATATTACAATTTAACGGAAAATTTTAACGGGCGTCCTAACATTTCAAAAGACAGATGCATTCTCCTGCTCCTAAAACCTAGAATGAACTCCGACACTCACACGAAAAAACTAGCCCCTCCTCAGTTTGCGTCAGTAAATTAAAAATCCAATTAGGATTAACTTGAGGCTACGACGTCAGAAATCATCACCTCTGATTGGGAGACGAGGCGTGGCCTTCCCGTAAAAACTTGATATGGTCTGGTATATAGACTAACCTGTTACCTCCTCGCAAGGACATATCGGCAGACAATCTTTATGAAAAATATAATTAAAATCTCGATACTGTTCTAAAATGGAAAAAATAAACTCTACATTGAAAGAATATTACGAAATCGTTTTCTCGCTCTTTTTGAGAAACAAGCAACAGATTATTAATAAGTTACATAAAATAAGAAAAAGAATTTTAGCTGTCAAAATACCAATACATTACGAAACTTAGATTAAAAATATGTTCTACAAATTGAGAATTAAAAGCTCAAAGAGGGCAAAATGGCACATTTTTTTTATTTTATTACATATATATATATATATATATATGGGTTCTTCTAAATAACTTTAAAACATCAATAATCATTATATGTAAAGTATTAAACTTTTAATTTTTAAAAATGTTCCTTTTTCGGAAAATCACTAATTTTTAACCGACTTCAAAGAGGAGGTTATGATTTCGACCTGTATGTATTTGTTGTTCACGCATAACTTTTGCAAATATGTACCGATTTTGATAATTCTTTTTTTGTTTGAAAGCGTATGAGGCCCATGTGGTCCCATTCGAATTTCATAAAAATCTGATAATTAAAACTTTTTTAAAAATAAAAATTTTAAATTTCAAATTCATATTGAAGCAATCGACCAATTAGAAGTGTTCCTTTTCCATGCTTTTATGTTACAATTACATAGACACACGATCTTTTCACTGTTAAAAGTTTGAAGTTTTTGTTGCATCGTCACTCCACCGCTTTTATGGAATATCTCTATTTTGACGAATGAGAATTCACCATAATACAATGAAGTAATAATTTTCTATAAAAGCGATGGATAGACGATAAAGTAAAAGTTTCAAATTTTTAACAGTGTTCAAAGTGCAAAATCCAAACTTTACGAGCGCCAGGATTCACATAAATTTTGCGCTGTTTGCGAAACGAGATTTATTAACAAGAAAATTTATTTAAAACATTGAAAAATTTGCTAAAATTGAGGCTTCTGATTCGTTAATCTGGTTTCACTAACAGCGCAAAATCTACCTGAATTCCGGACAAGTTCTCTTATACAAGAAACCGGAAATATAGCATCTAGGGGATATTGTGTGGAAATCGGCCGAGTGGTTAAGACACCACGCTGCTAATCTCTTGAGAGCGTAGGAGATCGTGGGTTCGAATCCCACTGGCTCCGTTGCACGCACTCTTTATGTGTAGCTCCCAGTTGTACTTTTCTTGTGTCGTAATATTTCTTTGTGCTATCTTGTCCTTGTATGTCCACGAATTTGTAAAATAATATGGATTATGTATTTATGTCTGTGTAGAAATAAAGGATCATTCGGCGTACAATCGAATTCTACCAGGAAATCATCATAAAATTTTATAATAGAAAATGCCTAGCATTGCGATACATTGTTAAAAATTTAACTTTTGCTGCATCGTCACTCCATCCCTTTTATGGAATATCTCATACATACAGTGTAAAAAATTTTACCCTTTTGCTGCATCGTCACTCCCCCGCTTTTATAAAATATTTGTCTTTTTGACCCATGAGAATGCTCCATGATAGGCTGAAATAATCGTTTTCCATAAAAGCGGTGGAGTGAGTTTCAAATTTTTAGTTGGGACAAAAGCGTCCGTGAAAAAAGTATTTGGGTATCGAATGCTGTCACTCTCTTATAGATGCAGCCAAGTACAGGTTATGATTTTCAGATTCCTCGTCGAATCATTTCCGATACCTTTACTGCAATCATAGGAATTACATTGTTTTTGTTTATCTATTGAATCATAGAGCGATTTTTGTTAAAATCTTTCTTTTTGCTTTTTATGACTGAAGGGGGAGTACTTTTGACTACACTAGAAAAGCATTTTACTATTCATTGATACATGGAGTCATTTTGCTGTTTACTCATACATGGAAGCGCTTTGTAGCGCGCTTATTTGTAAGGGCGCTTTACTTGAAGCATTGTCACCTTTCGATAACCACTTCCGATGTCCGTACGATTAGATGTTGACTTTAAGATTTCATGAATGCGGTAGCTTTTCGTCGTGCCAGATCTGAAGAAGTTATCACATCTAGAAAACCAAAAGATTCACAACGATACTAACCGATATTGTAAGTGTCTTTTGAAAAGTTGACAATCAAACAGTGACAAGTAAAGTGAATACATCAGAACTCAGCAAAGTGCGTTCATTAGTAATGCGTTGCAAAGAGCCATCATATGTCAGTACACATAATTATGTATTACGGTATAAATAACTAAAAAGTAGGAAATAAATTTAACTTTTTCAAAAAAATGTATAACCGACTCCAAAAAAAAAAAAGCGCTAAAAAAATTAAATAATTCTATAAAATTCTCTAATGACAAATCGTTATCCAATAACCACACATTGACTATCATGTACCAGTATAAAACGGTTAAATTTAATATATAGAATTTAATATCCACCAAACATAGGTTTTCCAGAGAATATTTTTTACAAGAGATTAATTTACATATTTTTGATTTAATTTTTGAATATATACTAGGGTGGAGCGAAAAAAATTTTTTTTGAAAATCAAAAACGGGTAGGTGCCAAAAGTTGCCTTTATACTAGTACATCAACTGCGTGAAATTTTACCGCTGAAAAAAAAATGGCTTGAGTCTGCGCTTTTGCTCCAAAAATCGAAATTTTGGATAAAATTTGTCATTTTTTGACATTTTTTTTTAAAAAATAAAAAAATTCCTACAGAGCTGATTAGTATTTAAAAGTGTTGCTTAGACCTTTATATTTATCTGCTTAACATATTTAAACTATAAAACAATATATGTAGTCTGTATAATTGGAACAAATCTGACAAATTTTTGAGAAAAATCAGCGTTAACCTCTCTATTGGAGCATGGAACGAAATGTTGTTTTGAATGCATTTCTTACCAAGCTGCTTTCAAAACTACTGTGTATATAACTCATAGAAGTGGTTGCATTATCCCACCCCTCTCAACCACCCAATCATCTAGGCCCAGTGTTTTATTTATGTATTGAATTGTTATTTTTTTCCTGAAGGCCGAGTATAAGTTTTCTATATATCAAAGTAATTTATCTCTTCTTTGTATTCACTGACTTTAGATGATTTGGATCATGCTGGTGTGACCTGCTGCACGTATATTTTTATACCATGTATAACAGAAGAGAAGCTGAGTAATGTATTGGGTATGTTCTTAATTGAACCTATTCAGCAGTCTATTATCTTTATCTTCATTAAAATTTCATGCAATTAGCACATTATGATTGGAAGTTCTGTTATCACAGCATTCTTTCAATCAATTACATTTTATATGCAATGATTTGCCTAAAAATTGATTGCATGAATTCAATTTCTAGTATGTCATCATTTATTGAACCTATTACATTGAATATGTGCTGAGAAGCTATTTAATATTATGACGACCAACAACATCACAGAGGCATCTTTGCATCACAGAGGATTGCAAACAAAATTTGCGTGTAAAACGACAATATTTCTAAAGAAGTTTTAGTATGCTTTATGTCATTTCCTGTGTTGTTCCGTAGTCTAGTAATTTCTAATAAGATTTTAGATCTATTATTTAGGTGTGTAGTACATTTGGTATAAAGTATCCCGCGGTATAAACTTGGATTATACATTTTGTGAGTGAACATACAGACGCTGATTGCCAATCTGTGCTTATATAAAGGGAAAGTTTTATTAACTTTATGAGCTGTCTTTTGTGTGAGATGTTTTCTAAATTCCTATTCCCCATTCTTTCTGAGAAATAGCTTTCCTTATGAATTAGCTTTGCAATCTCCGACAGAAATTTCTAGTCTGTTCTGAGTATCTTTTTCTCAATTTGAGAAAATAATTTTTCAAAATTATTCTCTATTTTATAAAAAAAAAATTGCAATAGGAGGTGAATAGTACGTAGACAAAGATTTTCCTTATTGATCCAGTGAATCCATGTAGCTTAGAACGTTTTATATCGACTTCTCTAATAATTGACGAAGAGGAAATTCACTGGAGTTGAAGTAGCGGATGATTCAATATTATACACAATTCTAAGCTTACCCCATGCAAAATGGTTCACAGTGAGAAATAAAATTCTCCTAATTTTAAATGAGCACTTATAGTCGATTAGAATTTGTACATTCATATGTACATTCCCTCATAAAGTACTATGCATTATAAGTTTATGCCCAGGACATTTCACCATCAAATGTTGTCCACTCATAAAAAGGGGATCTAAAAGTTAATAGGAAATTACCTGGATACGAAAACACTTAGAAAATGGCATAAAACTAATGCAAAAAAAGTTATTTACAACAGCGGTTGCTTTACATATGGAGAACAAATTTCATTGCAATTCTCTCTGACGATCACCATTACATTAAACAGCTCGCTTCTCAACATATAAAAAATGCAAAAGTAGAATAAATGATAGCATACTTATAGTTTAAATATCTGAAATCATCTTTGAAGCAAATCATTACGTAAAAAAAATACAATTGACTGAAAAAATGTTGTGGTAACAGAACTTCCAATCACTATTCATCAACTGAATGTAAGTTTGATAAATATAATAGATGGCCAAATAGATCCCTTTAATAATGTTCCCGTGCATTACTCTGCTTGTCATTTTTTTTCGTATAAACTGTAAAAATATACATGAAGATAGTTACAGCAGCATGTGGATGCAAAGAACAGATGAACAAGGTGGAAGCATCAAAAACATGCCAAATTTTTATAAAGAAAATCACAAATCAATGCATAAATAAAACACTGTACTAAGATGATCCAATAGTTGGGCCGGGTGGTATAGGAAATATAGCCACCTCCACGACGCATGTCCAAGGCAGTTTTGAAAACAAGAGCTGTATTAAAAACAACAATTCGTTGTATGACCCAATAGAGTGGTAATGCTGTTTTCTTACTAAAAGTTGTCTGTTTTGCTCCAGCTATAGGGAATAAACATATTGTTTTATAGTTTAAATATGTTAAGCAGATACATATTAAAGTCAAAGCAACACTTTTAAATAATCAGCTCTGTAGGAATTTTTTAATTTTTTTTTTTTTTAAATGTCAAAAAATGACAAATTTTACCCAAAATTTCGATTTTTGGAGCAAAAGCGCAGACTCAAGCCATTTTTTTCAGCGGTAAAATTTCACGCAGTTGATGTACTAGTATAAAGGCAATTTTTGGCACCTACCCGTTTTTGATTTTCAAAAAAAAATTTTTTTCGCTCCTCCCTATTATATACATATAAAAAGTTAAGGAATTACTTTTTGAAGTTGGTGCCAAACTATCTTAAGTATAGTACGAATTGTGGATATATTATGTCTAGTACCATAAATAAAATGGGGAAATCATTATCGATTATGATTGTTTGGCACCAACTTCAAAAAGTAATTCCTTACTTTTTATATGTATATATTCAAAAATTAAATCAAAAATATGTAAATTAATCTCTTGTAAAAAATATTCTCTGGAAAACCTATGTTTGGTGGATATTAAATTCTATATATTAAATTTAACAGTTTTATACTGGTACATGATAGTCAATGTGTGGTTATTGGATAACGATTTGTCATTAGAGAATTTTATAGAATTATTTAATTCTTTTTAGCGCTTTTTTTTTGGAGTCGGCTATACATTTTTTTTGAAAAAGTTAAATTTATTAAAGATTATTTTTTTAATTTAAATGAAACATAGATTTAGACGCCCTTTACTCGCTACTTCATTACTCTAAGAAAGAATAATAAATACTGAAAGAATAATAAGTTTCTGAACAATAAAAATGACTGCGTAAAGTATATTAAATTTAGAAATGCTTTATCCAATAAGGACAATTTTAATACTTTAAAATTCACAATTTACAAGACAGGAATTCAAGCAACACAGAATTTATAGGGGATCTCATTCAAAGCACCTGTTAATAACTGATAATTTGTGAATTCTACTATATATCTTTAAAAAACCATAAAAGATTGCATGTAAAATATTACCTTTTCAATTTTTAAAGATGTTCTTTTTTCCAAAAAATCTTGAAAATTACTATTTTTAATTACTATTATCTATATTTAAATATTATATTATTATGTGTATTTAAATAAAATTTAGATTTATGCGCTCTTTAATGGCGAATCTAAAAACTTAATGATAAAATAATAACATTCTGAACAAGAAAAATAGCTGCTTTATGCTTATTACAATCTGCTTTTTCCATAGAGGAAAAAAATAGAAATTCACAATTTACGCATAATCCAATAAATATAGATATAAATACTAAACAGCATTGCCATGCATTTTAACTATAATATTCGTTAACTTTTTATAATAGGAATAAGAACAAAAATCATTTTATAATTGAGTTAATTAATTACATCTGCTAATGATTGATCATACGTGTTTTCTTCTATTTTATCTAAAAAACATAAACAATGGATTCATTTCAAAACATTCATATTTTTTAACGATGTTCTTTTTCCGGTGAAAGTTAATAATCACCAATTTATAAATAAGTATATATATATATATATTTGTAAAACTGTTAATTAAATGTGTTTTACTCATGCTATTTAACAAATTTTTGAAATACCTACGCATGAAATTAAAGTTTCTAAATACTTTTTTTATGTAATACACTCTATTATAAAATAAATTTGATTTTTCACTTAAAATATGCTCAAGTGTAGCTAATTTGTATTAAATAGTATTTGATTTATATTATTTATGGGCTTTATTCTACTGTTGGAAATCTTTATAATTACATTTTCAAAATCTACAATGATACACAATTGCAGAGAATATGTATAATCGAAAACATATGTCTTAAGAGATATTTTTTCCCACATTGCCTGGATATTTTATCATAGAGAATAAATACATATTGTTATATATTACTTGAACTCTTATTAATTTAATAAATTTTTAATATATTTAGCTGTACAAAACCAAAATAAAATACTCAGATTACTTAAAGGTGTTTTTATTAACAAAACCTAGTACTTTCGAGCATGTCATGCTCATCATCAGGGTTAAAACAACAAAAGAGTAAAAGTCGAAGGCTGAGTTCTTTTATACGAAGTGGACTGATCCAAAGACAACATAAAAAAGGGGGGAGAAGTCGGAATGTTCCAAATTCGATTGAAAAAAAGGTTCAAGATATTTTGAGCAGATTGTACCATATTCTTGAAATGTCGTACGACAAAGTATCGTTACAAATATTGTTAGCTCGACATAAAATTTCATAAAATTTTATAAAATTTATAAACTTTATTATAAAATTTCATAAAATTTCGAGCTAACGATACTTTGTCGTACGATATTCCAAGAATATTTTACAATCTGTTCAAAATAACTTGAACCCCCCCTTTCTATCGAATTTGGAACATTCCAACTTCTCCCTCCTTTTTACGTTGTCTTTGGATCAGTCCACTTCGTATAAAATAACTCAGCCTTCGACTTTTACTCTTTTGTTGTTTTAACCCTGATGATGAGCGTGACATGCTCGAAAGTACTAGGTTTTGTTAATAAAAACACCTTTAAGTAATTTGAGTATTTTATTTTGGTTTTATGTGTAAATAAGGTGAATTAAAGGATTCGACATGGGTGATATGTTATATCATTTTAATCTTATTATTTAGCTGTGATTAATTCTCTCAAAGATAACATTTATATTCGTAATTAAGTTTTTTTAATATGACATTTAAAAAATCGTCTTTTTGAACATTTCACATATACAAAAAATTAAAATGTTTATAGATTTATTCTTTTTTTCAGACTGTTAAAAAATTTAATAAAACTTTAAAATAAAGACATGAATGATTTTTACTTTTAAAGTTTTACATTATTAAAATGGTATTCCTTTGTATTATAAAAACTTTTATTTGATTTTATATATTTAGTCTCAAAGTATCCAGCATTTAAAAAAGACTGATTCGTTCTTATTTATTTATTTACGTATTTACCTACTGGAGATAAATAAGTGACGTAAACTACAATATTTTTATAAAAAAAAAAGTAAAAAAATTATTTTGTTCAAATAATTCGCCATAAATATTTTGAAAGTTACAGCTTTTAAATATTTATTCATTGCCGGTAAATTTGCATTTTCTTTCCTTTAAATGCAACAGAATCATTTTAAAATCTGCATACTTGTACTTTTGAAATCATACTAGTTATATATATTTTAAATTTGATTAATCTGAATAGAGACAATATATCAAAATGTTAAACTCATGCAAAAGCTAAAGAAAGAAAATTCTAAAGATAGTAAAGATGTAAAATAACGCAAGAGAGAGCAAAAAAAGACGATAAGACGTACGCAGTTGACTGTAAATAAACGATGATTGATGGTAAAAAAGCAGAAACTAACAAAAATACGAAAGTATTTTTAGAAAAGTTAAGTGAAGCACTGGCTTTTAGGAAATATTGTTTCGAAAAACCTTTGTGGATTTATTTTTTTTTAATTAGGAATTTTTCTAGAATTTAAAATTATGCTTTTGTCTTTACATTATCTGAAACTATGTAATTATTTATTTTATAATTCGTAATTAATTTATACAGCATAATTTACTCTGTATTGTTATTCAACAGAACCATATTCAAACAACTCAATATTTGATATCATTATTATTAATTGATGAAAACAGCATTTATTCATGTTTTTAAGCTAAAATAGAACAAAGCACAGATGATCCATCCATGTCAAGTACTATTAATGAACTCACCTATAAAACAATTGCTCTCTTTGTTTGCTCTCTACGTTATTTCTATTATAGATAGTTAACAAATATCACAGTTGAAATGCATGGCAGTGCAGTTTAATATGTATATCTTTATAATCATAATATTTTCTAAATCATGTGTAAATTGTGAATTGTTAAAATATTTAAATTTTTCTCATTACAAAAATCATTTCCAGATTAAAAAAATTACGCAGCATTTATTTATATAAAAAATATGTAATAAACGATTTTCCAGCAACTTAATTCAGTTAATTTTGAAACTACAGATATTCAGTTTTTTATAATGAGTCTGTGAATTTAGATTTTTTGTAACTATTTGAAAATAGATTAGTGGATTAAATTAATAAGATAATTTTGTTTACTATAATATATTTCGCACTTTTGCAAATTGAAATGTTTTTCTACTGCTAATATTTTTTAGCTTTAAACATGGAAAAATCAAAGCTTGTTTCAACCAGTTTGAAATACCCTATAGACTAACAATAATGAATATGCAACATTATTCTAAATTGATTGATGTAATAAGATGAAATAAAACAAATAAGCGTGTATTTCACGTAATTTATTTATCCATTAATTTATGCTACATACATAATATGTTTTATAGCTATTTAAACTTCCGTCCAACAATTAGAAGAAAAAATACAAAAAAATGAACTTATGATATATAAAAAATATTTTTATTAAAATAACAGTCTTTTTCCAAATTTTATTATTTTTAAGTGACAATAGGTATTCAGCTGTAAATACACAAAATTTGATCTCTCTGACTCATATTGTTCTTCTGTACGGACTTCAGGCAGACATACATGCTGAGGACAGAGACGAATAGGTTTTCCTCATATGAACGAAACCCTAAAAATAAAAATTGGAAATAATTTCATTTTATTTTACAATACTAACCTAAACTCAATATTTTTATATAAGATAGAACAAAGAATAAAATAGATAATTAATGTATGTATTTTTTTTTTTTTTTTTTTTTTTTTTTTTTACATTTAGAAATAATATTTTAGGTATTTTCCAAATTGTTAAAAGTGTTATTCAAGTTAATCATTAACAATATATATATATATATATATATATATATATATATACTGATATCTACATACATTTTTTTTTGAAAGATAGGATGTTTTTTAAATTATAAATCTTTGAGTTATAACATCTATAAATCACTTTTGCTAGTTTCAAGCGTTATTTTTGGTTTATTAATCTTGAATGATACCAGGAGATTAAGAAAAAATAATAATCCTCACACATTTCTAAACGCATACAAAAATATATATCTTGTACAACAAGCCTCATTAAAAAGAAAAACTTCGCATAAGCATTGGTATTTCCTTTTATATAATAATAAGTCGGAAGAGACGGATTAATAACTTTTGATAAAGTACAGTTGGAATTTATGATTTACCAAGATTGTTTTTTAATGAAAATATATCTTTTCAGTCTATTTCATGGTGTTCCTTATCTCTGTCACACGAACGTAGTAGAAAATAAGCAATATTTCATTTATCAATAGAAACGACTTAGTGTGACGCTTGACATTTAACTTTCTGAATTTCATTTATATATATATATATATACTAGCAGGGGAGACCGAGCTTAGCTCGGTCAAAATTAACTTTGTGTTCCACTCGATATAGTATTTTCAATGTATCATTAACTCTGTATTATTACTGTAAAACATGTTTATATTAGTATTATTTAGAAAAACAATCAATAAGAAAACTATGTTTTTATGCGCATGTTTATAAATTCTACTTTATTTTAAAATTTACAACGAAAGAACATCGATCTAAATCACTTTTTTAGCTCGACTCTGACAGGTTTAATCATGCATCTCGAATCCTCTTAAGAATGTATAAAAAAATTCTTTACATTCTGAAAGACAATATTTTTTGCTAGATGTAGCCAAATTTGGAGATATTCTTTCATTTGGCTCCAAATACGTGTTTTGGTTTTCGTAATTTTTATAGTCGATTTTTGGCCATATGTCGCCAATATTTTGTCAAATACCACCAAGTTATTGGCTGTTGCCATATTCTCGTGGCCCTGGCCCGTATTACCCAAAATGAGCCACTAATCAAATTTGATCAAGCATGTGATCAAAATCGCTCAATCGTCTTCAGGTAATCAAAAACAGTAGAATATAAAATTGAATCAAAATCGTTTAAGCCTTTTTTTAGGTAAAATTAGCTTGGCAGCATTCAGCAATGAAGCGAAATGACCCACTAATATAATTTTGTTTAACATGCAACTCAGCCCAATAGTCTTCTCGTGACGAAAAACGTTTTGTTTCAAAATTCAGGTAAAATTGATTGAATCATTGTTATATATAATTAGAATGAACCTAGCTCATTAAGATCCAAAATCACCCACTAATCGAATTTTCGCGAGCATGTGTCCAAGCCAAATGGTTTTCTCTTGCTCAAAAACGATATAATACAAAGTATAGTCATATTGGTGAGTACCATTTTCTATATAAAATGTGCATGACCCATCATGACCAAAAATGATTGAGCCGTTTTTTAGATATAGTTAGTTTGACCCTGACCCCTTATAATCCAAAATGACCCATTGATCGTATTTTCTCAAAATCTGTCATAACCCAATGATTTTCTTGTGCCCGAAAACGATAAAATACAAAATTTAGTCAAAATTGCGCGAAACGTTGTCTAGATAAAATTAGAATGACCCCAAAGTGGCCCACTAATCGAAATTTCTCGAACATGTGACCTACCCCAATGATTTTCTCATGCCAAAAATATGTTGTATATAAAATTTCGTTAAAATTGACCCACCCATTCTTTAGATATAGCTTGACCTTGACCCATTAAGACCCACAAATGACCCTTATAATCGAAAGCTCTCGAATATGTGAGTTAGTCCATTAGTTTTCTCGTTTCTAAAAATTGTTACATACAGAATTCCGTTAAAATTGATCCTGCCGTTCTTTAATTATACATAGCTTGACCCAGACCCTTTATGATCCAAAATGACCCATTTATCGAAATTTTTCGAACATGTAACCTAGTCCAATGAATTTATCGTGCCAAAAAAATTTTGCATACATAATTTCATTAAAATCCATCCACCTGTTCTTTAGATATAGTTTGACCATGACCCATTATGACCCATCATGACCCACAAATGACCCTCATAGTCGAAATCTCTCAAACATGTGATTTAGCCCATTAGTTTTCTCATGTCAAAAAACTGTCATATACAAAATTTCGTTATAATCCATCACGCCGTTCTGTAAATATAAATAGCTTGACCCAGACTCTTAATGATCCAAAATGACCCATTAATCGAAATTTTTTGAACATGTAACCTAGTCCTATGATTTTATCGTGCCAAAAAATGTTGCATACAAAATTTCGCTAAAATCGATCCACCTGTTCTTTAGATATAGTTTGACCATGACCCATTATGACACATCATGACCCACAAATGACCCTCATAGTCGAAATCTCTCAAACATGTGATTTAGCCCATTAGTTTTCTCATGTCAAAAAACTGTTACATACAAAATTTCGTTATAATCCATCACGCCGTTCTTTAAATATAAATAGCTTGACCCAGACTCTTAATGACCCAATATGACCCATTAAATTTTTTTCTCGAATATGTAACCTAGCCCAATGTTTTTCTTGTGCCCGAAAACCATAGAATGCAATTTTTAATCAAAATTGCGTGAGAAAATCTTTAGATAAAAATAGCATGACCCACAATGACCCCAAAAATGACCCACTAACCGAATTTTCTCGAACATGTTACCTAACCCAATGGTCTTTTTGTAATCCAAAGCGATACAATATAAAATTTGGTCGAAATCGTTAGAGCCGTTTTTTAGATAAAAATAGCTTGACCCATAATGACCCAAAAATGACCCACTAATCGAAATTTTTCGAACATGTGACCCAGCCCAATAGTTTTCTCGTACCAAAAAACGATTGGGTACAAAATTTCCTTAAAATCGATCCAGCCGTTCTATAGATATAAATAGCTTTATCCTGACCCATTATGACCCAAAATGACCCAGTAATCGAATTTTCTCGAACATGTGACCTAGCCCAATGGTCTTCTCGTGCCCGAAAATGGTAAAATCCAAATTTTTGCGAAAATCGTTAGAGCCGTTTTTGAAATAAAATTTACCCACACACACACACACATACACACACACAATTTTTGCTCGCATTATAGTATAAGATATATATATACTATTCATAATTTTTCTTAAATATCTGAAAAATTGTTACGAAAATTACTATAAACTTTCTAATATTCGAAACAAAAAAGTTCAGTAAACAATAAGCAATTTTTTAATTCGCAGAGAATATATAAAAATAATTATAGTACTTTTTGAATAAATAAATATTATGTGTATTTACAATAAAACTAATAATAAATTAACTAATGTATATTTTATTTTTATTTATATGTATGTCTAATACATAATTAATATGTATTTATATGTGTATTTACAATAAAACTAATAATAAATTAACTAATGTATATTTTATTTGTATTTATATGTATGCCTAACATATAATTAATATGTATTTTCATGTATATCTTTTTTTTTTAATTAAAAACATTAAACGACTCATGGAAGCAACTTATTATCTAAAAGTATGGATGTTTTGCTTCGGTAGCAGACAATTATCATTATATGTATATATAGTAAAATGTTTGAACAGCAATTTCAATTTCATTAATAGTACAATTCTATGTAAATTGCCACTAATTTTGTATAAATGCTAAAAGTCCTCAAAAAATATATCTATTAATTACTTTTTCCGTGAAAAATCCAGATGGTTTCATTATCTTTCTTTGAATACGTTGTACCATAGAAATATAAAGTATGTGACTAATGGTATTATAAATGCTAATAAAAATCCATTTAGATGTTTATGAATAAAAATGAAGTTTAATGTGTAATCTTGATACAGCCGAGTTTTGTGTAACTGGGAATTATTCATTCGATTCTAAACGTAATTATAATTCAACAAAATTTATATTCCGTATCATGCAGCTGTTTTATACGAAAATAGTTTTCCAAATAATTACAACTAGCAACAGAAATGTCCGAATCATATTGCTGGCTTATTTAAAAGTCTATGGAGACAACTAACTGTTTTTAGCTCACAGGCTATCATAGCCTGAGAGCTTATGTGCCCGTCCGTTCTGTATGTATGTGCGTATGTGCGTAACGCGATAACTCATGATAAAAATATCGGATCCACTTGAAATTTTGTATATAGGTATATCCTGATAAGGCGCTTCCCTGATTAGTTTTTGGAGTTCATTCGATATGTATAAGAGGGGGAACGGGGGGCTCATGCCCCCCGTTAGTTGATATAAATGGGATTTTCATGCAGAATTAAGTTTTCAAAATTTAGATTAGGATCATTCTGATGAGGCGATTCCGTGACTGTTATTAGGTGTTCATTGAATAAGTATAAATAGGGGGAACAGGGGTTCTAATCCCCCCCCCCGTTAGTTGATATAAATGGGATTTTCATGCAGAATTAAGTTTTCGTTCAAAATTTAGATTAGGATCATTCTGATGAGGCGATTCCGTGGCTGTTATTAGGTGTTCATTGAATAAGTATAAATAGGGGGAACAGGGGTTCTAATGCCCCCCCCCCGTTAGTTGATATAAATGGGATTTTCATGCAGAATTAAGTTTTCGTTCAAAATTTAGATTAGGATCATTCTGATGAGGCGATTCCGTGACTGCTATTAGGTGTTCATTGAATAAGTATAAATAGGGGCAACAGGGGTTCTAATGCCTCCCCCCCTCTTAATTTATATAAATAGGTTTTTCAAGCAGAATTTTCAGATTTCGTTCAAATCTCTGAATCGTTTTGGAAGTTTAATGGTTAAGTATAAAAGAAGGGGATAACTCCTTTTAAATTATATAAATGCTAAATGGGTTTTTATTAAGAATTATCTAATTTGCTCTGAATTTTGGATATAGATTTTTTATATGATAAAGCATGTCTTTGATAGTATAGGAGGTTCAATGATTAAGTATAAAAAAAGAGGAAAGGGGAGAGCTGTTTCCCCTTCTTAATTTTTTTTTCGAACGGAATTAACCTTTGAAAATATAAGGCTTTAATGTACAATTAGTATTTGTAGCCTGTGAGCTCAATGCCATCAGTTTAACTGGGCAGTATTCTTTTTATTTTTTTCGTTGGACATAACACTTCCACTAGGTTTTATACACAAAAACAATAATTCAAAAACTTTGTTTTATATTAATAAACTTATTTTATTTCATTTCACGTGCAGCTGTTTTAAGAATGCTTTTGAATATTAAAGTCCATTCAAGTAATAATAACCTGTTTTAGTGTAATATTTTGCTTTGCTAATTTTATCAACATGCTTTAGTTTTTCATTCTTTACAACTGTTATTAAACAAAAAAAAATTTATGACAATTTTTATATCATATTTTTTAATGTATGCAGATAACGGTTTTCTAAAAGATCGGAGTAAAAAGGTAGGTGGAGTTGAAGTATAACATAGGAAATGTTTGCAATATGAAGGCTGTTATCGCTTTAATTCCATCGCGTTGTTCTGCTTAAATAAAACTAGTACATGATGCACGGAACAGACACTGCATCCTATGGATGTATGTATTCTCATTTTTAATGGAAAATTTAAGTCTAACTACTGTCAATACGAAGATAATAAATTATAATTTGCAATGGTAAAAGATAAAGCGAAGAAATACAGGTTTGAATTGACCGCACGTGAAAGCACGAAGAAGTGTTTTTTGGTCAAACATAACGTATTTTAGAGTTACATCCTGGTACCACGCCCAGACATTATACTTCATCTGTATGATTTCTCTTTAATGTGTGTTCACTTGCTCAGATGTGCTGCAGTCGTTCTACTATTGCCATTTGATCTTTACATAAAGTTTGGCAGCTTAAGAAAACATCCAGGGAAGAATATTTAGTTGTTACTTTGGTCTATTTATTACTAAGTGCCTACATCGATTATCACATTTTCATTTTTTTTAAAATTTAACATGAAGCACAACATTTAAAGTAGATATTTATTAGAAAATAGCACTTTTGAAATAAGCAAATAAAAACTAAATCTCATAGGAAGGATAAATACTAATAAGGTCATTTATTTGTTTGTATAACAAGTGGAAAGAATTTTAGATAGGTCTGGATAGTTAATACAAACTTAATGTAAAATATCTCAATGCATTTGTAAGTGTTCCATTAATGTTTATTAGTATGAAGATAGTCCATCAATTTCAATTTTTTGACAATTTAGCTTTTTTGAAATGCATGTTTTTAAATTGGTAATATATAATATATAATAATATGGTAATATAGCATGTTTAAACTAAACAATTAAAAGCTAATTTGTTTGTCTTATTCCTAAAATTTGAATATTCTGTAACACAGCTAAAACAGGTGTCTTTTAGGCATTTAAAACATATTCTGTCCATTATATTTGAGCTTTAGAATTTCAATTCAAATTTCGATTTATTTTAATTATCTGTAGTTATGCAGTTTCATGTAATTCATCATGCAATTCATGTATCATGCATCATGTAATTGCTAATTGTATATTAAAGAACATATGATTTTTTTTGGAAAACCATTCTTTATAAGCTAGGATATTTTTTAATTTTATGATATACAACATCTATAAATCTCTTTATTCCTTTTGTTAGTTTCAAGCAAATTTTTTTTGTTTATTAGCCTTGGATAATACCGCAAGATTATAAATGTAATCCTCATTTATTTCTAAGCACACACAAAAAAATATATATCTCATGCAATAAGCTCCATGAAAAAGAAAATCTACAGATAAATGTTGATATTTCCTTTTATCTAACAGGTCGGAAGAGGTGGATTAATAACTTTTGATAAAATACACTTGGAATTTATGATTTAACATACTATTTTATAAAAATATATTTTTTAGTTTATTTCATGAGGCTCCCGATCTCTGTCACATGAACGTAGTAGAAAATAAGTAATATTTATTTTATCAATAGAGCCATTTTAGTTTAATGTTTGACTTTTGACATTTGGAATTTCTTTTATCAACAAAAACATTCAGACTTGTTCTTAATACTTAAATTTCTGAAATTTTTTTACGAAAATTACTATAAAATGTTGAACAGTTGAAATAACCAAGTTCAGTAAAGCATAAGCAATTTTTGAATTCACAGAGAATATATAAAAATAATTATGTTATTTTTAAATATAAATATTTATGTGTATTTAAAAAAAGGAATAAATAAATAAACTAATGCATATTTTATATATATTTGTATGTATGCCTAACATATAATTAATATGTATTTAAATGGTTATCTTTTTTAAAATTAAAGACATTAATAGACGCATGGAAAGATTTTATTATCGAAAAGTATGGATATTTTGCTTTGGGAAGAGACAACTATCATTATATATATATAAAAGTAAAATGTTGCACTGCAATTTGAATTTTAATAGTCGTACAATTCAATGTAGGTTTCCAGTAATTTTGTATAAATACTAAAAAACCTCGAAAAATATATCTATTAATTACTTTTTCCGTGAAAAATCCAGATGATTTCATTATCTTACTTTTAATACGTTGTACCATAAAAATACAAAGTGTGTGACTAAGGGGATTATAAATGTTAATAAAAATGCATAAAGAAGTTTATGAATCAAAGTGAAATATAATGTGTAATCTTGTTACAGCCGAATTTTGTAAAACTGGGAATTCTTCATCCTGTTCTAAACGTAATTATAATTCAACAAAATTTAAAAATTACATTCTGTGTCATGCAGCTGCTTTATGCGAAAATGGTTTTCAAATTAAAATTGGCAACAGAAACATCCAAATCATATTGCAGGCTTATTTGAATGTCGATAGAGACAGCTAAAGGAAATTTTTTATTGGACATATCACTTCCATTAAATTTTATAAACAAAAACTATAATTCAAAAAAATTCTTTTATATTAGTAAACACAGAACTAAAAAAAATGTTCACTGCACGTGCAGATGTTTTAAGAATATTTTTAATAATAAAGTTCACTCAAATTATAATAACCTGTCTTGGTATAATATTTTGCTTTCTTAATTTTATCAACATGCTTTAGATTTTCTTTTTTTGACAACTGCTATTAAAAAAAATATTTTATGACAATTATTGTGTCATATTTTGTAATGTATATAGAAAACGAGTTTTTCAAAAGATCGGACTAAACAAGTAAATGGAGAAGAAGAATACCATTTTTTTTCAATATGAAGACGATTGTCACTCAAATTTCAGTGCCTCGCTCGACTTAAATAAATCTAGTACATGGTGCACGGAACTGACACTGCATCTTATGGATGTATGAATTCTAATTTTTAATGGAAATTTTAAGTATAACTATTGTCAACACGAAGATAATAAATTATACTTTGCAACTGTAAAATATAAAGGAGAGAAAAGCAGATTTGAACTGACGACACGTGAAAGTATGAGGTTGTGTTTTTGGACGAACATAACGTATTTTAGAGTTACATCCTGGCACCACCCAGAGACATTACGTATTTCAGTGTTCATTTCTTCATCGCACTTCATTTCTATGATTTCTCTTTAGTACATCTTCACTTCTCCAGCTGTACTGCAGACTTTCTACTATTGTCATTTGATCTTTACATAAACTTTGGCAGCCTAAGAAAACATTCAGAGAAGACTATTTAGTCGCTGTTACTTTGGTTTATTTAATACAAAGTGCCTACATCGAATACCATATTTTCATTTCCTCAAATTTAAAATGAAGCACAACATTTTAAGTAGATTTTTATAAGAAAATGGTACTTTTAAAATAAACAAATAAAAACTAAATCTTACAGGAAGGATAAATACTAATAAGTTCATTTAATTTGTTTGTATAACAAGTAGAAAGAATTTTAGATAACTCTGATTAGTTAATGGAAAGTAAATATAAAATCTCTCAATACATTTGCAATAGTTTCCTTTATGTTTATTAATAAAAAGATTGTCTACCAGTTTCAGCTTTTTGACAATTTAGCTATTTTTAATGCATGTTTTAAAATTGAATTTTCAATCATTTTAAAGCACAACCTTTAAATTTAACATTTTTCTTCTTTTGTAAATATTAATTATTAGCAAAATCGGAAAAAATTTCATCAGACATCAGAGAGAGAAATATCACATAAAAAGATTTTGAAGACATCAGTGATGCCTCATTGGAACATATCTTGGCACAAAGATTTAGAACAAAACATTTTATAGTAATATAACATCGTTAAACTAAACAATTAAAAGCTAATTTGTTTTTCTTATTTCTAACATTTGCGTACTCTGTAACATGGCTATAGCAGGTGTATTTCAGACATTTGAAATATATTCTGCCCATTATAATACAGCTTTAGAATTTCAGGATTTAATTTAAAGATCTACAGTTAAGTAGTTTCTACATATCCTTTCACTAATGTGATACAAATGGGAGAGAAGCGCTTGTCAAATACGCAATAATGTTTAACTAAACTGATTGTAATATCTGCGTTACAATTCAAATGCGCAATACAACTTAAGATTTTCGTGAATGCAATTACTATGAGCAATATATTTCTCTCAAATATTTATATTTCCACGAAATCAATAATTAAATTAACACTTTATAAGAAAAATGTATCATGTTTTTTTTTTTCAAACTAAATGTTGCGAACATTTCTAGAATATTTTAACTAAAATTCACTATTTAGTATGTTAATAAGATAGCTATGTAATCATTTATAAAATGTACAAGAAATATGAAAAACAAGTTAAAAAATCATTGCCATCGTCAGAAAAGTACTTAAATTTTCTTTGTTGAAAAATAAGTTTTGTTTATCGTTTTACATATTTTTAAAAAATCCATGTATTAAACTAGAATGGAATTCAGATAAAAAAAAGATGTTTAAATCTTCTGAAATCTTATTTTGAGTAAATGTTATCTATAATTTGTCATTTTTCCAATTCATTCCGTTACCCTGTATATGAATTTTTGCATATTCTGCAAACGTCTTTTTGTATGTTAGTTTTAGATCACGTTGAAAATACAAACTGAAATTGAAACCACCTTTAAGGAGTTCGCTTCATATTGAGTGATATTGTACAACTATCTTGTCTAGCCCTGTACTTGATAAGTCATTTTTTCATAGAAGGTATTATGCAAAATTTTGTTAAACTCAAAAACGCGTATCAAAATTTAAACGTACTGTCTATTAGCAACTAACGCTAATAGACAGTACTTAGGTTATAGTAAAGTATCTAAAATATTTTATGTATGCTTGTTAATGAATAATAAATGTATGAAAATCGTAAACAATTACATACAAAGTCTCAGTAATATGTATATCCATTCAGAACATTTCAAATATTGTAACATAATTAAAATACGCTGCAAAGAGTTAAACTCCGTAGGGTATAATGTAATTTAATTTATATGTGTCTTTGTAATTTAATAAATATAACTTTGTATTTTTTATTCCACAACATGTATGTGTTAGTGCACTTCATAAATGTACATCAATTTAATTATACTTCTGTCTGCTCCTGTAAATAAACGAAAATGCCTTTTTTGTTTTTAATAGGGATCATCCCATAGTAAATCTTAATAACATATTGGAATTCTATAGCATACCAATAACATTTACGAGAGTTAAAGCACCGTCATTACAGTGTCATTACTGTCATTACTGTCATATAGCCCGACGTACTGACAAACCGGAGCCATAATCAGTTTTCAGTTATTTTGCAAAAACATTTTATAAAAAAATGAAAGACTTTTGATTACACTGAACAAAGAAAAAGAAGTATTTTATGACCTCATTTCTTCTTATTATTTAGCCATTACAAATATATTTATGGCTATTTAAAAAAATTAATTTTTGCACAATTTATGCATTTATTTGTGCGCAAATTGGGTCAGTACCTTCAAACCTCGTTAACATGAACACCCTTAATGTGGATTACTTTTAACGTGAATTGTTTTCATAGTCTCCTACAGAAAGGAATACAAATAATTTATACTGATAACATGAATTACTCTTAACATGAAAAAAATTTTGATTCACATTGAGGTTCATGTTCACGAGGTTTGACTGCATACGAAATTTCTACTCACCTACAATCAATAATCTTTTACACAATATGTAAACATGTTACCTAAATGTAATTTACTTCATAATGTAAGTAGTAGAAAACAATGGAAATATGCTTATTCTTCATTATAAAGTGTAATTACAAGTGCAATTTTGAAATTTTAAATTAAATCATTACTTTCCAACATTGATCATAAAGATTGTTCATCAAATTAAGAACTCTATGCTCTACAAATTACAGATTTATTAGTGATGTAATAAAATCAACAGATACGTAATTTGAGTTGCTTGCTCATCTTAAAAATAGAGTTACATGAATATTGAAAAAAGTTTTTTTTTTATATTGTATTACTGTTAGCACTTTACTTACACTATTATGTGAAAATGAGCAAATTTTTAACCTGTGATTTGTATAAGTGTCCTCCAGGGTGCGTAGTCTGGACGCACCTTGTAAGGACCTTTTACCAGAATTTTTATAATATAATATTTGTTTTATTTAACGAAAAAGAAATCGTTTTTCAGATGTAACAACCAGTACTTTAAAAAATTTCTGATGCTAAAAGAATTAAAATCCTCTGAGTTTCTTGATAACTACGCACCCTGGTCCTCTTATTGCATTAGAGTCAGAGCCAAGGATAGTGTAAATACAGCAGATTGTCTGTGATATTCATAGATTTTATAATTAGCTGGAATTTGTTTTTATAGAAACAAAATACACAGATTTTTTTCAAGAAAACTAGAAATATTACAAATCACAGCCAAGGACTATAATACAATGACTGGTAACAGATGCAGTTAATTTCTAAAAATAATTTACAGTGTTGCTTTAAAACCCTTTCCAGCAAAATGTGCCCGGTCTGGGATACCTAATTTTAATTCCAAACATGCAATCGGCACCAATAATATGTTAGTAAAATTTTGCTTTTACAATGAAAGCTTAAATTAAAGATGTCAAAATATCTAAAAAATTCGTTTGTGAATTCCGGTGTCAGTCGATAATTTCTCATTTTACTAACAAATGTTGCCCGTGCAGGAAAGGGTTAAACATTTTCAGAATAGAGTTTAATTTTTTCTACATTATATCATTAACTATATATTTATAGGTATATCTGTTAACATGTTTTTTTAAAAAAATGCTTGTCATAAATGCAGTAACTAGTGCAAACTGCAATGTCATTATTGGAAAATGAAAAATAAATAAATAAATAAATAAAATATTACGTTGGTTACCTTATTAATACAAATTCATGACTTTATTGAATAGGTACTAGAAACATAATATAACATATAATTTAATGGCGGGTTTTTTGCAGAACTCAAATAATTAAAGCTCCAGAAAAATTTGAGTTGCTTCGAAAATAAACAGCTATATTTTACAAAAAATGTGAAACATTTTTTCTTGCATATTTGTTTTTTATATTAATGTGATTAGATTACATCAAAATATAATTTGATTTAGACTATGATCTGAGAGTAACGCACTCTCTCAAAATAGTCCCTAAAACTTTATAAATTATGCTAAAAAATGCATATGGAAGTGCATTATTTTGCATTTCTAGGAATTAATGTGGTTAGACATTTAGTGTCATATATGAGAAGATTACTCTCAAATCGTTATTCTACATTTAGTCACTTTGACACGAAGTCCGTTGGATAGAAAATTTAAAAAACACTGAAATTCTATTATCCATGTCACTCTCATTAAAGTGTCAGTAATAAAAAAAAATTATATATATATATATATATATAAATATGTACAGGGTGATTCTAAATTTTTTTACAATAAAAGAGGGGTGATAGTCATCACCCCTCTCATCATCAAGACAACAATTTTAAATGGGAGACCAGAGGTCCCAAACGTTTTTCAAAGGAGATAGCCGCCATTAAACTTTAGGGACCGAAATTTCAAATAAACATAAAAAGCTCAAAAATCGGTCGATTGATTTGCGGTTTTCACTAAAATTATTCTTAATGTTGGTATTTTCTTGAAATTAAATTATAAAGATAAATTTGAAAATATGCCGATAGTGGGCGCTTTAGACTTTGGAGTAACGAACAACTATTTTTTGAAGGTATTTTTTGCATCTCATTAAATATTTTCGTAAGCTTAGACTCAAACTTAAATTTTGAGCTCAAAATCTCAATACATCCCTAATAGCATACATGATCACTGTGACGTCACAGTGACGTCACTGTGAGTCACTTTGGCCACATCACATCTGTGACCAAAATGCCACCACTCCGTGACGTCGCATTGTGACTGAAATGTGACTTTCTTAAAAATCTTTAGAAATTTATAAATATCCTTCAAAACATGTTATTTACTTTAAAAAACATGTTTCAAGTAATTTAAATATCGTCACAGTTTTTGTCACAGTTGTTATGGTCACAGTTGGCGTTATTTTTTGCATCCTATTAAATGCTTTCGTAAGCTTAGAGTTAAACTTAAATTTTTAGCTCAAAATCTAAATAGGTGGTTAAGTAGAAAAACTGAACTGTGTTCAGAGGGTTCAAATTTCAAATGATTCTAAAAAACGGAAAAATTGGTTGATTCGTTAGCGGTTTTCACTAAAACTAATTTTTAAATCAGCATTTCCTTGAAAATAAATTTTAAAGATAAATTTCACAAAATGCCGATAGAGGGCGCCTTAGACTTTGGAGTAGCGTACAACTATTTTTAGCCGTTAATTTTTTAATCTCATTAAATGCTTTCAAATGCGTAGACATAAATTTTGGGCTCAAATTTTGATTCGCTGGGCGTATTTAAGTAGCGAAAAATTGAATTGTGTTCGATGAGGGGGGGGGGAGAGTTAAATTTCAACTCCTGAACACACCTCAAATTGCGCTTCTTAACCCCTCCCAACGATTCTGAATTTGAGCTCAAAATTTAAGTTTGAATCTAAGCTTCCGAAAACATTTAATAAGCTTTTGCAAGCATTTAATTAGAACTTAAAATTACTGGTTAAAAAAATTTTTTGCTTAGCCTGAAGTTTAAGGTGCCCTCTAACAGAATTTTTTTTAATTTATCTTTTTAATTTATTTACAAGAAGATACTGACTTAAAGAATAGTTTTATTTTAAACCGCAAACAAAACGACCAATTTCCCCAATTGCTATAATTATTTTAATTTTGAACCTCCCCCCCCTCTTAAACACAGATCAGTTTGTGCTACTTAACCACTCCCTACCATTCAGATTTTGAGCTCAAAATTTAAGTCTAAGTTTTCGAAAACATTTAATGAGATATAAAAAATAACGGCAAAATATAATTATTCGTTACTCCTATGTCTAAAGCGCCCTCTATCGACATTTTTAAAATTTATCTTTATAATTTATTTTTAAGAAAATACCAACATAAAGAATAGTTTTAGTGAAAACCGCAAATCAATGAACCAATTTTTCCGTATTTTATAATAATTTGAAATTTGTACCCTCTGAACACAGTTCAATTTTCCTACTTAACCTCTCCCAACTTTTCAGATTTTGAGCTCAAAATTTAAGTTTAAGTCTAAGCTTACGAAACCATTAAATGAGATGCAAAAAATAACGGCAAAAAATAGTTGTTCGTTACTCCAAAGTATAAAGCGCCCTCTATCGGCATTTTTTAAAATTTATCTTTATAAATTAAATTCAAGAAAATGCCGACATAAAGAATAATTTTAGTGAAAACCGCAAATCAATCGACCGATTTTTGCGTTTTTTATGATTATTTGAAATTTTGGTCCCTATACTTTAATGGCGGCTATTTCCTTTGGAAATCGTTTGGGACCCTTAGTTACCTATTTAATATTGTTTGTCTTGATGTGTACTATTACTCCTCTTTTATTGTAAAAAAAAAAAAAAAAAAAAAAAAAAAAATAGAATTACCCAGTATATATATATATTGTATATGGATAAATGCGAAGCCCATTCCCTTCAGGTAAGCAAATTCAACTCACCCATCTTAAAAGTTTTATTTTATAATAATAATATATTTAGAAATTTTATCGGCATTAAGTTATTGATGTTACAACCACAGTGTTAATGTACAATATGGATGCCCTCAATATGTATAGTAATTTAATTATTCACTTTTTTAAGTATTAAACATTGTTCGTACCCTTTTAAATAACAGCACATATTAAATATTATTTTTATAAAAATCACATTTTATGTTACATAAAGGATTCTACGCTTTTTGTTATATTGTTGGAGATTGCCAATGACATGTGATATGTGGACTTTTTTTTATGATCCTACCTCAATGACTCCATTTCCATCGAGCAATGTTTAAAATGATCCAGTTTCAATCTGCATTAAATTGTAAAGTAAATATTTATTTCACAAAGCGATAATTTTTATTTTTCAAATATATAAAGAAATGAATG
The DNA here is from genome assembly GCA_964019185.1 of Maratus speculifer. Lineage (NCBI taxonomy): Eukaryota > Metazoa > Arthropoda > Arachnida > Araneae > Salticidae > Maratus > Maratus speculifer. The sequence goes on from OZ025290.1 coordinate 298,562,176, forward strand.
TAATAAAGTATCAACAGAATTTTAATTTCGAGAAAAATGATGGGCGAAAGATTTATTTTAAATTTTTTAGTTAGTATCAAATTTTTATATTATTAAAACAATGTATTAAACTTGTAAATTAGTATATATATATATCAATTACAAGATAATACAAATTTTTATATATTTTTTAATTTTAAAATTTAGAAATCTAAATATTCAAACAATAATTTATAATATGTTATTTAATAACTAGAAAATTAATAGTGTATGCTTAATATATTGCATTCGGTTCAATTACTAAAATATATTATACAAATTATGCACATAAATAAGGTATTTGTCCAATTTGTAATGAAATATAAATAATCTAATAATAAATGAATCCTTAAAAATAAACGAATATATGGTTAATGTTCTTTGAAATCGAAACATATTGGTTATTTTCTGATACTTCATAACAAATATCGACAATAACGGAATGAAATAATTTACAATTATCGAGACACATTTTTAATATTTGATATTAATGCATTTATATAACACTGATATCAACATTTTCTCCTTTTTATTTCCAATATGCAGAAAATGTGCCTGCATGTCTCTAAATGGAGTATATATATATATATATATATATCAAATTATGACCGAAGAGTTCTTAACTTTCTTAAATGTTAGTTGTAGAGAAGTGTAAACTTCTAAATTGATTTTTTGCCGGGCCTAAAACGTTTTTCCTTAAATGCTTTCCTTACAAAAAGAAGTTTTCTTTATTATTCACTTTTAGTTAAATGAAAATCTTATTTGTGAAACTGTCATATTAAATTATATTTCCAGCATTACAAGGAACACAAATAAAATGTAAAACATGTTGAAATCACTAACAGTCCAAATAAATATAAAATATATATAATTTCACTCGAAAACCAAATATTAATTATATAACAACTCAATTTTTTTAACTCTTTAAATGTTTTCTTAACACAACTCATATTTACGGTACTTTTTAAGTATTAACAAATATTTGCAATCTTGATTTCCATTTAAAATATAAAAATTTGAAATCTTAAGTTATATTTTATAATATATGTATATATATATATATTAAATATTTAAACTAATTGTAATCAAATGTTTATTTTGTTTTCTCATTTGACTTAGTTAATTTTTCGTAATTAATTTCTTTAGCTCATTAATTATTCATCAGCATGTTTCCTTGTTCTCTTTAGTAATTTAACAAGTTTTGTCTTTGTTAAAAGGTATTTTTTATGTTAAAATTACACTAAGTATGTTAAGTAATGTAAATGTATTTTTGAGTATTGCATAGTAATGTAATAATACCATTAACACTGATAATAAAAACAAAAAGTTCATTTTTATTTTAAATCGGTGGTTTTCTAGTAGTGTTAAATTTTAATTATTCTCTTTCTTTTGCTTTATGCGCATTGTGTGAGAAAAGAAGTAGACTTAAAAAAAGTAAAGAATAGAATAGAAAAGTACATATAAATTCTATCTTTTGTGTTCTATAAAATTTATCAATACAAGTGACAAATTATTTTTTTTTATAATATCACGATCTGCGATGGAGTTTTTAAAAGTTTTTAAAGCTATAATAGATAATACATAATTTAAACACAATTTTAACTCAATTGTTGCACCACATAGCGTATTAACACATACCGAAAAACACTATCATTTTCATTATGTTCCATGAATTTAGCCAATATGATCACTGTGCTTGATCATTAATAATCCAAAGTATTGAATAATATTTTTTTTCCATGTCAGAGAATTGCACTAGATAAAAATCTAGAATTATTTCTTCGGAAACAAAGAAATTTCGATTAAGCAATTTAAGTAAGATCCAGTTTCATAATTTTAAATGAATACATTAATTTATTCTTAAAAGCAGTTTTCGAGTTTATTCGAATCGAGTTCATTCTCATATAAAATTAATTATTTTAAGGTCATTTAGTTGAAAAATGTAGCAATACAATATTCCAAAATTAATAACTATTGTAATATACAGCACATACTAAAAGATATCAAATTTTAGCCAAAAATATGAAAATAGTTTTTTTTTTTATATTTTCTCCAAAATTAGACCGAAAATAAATAAAAAAATCATAAAAACAGCAAAAGTCAAACGCATTAAAGGGTTAAAGAACAAATAATAAATAAAAAGTTTAAAATTAATAGCAATACTTTAAAAAAAAAAGAATATGAAGCAACTTTTCTGAGGCTTAATAATCTATCACAAAAACGCCGTATGATGCAACCTAAATTTGTAATACATGCTTCTCAAATCTACATCAATAGAGGTTTTATAACCCCTTTCAAAAAACTATAATGCTAGGAATTTTATTTGCTACATTTATAAATGTTATAAATGTGTTAATTTAAGAATTGTTAAAACTTAAAAAACATGGATTATACAGTTCTGGCCATAAAAAATGTTTTTTTTAACATGCTTTATTGCCTAATTTTGTTATTTTCTAAATAATTTTAGTAATTCCAAAAATTTGTGCGTTTATGTACATAATGATGATGGTTTGGCTGAATAACAATGTACTGTCATTTGCAATACACCGCCCCCTGAATACTATATCCTGAATACCCGAGTGCTAACACAGAAATGGCGCGTGCCTGTAAACGTTAAAATACTAATAAAATGAAAACGAACATCATATAATTAGTATTAATTTAGTCAGTATTTTATACTTTAAAAATTTCATTACGTCCGAATTTCATTAACAGATATACTACATTTACAAACTGTCTTGATTTCTAAATAATCACCATAATTTTCTATCTGAAAAAGTATGTTTTTATAAAATGGCCGAAAACTTTTCGCCTTTTCTATTTTACAAAAAACATGTACACAATTATTGTTTTTTAAATAACGCTATTTTTGAAACTTGGTGTTATTTAAACTGAGTTGCACATAAGATCTGTCAAATTATTAGGCTCAATGAACCAAATCGACTGAGCTATAAAAATCTGAATTCACCGCAAAGACTTTACTAATGAGATACTGTCTTTATATAAGTGAATTTAAATTAAAACTTTATTTATAATAGTATTTTAACATTTTTTTCAACATAAAATTAGAAAATACCGAAAGGTGTTCCCAAAAAGGAAAACCTACTATATTAAAAATCACCAAAAGTTCTGTTGTTAGCACATTCGGTTCTTATTCTTATATCATCGTGTCACCTCAGGATATTGACTGGATTCACTCAAATTTCATCTAATCGATATCGAAAAAATGAATACCATGCTTGATTTAAAATACAAGCTCTGGGGTATCAGCATAAGGAGGAACACAAGAACTAAATATATCCTTCATAACAGAAATATACCGATGACGTCAACGTGACTGGATATGGGACAGTTGGCAAAAATCCTAGAGGATTTGTAAATGGTGAGTTTAGAAAAAGTATTAGCATCTATTTGAATGGCACATCTGGATTTTTGAATAGAAGTATGAAATGTCATCTTAGACACCCACCCACATCCGCCCTCTTTTACAATTATCTTTATTATCATGATGGATACAATTAACCAGTTCTTTGTCAATTATAATTATAAAAAGGGACTTTGTAAAAATCACCATGAAATGAAAAAAATATCAGAATGAATTTGTGATAAAATAATAAAGCTCGTCCTCAGCTTAAGAAGACACGTGTTCGTAAAGGCACAAGGTCAAAGATGAACTGAAAGAAAAGAGTTAGAGATAACAAAGAGTGCGACAGATGCCTCTAGTTGAAAGAACAAATACAGAAGACGAAAGTGATGCTAAAACAGAGAAAAATGTATAGATTAAATAAACTGAAAAAATAAGTGGAAAATAATAATAATAAATTAAATAAACTAAATACTAAACAAAATTAAAGAATAAAACGAAATAAAGAAAAAATGAAAATAAATTATAATAATGATAATACGAAAATAAAATAAATAAGTAAAAATAATAATAAATAAGTAAAATAATAAATAAATAAAATAAAAAACAAAGAATAAAGTGGTTTTTTATTTCATAAAAATAGAGAATTGAGAAAAGAAAGGAATTACAAAAGTTATTTCCATGCAAATGAAAATGAGTTAGATGATGAGCAATCATTGACAAGTTTATCAGAATTTTTATAAATAAAATAGGTTTGATGAACATTTAATTGGGATAAAGAGGCAGAAAACGAGGATTTAGATATTTCTTGAATTTCAATATAATTCTGATGCTCACCTAATATTTTCTTTACCGCTTTCTTGGTGTGACCAATATAAACTAAGAGCAAGGAATAATGTAAATACCTCACCGATTTTCAGTAGGAACATGATTTTTCAAAGAAGATAATCTGATTTTATTTATAGGTTTGAAGATAATTTTAAAATTGAAACGAGAACGTATTTTAAAACATACAGAAAAATAGAAAGGTAAAATTATAGAGTTAAAATCAGGAGAATTATTTGAATGAAAAAGAGGGCGTTTAAGCTTACTAAATTTATGCACAGGTTTGTCAATCAAAACGGGATTATAACCACGAGCAAGGGCAAGATATTTAACCTTTACATGGGGGTTATGAGAGCATCTGCCCAAGAATGAATATAAAAATGGATAGGCGCTGTCGGAAATAATTGCTTTATAATTTCATATCAATTAATAAACTACTTAACTTTCTGTGACTTCACCATCTTCTTCTTCTTTTTTTTTCTTTTTTCTTTTTGCCACTGTCAAGGTTCTATCGAAATTAAAAGATTGAATAATATACACTAAGACAGATTTGATTAATTTTTTTTTAAATAAATAAAATTTATATGCAAAAAATAAAGCACTAAAAAACATTTAAAAATAGAAGATTAAACATTTCGCCATGCTTTCCGCATAGCCGCATCAGCACAAATAATTATTCCTTGCATAACAAACATTGGAATAAATGAAGATAGTTACAGTTAATCATTATTTTTTAGAAAAAGATAATATTCATTCGAGACAATACGAACATCATCCAGACTTGGCGATCGTAAACAAGTGAATTAATCTACGAGGAGATTTCTGCCGTGATAACTGCTACAAGCTTACTTTAAGATAATGTCGTACGCAAAATGAGGAATGTTTTTCGTTCGAACGCAGCGTTGGACAATTTTAGAATTTAAATTACCACTTTTTAGAGCACTAATATGTTCCCGCAAAAAGAATTTATAAAAATCTGCCTGAACCTCTAATGCAAAGACATGCAATACACTGTGTATTGCAAAATGATTTTATTCCTTTTAAATATCAAATTCTTAAACTGTTAAATTTAGCAGTATAGTTCCCAATGTATAATAAAAGTTTCAAATATTCTTCTTCCTCAAATAAATATATTTTTAAGTCAAAAAAGTTCCTTTTTAAATAGTTTTAAAATTCGAATTTTTATATGTCTTCTGGGACCTATAAGTTATACCTTGAAACATTTTCTCCATGCCCCTAGAAATAAAATAATAAAAAGTCCATTATTTATCGTCCGAAACTTTTTGCATTAGGATCATTTTATATTGTGCAATTTTGAAGCTTTACATATGATGTAAATAGGTCAAATATGTCTTCAGAATATTTAAACTTTAATTACCTTCGTTAGTTTTGTTATTAGTATAAGTAAAAATAAAAAAATAAATAAAAATAAAGGTTGATTTTTTTTCTTATTTTAATATTATGCTGAGAAAAAACAATCTAATGAAAATAATTACATACTCATGATTTAAAAAACTAATAATCATCTTTTACTTAGAATGATTAAATGCGTTTTATCTTTTTCATAGTATAGTATTATTCAAATTGATAGTATTATTCCCCATATAGTATTATTCAAATTGATCTTTTTTAATTCTTAAAAATGTCCCAGTAAAAATATTATAAATCTTATAAAATACTCAAATTTAGTAATCGATGACTATTTTTGTAATAGAAACTGACTTTCTTTTTCAGTAGCGTAAATTTTATAGAAAATAACATTGAAATTGTTTTCCTTATAAGCCAATATATGTATTATATTTCACGGGATATAAAAAAATGTCAAATAAACATGAATTTTCGCTTTATGGCATTATCATATAGTTTCCATCATTGGCACTCTATCATCTGGTATTGATTAATCATATCCCTGTGTTCAAGTATGGAGTTATCAAAAGAAGTTAAATTTATAAAGGTGAAAATTAAATCATTTACTAATACTAGACTATTACTAGACTATTGCTTTGAAATTCAAGAAAGGAAAGCGTCATGTTTTGAGTGGGACATCAAATCAGTAATGGAAGAAGCCTTTACTCATTGTGCTCAGTGCGATAAATAAATTTGCTTTATTCAGTTCTTTGGGAAGAACAATGTGTCAAAAATTGATTATGGCTGCGTAAGAACTATAAGAAACGTATACATATTTATTTGGCAACCATTCTTTTTTCAATAAACAGAATTTTGAACATCAACACAGCCTCCTCGTATTATTAAAACTAAGAGACATACATTAGAGGTATCAAAACACAAACCTTAATTAGCCGAATTGAAAGAGCTATAGAAATAAGAATTCGCCGCCAAGAATTTTGTACCTTTACTATTGGGATACTGTCTATATATGAATAAATTTATAAGAACGAGTTTTTTGTAAAGATTTAGTTATCGAAGCATTTTACTATTTTTTTGATAAAAAAATTAGTAAATACGGAAAGATTTTACCAAAAAGAAAAACTTAGTATTTTTAAAAAATGATCGATGCGTGATTAGCACATTCGGTTATCACCATCATATCAGAAATTCTTCTTCAGATTTTGACAGGATTCACAATTTTTTTTCATCTAATCGATATCGATAAAACTAATACCAGCATGATTTAAACTGCGAACTCTTGGTGATCTGCCAAAGGAGAACCTCAAGACTGCGATATGTCTTACGCTTTTAAAAATAATGTCCTACTTTGAACCAAATTTCGATGCTCAATAGCTGTCACTGTAAGATGGTGGAATCTTGAACCAATATTTGGAGCTCCTCTTGAAGTGTAATTTCCATAGTTAGAATGACGTTGAAATAGTAAGCTTCAAATGTCGGTACGAGATATCACCATCTTATTATGGTAGGTACTGAGCACCAAAATTTGGTTCAAACTAGAGTAAAAGTTTTAATGATGCATGTAACAGAAATATAATTAGGTCATCGAGATTGAAAATGGAACAGCAGGCCAAGATGCTAGATGATTTGTAAATGATGAGCTTGGAATGATACATCTGGATTTTTGAATAGAACCATAAAATATCATTTATGCACGCACCTTCGTCCGCGAAATTATCTTTACTATAAGGATAGATCTAATCAGACTTTCTTCTTCTTTTTCTTGTTTGTTAAAATGAAAATACTTTTTAAATAAAAATATTTCACAAATAAAAGAATGTTGTTGTTCAAAAGTTGTTTGAAATCAGTTAATTTTTAGAAATTACAAAACACATTATTCCAATATTATTAAAACCACCTACGTCAGTTTGGTGTTTTATTTTCTGTACTCGCATACTTCATTTACGCACTCAGAAATATTGAGTGCAATAAAACATTTTAGAATTTAATCATGCAGGAAAATAAAACTTATTTTTTATATTAAAAAAATGGCAGAAAAACTTTGATTTTGAGATTTTGTGATAATCTCTTAATAGCATTTTTTGATCGCTAAAAGAATGTTTTATATATTTCGGGTGTGAAAATTAGAAACAATTACGTTTTTAAATAAAAAGTTTCTTTTATGACATCATTTTCCCTTTATATTTATTTTTTTACATGTTTTCTTTTAACTTATATTTTGTTTGTGTGTGGAAGCCAATTCTGGTCACTAATTTTTCGGCACGGATACCACAAGCGCATCAGATTTGGCGCAATTTTTTTCAAAGCCCATTTGGCGAAAACTCCGTTTTCAAATAACGCTTACATACACATTTTTAAATTTTTTTCTATTTTCAAAAAGAACTTACAGTAAATAAAATAATAATAATAATTAATAACTATAAAAAGAAATATTTTATATAATTAAAAAAAGGAAATGAAAGTAAATAAACATTTTATGAGTAAATAAACAGCTAATAAATAAAGCCGGGTTACCATCTCAGGTAAAATAATGCAATTTTGACGCCAATTAGGTACCCTGGTGCTTATGTGACATCTTTTCCCAATTTTCATCCATTTCCTGTTGGCATGCAACTTTGAAATTTGGAATATGTATGTATACCTGGGAGCAATACTGGAATTAGACATTGATTTTTTTTTTTTAATTCGATCCAAAAAGGGGCGACGGGGGCTATTTTTTAAAGATTTATACAATTTATACTGCATAAAGGAGCCACTTACCTATTTTTATATACAAGAAGAAGTAAGTGGTATGTAAAAACAATTATAGTATACATAAATGAAATATTTGAGATAATATACTAGAGATATAAGCACCGGGTTTGGCGAGATTTTTTATGTCAATTAGGCGAAAACATCGTTTTGATATGCTATAATAACACATTATTTTTTTATTTCAAAATGAAAAAAAAAAAAGGAATAAACGAAACATTTTCTGTTATTAAAAAAAAAAAGAAATAACAATCAATAAATGATAATATTTTTAGAACAAACAATTTATTATAACATGTATATGATAAGCAGCATGTTAGGCAACTGAACGCCATTTTGGCACCAATTAGGTACCTCGGTGTGTATAGGGCATATATGTGCCATATTTATTTGTAAAACTGAGCATGATCGTTTACCAAGTGTATTTTCATAGTCGCTTATATCTTTTTGCAACATAGCGCACCTTTCGAAGCCAAAACTGCACAAAAGAAAAAAAATCAATATTTGCGGTATTTTTTTTAATGTAATGCACATTTCGTAATCAGTAGGCTCGATAATCAGACCTCGTTTTTTTTTGCTTTAAAAGATGATATTTCATACGACGTCTTTTTTAGATTCGTTGTTTTTCCATATTTGATAGTATGCGTCTACTCGTTTTGTAACTTTTTTTGTAACTTTCTTCTTTATTAATAGCAAAATTTGGATTTCCTACTTAAATAAAAATTCTTCTAAATACAAAGAATTTTGTTAAAATAAATAAATAAATGAAATGCGGACATCTATTGCTCAAAGCACAAAATTTTTCCTATTGAGTTAATAAAAATCAGTAAAAACATAATTTTTATGATAATAAAAAGGTGACTTATGTAATAAGAGTCATATATTACATACGTTATGGATTAAGTATGCATATTTCTCCACCATTTATAAATAATAATAATAATATAATAAAATGCGGACAGACCAAAATCTATATTTGAAAACAACAACCAATTTCTAAATGCTTTAAACAAATGGCCAATGAAAAGCGATTTTTCAAAAGTATTATGAAATTAGTTAAAAACCATTTATTTTAAACTAAATGAATAAAAGATTTATATTTTTAATAAAATAAATGGGATTTGAAAAATTATTGGAAATTTATCACCATAGATGTATCAATATTACAATCAGTACCTTGTATGCAAAATGGAACAATTAGCAATACTTTTTGTGCCCAAAAAATGGTCGTTGCTTTTTTTAAGGTTAAAAAGTAGATTACGAAATATTCCTATACAGAGGTGCCAAGCCCCCGCTTATTGCACAGCAGAATTTTCTTATAGGAAAAGTTATTTTTTTAATTTGCAGAATGTTCCAATTTAATAAAACATTTTCTGTATTAAAATACCGGTATCCAAAATGCCGGAGACTTGGCAGCTCTACCTATAACATTTTAATTAATCACGGTTCTTTTTTTAATCGGATTCAAATTTAGTGAAGACAACGTTTTTTGGCCAATAGCAGCTTTTTTCCACATGTGTAACTACGATACAATTCCTTGATGCTGAAATAAAATGTTTTGACTTATGCTATTATTGCTTCCTCTTATTTATTTATTTGAATTTTAAATAAGATGACTCAAAATCGTGTTTTTTAAATGTACGGAAAAAATGCATTTCAAGAGAGAGCGAAAAGAACAATATTTGGCGATTTATTACCTGCGTTTGTCTAAGTGTCTTAATACCTTGTATTTAATATTCTTCACAATACTTTGCTGTTATATGGACTTAGGCGCTTTTGTAAAACGTTTGACGTAATTCGGGTTTAAGAAAGTGAGTTTTTTACTGAATAATACAAATAAATGAAAAATGAATACTAAGAAATACTAATAAAAGAAAAGTGAAGCATTATATTGATCTATGTATATTTAAAAATGCATCTGCTAGCCCGATAATTTATGTGTATATAATAGGAGATAAATAGCTTTTGATTCTGTATTTCTATGCTAAAAAACATTAACGTTTGTGTGTTTTTCGTTATCATTGGGAGTACCTAGGCGATTTAAAAAACAATGTGGGCAAAAAATGTTGGTAACCATCTTTGCTGCAAAATATACTATATTTTGCGTAGGAACAATAATCACCATCAATGCACGAGTAAAAAAAGTTCTAAAATTGAGAATTCTTTGATGTTGATATGACTAAAAATTTAAAATCTTTTTTTTTTTTTTTTTTTTTTTTTTTTTTTTTTTTTTTTTGGTGGCGACTTTTAAGATATAATATTCTCGTTATGAACGATTTCTAAAACATTCGACAATTTAATTTCACAAATTAAACATTTTTTTTTCTAGAAAATGTTTTAAACCCAATTTATTGAGAATATTTCTAGGATACTGTTGGGGTCAGAAACTATAATTTTGGAATTATAGTAACTTATAAGATGTAAATGCTCGTTTAGGACAAATTTTAAAAAAAAGGATTCCTTAACTCTTATCGACAACCTCATGGCATCCGTGGAAAACAGATATTCAACATTATAAACTATTCGGACGGATTTCACACCATATAAAATACACTCCATTTTCTTCAAAAATAATAGTTTATGTTATTTATAGTTTCTCAAATCGGTGCGAAGCTTCTGTTTATGCTCATGACATCATTTCAAAGAGTTATATTTCCAATATAGGAAAATTTGGTGTTTTATTTTCTGTATTACTTATAACATTTTGCATTTTTCCAATTTTATATCCATGCATGGTTTGCTTTTCTTTTATAAAAATAGTATATGCAACTTTATATATCAGATTTTGTAATTCTATGATTCGATATGCTTATTTTCATCATATTTTATCACAATGAATGACCGATTAAAAGTAACATCTCATTTTCTTTACTTATCGCAAGTTATTAAATGTGTGTTCTCAGCAATATTGCTCAGACTAATCCCTCTCAGGGAAGTCCTAGTTATAATAGCTATATCATTAACAATTTTTTGGCATATGGTGAAAGAAACTACTGCAAAGTAATTGTGAATAAAAATTCCTAATGACGCCTATCAGATGCTTTTTTCGTTTATAAATTATTCTAACTTAAAAATAATTAATTAATTAATTTTTTTGCAGTATTTCGAATACAACTTCAAAACAATTTTTAAAATGTGCATTTTGAATTGCAAGTTTTAACAACGTTTAAAATATTTTAAATAAAGACATGAAAATTCCTACAGGAAATTAAGTAACATACCAGGAAAATGTCTGTAAAGTGATGGCCGACAAATTCAATAAAATGCATTTAACAGAGAACTAGTGAAATTTTGCAAAGAGTCTCTCTTTTTTCTGTGTTTTTACAGAAGTTTTTAACAGCAAAGTTTAACTTTCTCAAATCGAATAATATTTTACTTTGCAAATCAATATCAATATCATCGTCAACTGCACTGTAAAAAAAATTGTAATTTTACGGCTAAAATTGCTAGTAGCAAAGTTGACAACAGTTTTATCCGTAAAAATTGCAGTAAAAATATCTGTAGTTTTTTCTTACATCTAATTTTACTGCATTTTTTACGGCAAAAATTTCTGGCAACATTGCTGCCAGCAGTATAGAATAGTTTTTAGCATATTAAGTACAAATAACAATGGTTAATAAATTGTAACTTTTTATATATCTTTGATGAAACACTAATTTTTATTATACTGCCTCGTTAATGAAAGGCGGAATGAAATATATCACGTTCTTTACATTTTTCTACTTAGGATGTCATCTCTCAATGGTGCCCAGTAACTAATTCCTTAACCATTAATCAAAAACATATATTTACAAGTTCAAAAATGTTTTAAAGGAGTAAAGAAATATTTTACAAGCTATTCTGTTCGAAAGAAACATTTACTCAAAATTTTTATTCGGTTCCTCGAATTTGTATTTAGTAAAAATTACCTGTTACACTGAAAAGTACGACAAAAACAGTCAATTTATTCTACGATTAAAATTGATCGAATTCTATCTAAAATTGCAGCATGTTTTTCGCTGCATATCATTCACATAGGGATCATTCACAAATTTAGTAGAAAAATAGTTTTGTCATATATATTAAACATGGTTGAGAGTAAAATTAATTTGCAATATACATTTATTTACTTTAATCAAATTGACATATTAATGCAAAATATACAATTTGTAATAAATATATAAAAAGAAAAATAAAAAGAATTTTTGATAAATAAAATGATGAAAATTAACAGCCTCTATTCTTATAAATTTTGGTTTTTATCATATTTTTTAATTTTTGATAATTGTATTTTATGCATTCTGTGCCGATCTAAAATTGATCTTCATTTTTTACTATCACGTAAAGATTTTTTGCCAATCTTAAATTTTAAAGTTCGAAAAGAAAAACAGAGAAAATTGTATACAGGAAAAGGTAGCGCAATGGGACGTAGGCTAATTGGAACAAAAGCCCCCGTCTAATAATATCCACGAGGAGCAAACAGTCTTCATTGGATTCTTATAAAATTATAAAGCTGAACATTACTAAAAAAATCTTACCGTTTAATTTACTATTAATGCTTTTTCTGTCTGAAGATACATTTTTTCCATTTACACCTTTTTACTTTCCTGAAAATTTGCTCGCTGAGACTTACATGCAAGACAAGCGTTTTCACCAAGACCTTAAATTTCTTGAAAACAGAAACAACAGTTATGGGGACAAAATATAGTAGGGAACTACTCCTGCTACATTTTAAGAGAAAAAGATCAAGAAAATAATAAAAAAATGAAATCAATGAATTCTAATTTTGCTCCTTATATTTCACGTATGTATTCATTTAAGTATTAATTATATATTTTTCCAAAAAGACGTGGGTGATTTTTTATAGCAATTTTCCCATTCTCAATGCACAAGAATCTATGAAAAATCACAAAATTCGGAGAAAGTATATAAATCGTGTTAGCCAGTGTATTTTTTGAGAAAGTTTTTGTTCAAATATCATTTTCCTTTTATGATTTTGAATATCCGTAACATTTTTTAATTTGATGACAATGCGAACACTTTAATGCTAAAATAATTTAGGCCAGTTAGAATCTTTAAATCACCTATCGTACGGCGTTACAACTTACATAAATTCCTAACCTGACAAATGGAATATTTTAATAAAATTATAACTTTTATAAAGAATACGTAGAAAAGCTTTTTTTTTTCATTTTCATAAAAAAAAGTTTCTATATTCTGTTTCATGATTTTTCTAGCAGAAATTTTCTACCCTGAAATGTTCATTGGAAAAATATACACACACAAAAAAAACTGCTATCTTTTAATTACTCTTTTAATTTTTTTTTATTTATTTTATAGAAGGAATAATATTCTTAAATCACATCCCAGTAAAGTATTTTTTATAGCAGATGATTTTGATGGAAGAGTTTCGCATGCAGTTAAAATGCAAAATTAACTCTCTTTAATTACTTATAGTAAATTAAAAATGTCTGGAATAAATATCTTCTAATTAGCTTTAAATAAATTTAATTACAATTCGCTCGACGACCAAAGCTATCCTCAAATAATTATCGCAGTAATTATTAAACATTTCTCTCGGAATGTAGCATTGAAATATTTAACTGTTACAAATAAATGCAAATTTTCTTTTAAAAAAAATAAAAGCACAAGTAGCTAATTAATGAAAGAATATTTAAATATTAGAATAAAAATTATAAATTGTTTGCGGTAATTATAATTAAATTACCATTTGTAAGTTGCATTTCATTCTTGTTGAATTTAATTAACAAAATGAATTCTGAACAAAATTGAAATAATATACATGTACTTTAAACTTTTGAAAGAACTAATATATGTTTACTTGTAAGTTTTTTCACTCTTTGTTGAAAAATAAAATATGTATTTTTGCTATATAATATAAAGAACAAATTTGACCTTGGTGTAATTTATAATAAAACCTTATTATAAATTCTCGAAATTTCTAGAAAAATCTTATGTTTCATAATTTTTATTTTTACTTCTCTGAGCATAAAAGATAATTTTCAAGAATTTTTTTTATTTTGTTATAAAAAACCTTTACAGTATTTTGAATTTATCAGAATATTACATATTTTAATTAAAATAGTATGTTGCTTTTTTCATAAAATATTTGTCTCATCTAATAGCATAAAACTGATTCTTGTAATAATTGCTTGTATGATGCATTAATATTCTACATAATGTGATGTTAAGTAAAATAAATTTAATGAAGTTATTAGATACCTAAAAACGGAAAACTAACAAAGATTAACAAACGCCCTTAAGAATTTTTGTTTACTCTAGCTCCTTTAAAGACAGTAACATACATTAATTTGTCAGTATTTTTCGGTTTAAATAACTAAAATTGCTTTAATTCATTTTGCCTTGCATTACAAGGAATTTCTGCACTTTTAAATCAACAAGTGAAAAAAAATATTAATAAAGTATTTTTTTTCAGAGAAAGTGTTTTTTATATATTTTATTGGATTGAAGTAATATAATAATATCAGGGTTTCCTAATGGACCGCGAACTGAACATCAATATTTTCTTACAATGATTTTCGTTTTATATTTTTTCTAGAAAATTGCGCAGAAAACACCTTCTTACGTTACTTTTAGCGCAAATGTTGTAGAAACCTATTATGAAATTTTCTGTTAAAAAATATCGGTGTTAATTTCGCGGACCATTTGGGTGACCTGTAATATAATTAATCCATTTAATTAAATAAATATTAATCATCTTATTTTACTAAATACAAAAAAAAAAAAAAAAAAAAAAAAATATGTTATTCTATGATATATTTTTCGAACATAATAAAATAGACAGAATATCTCAAATATCCTTTATACATTTATGCGTTAAATAAAATTTATGATAAAAATATAAAAACATTCCCCCATCTTCAACAATTCAAACTAGTTTTTGTTTAGTAGTTTTTGTCCTTTGAAGAGCTTTTATCGTCTTTTACAGCCTTTTACAACATCCCTATGCTATTCAATGGAATTTTTCTGTTAGTTTTATTATTTAAAGAGGTTTCGTTGAAATGAAGCCACTGAATTTATTTTTTTTATTTTTATTTTGGTGAATATGATAACTATTTTTTTTATATTGTGATACTATCCTTGATTATTAATCAATTTTTCCTCTTAAATACGCAGAATCGATAATTAATTGTTCTATATAAATATATTTAATTAAAAACACCCATTTGGGGGGAGCAACATTTTAAAAGATAAATGTAATTGAGTTAATGCATGATATTGAAATAAATTGAAATAAATTGAAATAAATGATGTGTCTCAAATTACAATTATAAACAAGAATTTCAAACAACATTTCACAGGATTCAACACGTTAAGCGCTTCTGTATACATTAACCTAATTTTTGTAATCTTTAAACATTGTTTTTTCTTGAAGAGTAGGAAATCATTAAAGTATTTCTAAAGAAAAAAAAATATTTTGATTATTTATGAAAAACAGAATGTTCTCAATATGGGAGCAATGGCGCTTGGTGAAGGTGCATTTTTACAAAAAATATACTTTTGCTTCTGTGTAGTTATAAAAGTTATTTTTCAGTTCTTTAAAAATAAAAAAGAATAGATCATTCTGAAACAGACATTTTATGAAAAAATAAGATAAAATACATCTACGTTTGTAATAAAATATTCATTTTTAGTAAAATAAAAAAAAATCAATTTACATGTTCATACGCGTTTTCATTATGCATCTCTTCATTTCTCATCATTGTGTTACCTTTTCTCAATATTTGACATGAACAAGGACTAGATAATTTTTATGCAGCAATGCATTACATTTGAAAAGAAAACTCGAGAATTTATTTATTTGACATACTTTACGTCTAGATTGTTTCCTAGCATTTTCTGAAAATGGTTATCACACGATCATCAAAACGCACGTCATTTGTCGAAATTCCAGAATGAATTGAACGTTGTGTCCTTCTATTTTCTGTTTTTTTTTTTCATCAACGATTTAACAATTCACAGAGGAATTTTATATAAGTAAATTTTTCTTTACATTTCTTAAGGATTCGCTAATCTTGTACAACTCCCATATTTAGTGTTTGATGAAAAATGGTTAAAACTATTTCTCCTCTCGTGTATTCGGGCCATAAATTCTCAAAAAACAGCTAGAAAAAATTAACTTACCTGTTTCCTTTTCGAGGTAGCTTGAAAATTATGTGTTTTAAGTGAAAATCCGAAAAACAATTTTACACAAGGAATCACGCGGTAATAACAGCAGTGTGAGTAATATTACCAAATAATAATATAACGCGTGATTGTGAAAGAATACAGGAGATGGCACCTACCGGTTCTGCGCAGAAAGGCTCTAAGTTATCGGAATCACAAACAAGCGTTAAAAGTTAATTTGTTCAGTTTGTAGATTTTATCACTGGAAAAAAACACGTAAAATCAATGCTGTTTTAAAATTTTCGAATTATTTTCTGTGATCTGAAGATTATCTAATGGCATATTCTCCATAAAATCGAAATATATGATATAAACAAATACAAAAGCTTACTAAATTTACATCCTTTATCAAAAAGAAGCTATCTTATAAAGCAAGAAACTGATTTTAAGAACCACACTCCCGGGAATTTTTTTTAATGAACAAAAAAGCATTTCCAAAGCTTCTGTACAGACTGTTTTCACTCATGTATTAAGAGTACAGTATTTAATCTTTCTTATTTAAAGCGTTTTGTCTGGCATTGAAAACTAACGATATAGCCATTGCTTCCGTTATGGGGACAGCTTATTCTTTTATGAATTTTGATCAATTTATTATACTTATTAATTGTAGATTTATATGGTATTCGATAATATACAATTATAAAAATATTTGAAATAAAGAATATAATTTTTATTAGTTATTTTACAAAAAATTTCTTGCAAAAGCAAAATTTCGTCTTCATAAAAGTGTTTTAAAAACTGAAAATACAAATGAAATAAAAAAATACGGACGTTATCTCTTTTAATAAAAATACAAATATAACTAGACATTCTGGCAGTACATAAAATACTAATTTTAGAAAAAAATCCTAAAGTAATGTTCCCAAAATACGGTGCTCTAATGGCGTTTGATGGGTTGTAACCTTACCTTTTGGAATTTAATAAATATTTTTAAAAAGTGAAGTTGATTTCCGCTTCAGAGATGTATGTGTTTAAATATGTCATTATTTTATTTTATTGCCTTTTAAAGAACTTTGTTTCTAAAGCCTACTTAACCTAAAAGTATACAAATATCTGCTATTCTTAATACATCTAGGTTCCAATAAGATGTGTATCATCAGACATTGTATTGCTATAAAGATTTTCTTTGTACTTTGTAAAACAATTGGTCATTATATAATTTAATTAACTGATAAACGGGTGATTTTAAATTGATTCTTAAGTGTGTTATTACTGCTGTTAGTTTTTACTATATTTGCAGCGAGTTTATGAGCACTTGTCGCAGAATAAACTTTACTTTTTTATCTAAACTGCCTATAAACATTATTTTGAATGCGAAATTTTTTGATGAGATTAAGCCATATGCTCCACAATTTTATTTGCGCTGTTCTATCCAATTTCGAGTTTGAATTAAGGGCAAGGGGATTTCATTTTCTTTTGCCATACCTACGATTTGGAAAGAAGCGAGAGATCTGTTAGAAGATTGTTATTTAAAAAAAGTCTAACAGCAAAATGAATTAATTTTAAGAAGCAGAAACATATTCAAAATCCCCACATCGACTCTGCTATGAGGCCAATATCTGACAGTGACGTGTTCTCGGTGTCACAGCCGCCTGTAAGCTACAATCTTTCAGTTGATGTAGAATGCAGGTAATTTTGTAAATGAAATAGAAATGGATTACATTTCATCACAGAAGTATTTGAATCTTCATATGATAATGTAAATAGAGTTGATTTTGGAATTAAGTAAGAATAAAAGTGAGTTTCTAGGATAACGATTTCAGGAGTGGAATGAGTTGACTACTGGTGTGCGTATTTCTATATACCGTGAGAGACATAAAGCTCCATACGCTTTTATAAAAAGATGATGAAATATGCTTTTGTAATGACATTTCAAGCCTTATGGCATCTTAAGTTCTCATATATCGATGTCATTTTTAGATGGATTCTGTGTCATAAACCAGAGGAATGGCAATATTTTATTGATGCTTATAAGCTGAGTGTAAAAGAAGTACTCATTCACATTAGAAATAAATGTCCAGTCCTGTAGGATATGCTTCAGGGAGAATATAGTTTGCTTTAGGGAGAATGTATAGGTCAAGATAAAGATACAAGTACTCTATTTCTCTAGCTCCAATCGAGTTGGTAAAGTAATTCTATCATGTAGTTTTCACAGATGATGTCGATGCTGGAGTAGAAGCTCATTTGTATGAAAATAAATATCAAACATTGCAGTTCTCACCATATTTTTTCGTAAACTAGCTTTATTCTGGCTTAGAAAGTTATATAATGAATTTGCTATTCCTCTACAGCGATCAGAATGAAGTGTCAAGTGAGTCAAATATATGGAACCCCGTTCAGACAACATGGTGATATTTGTTTCGTCTTTCTGTCGGCAGTGACGCTTGACCTCTAGTTTTAATTTTTTCTGTTATCGAAATATGCTTGTAATTTTTCATCTTCAATGTGAAGATCTTTCCGCACTTTTTTTATCTCTTCACGTTGTTTTCATCAATGATTATTCTCTGTTGTCGCATTTCTTGCATCCTGAAGCAGAGATGAAGCTCCTTAACACAGTTTACCTGTACGATCTGCTACTTCCAAATGCGACTAACGCTATGTGATAAAAAGGATGTGCGTTCGAGAGTGTCCTCATTTGACTGTTCTGGTTCAAATTCTGATTCCAGCGAGCTGCCTAATTCAAAGTTCTCACTATTCGAATCTTCTGGCAATGCCATATCTCAGTTATTACTATCTCCTATCCCCCCCCCCTCATCCTCATGATGACTGATTACGTTTTCATTGGATTCTGCTCCTCATTTTCTCTCCTTCCATAATTGCTGTCACCACTTGCTGAGGTCCGTTATCCAATACGTTACTCTGAACGCATCGAAAAACTGAGGCAAAGGCGAAGAACGTGATCAAAACAAATAAGAGAAACCGACAAACGAAACAAACAATACGGACATCAATTTTCTCATTTATATGCAAAGAGACTATAAAAATCGCCTAATTAAAAATAAAAATTACGATTAAATAATCTATAATCAGAGCTTATTTAAACATTTCTTATACTAGTCATTATATTTCAAGTAAATTTAGGTAACACAAATTTTATTAAACTTTTGTTAAAAAAGTTCAAAAATTAGCATTTTAGCAAAACACTAAGCCATTTGCAGCAAAAAATGGAAATGCTCAAAAAATCTAATTTTTTTCTGTGATCTTATTACCAAATGTGGCAATTACCAATCATCCAAAATCTTAAAGAAGATTTTTTGGCCAAATCACTTATACCTGTGTTATTTTAAACATCAATTAAGAAGATTTGGTACCTTTTGAATAATTTAAAGTATTTCATGATGTTCTTAATGCCATTAAACAGCATAACTGTGAAAAGGACCTAATCAATATAAAATAAAACTTTTCTGGTACATTTTTAGAATGCATTATTTTAGCTCCTTAACAGCTATGACGATAATCCGCACCGTTTAGGAAAGTTTGGTTACTGTGAGTTTAAATGCATTTAGATACTACTAATTTTTAAATATCATCGTTTCTTTCTTACTTGGGGATTTTTTTTCTATTCTGCAAGGCAGACATTTTAGTATTAAAAATCGGTGAACTATTTTTTAGTTTATTGTGTCATAAATATTAAACAAAATGAGGTTAATGAATTTATAATAATTTTATAAATGATTTGAATGCAGTAAGATAGGGTGTGCAGAGAAAATATTGTTAATTTATAGGGACACCCAATAGAAGAAACTGCTTCAGAAGAAATTGCGCTGTTGAAGCATAAAAAATAATTGCTAAAATTGCGTTTGGTGCGCATTTTTTAATTGAACTTTTTAAAAATATTACTCTGTGTTAATAATTTCGATAGATCATACATAGGGCAAAACATTTTTAAAGCGCACATCCGATTATTCACGGAAATTGCTGAAAGGGAATTTTAAACTGAGTTATACTTTTCAATGAACTAAATTGTCATGCAGTATACATATAAAACTATATTCATAGACATGGCTGCTAAAATATTTTTTTTTCAATATTTATTTATTGTAATAGCAGAAATTTCGTTTTCAAATGCGTTATAAATTTTCTAAAGTGTTTTTGAAACTTCTTACGTCAAATTAATAATCTGTGAAGCTTCGTTAAGGTAGTCTAAATGTGTTCGGAAGAGTTACATAATCCATATTGGATGTTTGAGTTTTCGCTCTTGTTTTGCCGTTCAAAGACACCAAGTATATTTAAATAGAAATAATTTTATACAAATATATTTACCATATGAAATACCACTGTTTATCTTTACTGCTATAGATATGATAATCAGATGTATTAGACACATATTCTCTATCCAAACGTATAATTTGCATAAGTATAATATGCAACTGAGAGGATTTATTAGAATAATTTAGTGAAAAAAAAAAACATATATAACAACTTTAAGGCTAAAACAAATTGGACATTAAATAGAAAAACCTTAACAAATGTATGGGAAGTAAAACATATATTTGCGTTCAATATTATCTTCTCTAGAACCGTTGATGAAAGTAATTTTTAATTAGTGGTTTCATGTATGCTGAGCTATATTTTGCAATTTAAAGGTATAAAATTTAAAAAACGCGTATGATAATTAGAATGTAAAAATAAATAAACATGTTAGAGTTCTTCAGTTAAAATAATACTTCATATTTTGCGTTATTACACATTTTTTAAGAATTAAAAAACCCGTTGCAAAAGAGAAATCTGAGTATATGTAATTTTATTTGGAAAAACTGTACGTAAACTTTTAGGAATTTTACGTATAGTATTTATATTAATTATTTTCTAATTTACATATTTAACTAAAATTATAAATATGACAATATTCAAAGAATACTTAAATTTAATTTGCATTCGAAGTTTCAGAAGTTTGGAAATTAATTTTAAAATATTTTTCCCTAACATGCCGTATTCGATTTCATAAAAATATTCTTAGATTTTAAAAAAATTATATTGTGTCGCACTTTGGTGCTAAAATACTATTTATATCTGCTTTGTTTAAATTATTTATTGAAACAAACTTAATTTAAAAATCTATTTCATTATAAACAATTTTAACTTTTTTCAATATGAAAAAAAAAACACTTGCGAGACTTATGAAGAATTTATATAATATTAACGAATTAAGTAAATATTTTTATAAATAGTAAAATATTTTAAAATCGATCGAAAATAATAACTGTAGTAGCTTTGGTACTTAAATATATAGAAAACAATATCTACTTACACTTTAAAAGTAAACCAAATTTATATAATATTTTTACTTGAAAGGTTCAATATCAAATTTGAAAAAATAAGAATTAAATTATATTTTTCCGCCTATGCACATAAAGTTCTTTAAACATGAAAAAATTGTTGTTATGTGTTATATTTTTTTCCTTTATAAAGTTTTCCTTTTCTTAAAACTTTGTTTTTATGACAGATAATCAACATTTGACACTTAGCTGCGAGAACACTTTTTCATAGTTAAATAAAGTTTAACTCTAAATTAGATTTTTTGATAAATCTGCTATTGTCTTTTTTCTTTAAAACTTCAATAACATAAAAAAAAGATATGAAATATCATGCTACAAAATGAAAATATTGTTTTGAAAAAATCTTGCATTAATTATGAAGTACAAATATAGTTATTTATCCATCCATATAGTCATCTAAAGTTATTTATCTTTTGCCTCCAAATTCCCTTTCTAAGAAAAATAATGTCTTTTATAAGAAATTATTTTTCTTTTATAAGAATTATTACGTAAGTCTGATATATTTGTTTTATTTCCTTTTGTGTCCAGAAATATGATTCAGTGAGAATTATTGGTTAAAGTTATTGTATTTTTCGAATATATTGTACAAAAATTAGGTTTGAAAACAACGAAAAGAAGACATAACTTAGAGGCATAAATACAGACATATATCAGATTTATATTGTTAAAATAGAATGTATGTGGTAAAAATATTTTTCTTAACTCAGTAATGAGTTGAAAATTAGAACACGAACAATCCTATTTACACTTTAAAAGAAAATAAAATGTAAATAAGATTTGCATTTGTAGTGTTTAATCTTATTTTAGAAAAAAAAAATTATAGTATAATTTTCGACCCATACTTATGCACTTAATTTTCTTTAACCGCGAATAAAATAGTTGTATTATGTCATATTCTGCCATTTTTAAAATTAGTTATATATTTCCGAAACCTTTTTATTTCTCACAAACAAATAAAATTTAACACTTGTCTGAATAAATTTTTCGTCATAGTTAAGTAAAAGCGCAATTCTAAGTTTGGATTTTTTTAAAAACTTAAATAACAAAACGCAAAATATGAAATGTAATAAAACAAACTGAAAATATTTATTGAGAAAATCTTACATTGATCATGAATCCAAGTATACTTTAAATTTTTTAATCTGTTGCCTTCAGTTTATCTTTTTATAGAACGTGACTTTTATTATAAGAAAATATTTTTCTTTTATAAGGATTATTGCATAATTATCATACATTTGATTAACTTCATTTGTGAGGGAGTGACCTTTAGTCATAAAGGCACTCTAGTGTTTCTGAGATCGTGACGTCAATAATTTAACATTTTGTAGGCGTAAAAGTGACATCTATCCTCTCTTTTACTTTAACTTTCTAGAGTGTGTGTGCTCTTTCGAATTCCGCAGTTAGCTCGCGGTTATTAGTATTATGTTAATGAGAAGTATCTCAGTTTGTCGCGTATAAAAGCTTGGGTGTGAGTTTGTGGTGTGTGTTCTGGCCTTGGCCAGCGTCTGGGTGTTTCTGGCCTTAGCCAGCGTCTGTGTGTGTTCTGGCCTTGGCCAGCGTCTGTGTGTTTCTGGCCTTAGCCAGCAGCCAGCGTCTGTGTGTTCCTGGCAGTAGCCAGCAGCCAGCAGCCTCTGTGTGTATTCCGCCATTAGACAACGAAGTTGATGATTGTTTAGTAAGGTGCTGGCGATTAGAAAATAGATACGGCCTCCAGAAAAGCGGAAAGGAGTTCAGATAGTGGATTAAAGATTCGGCCTTGGTAAGAAAGTTTAGAATCGTTCGTTTTGATTATTTGAGCAAATAAAGAAATATCCACAGCCACGGGCTGTGAAATTAAGATTTGTTTAGTAGATCAGCCAGAAAATAGTGTCAAGTGTTAGACGGTGCCCCCACTGAGCTAGACCAAAGGCTGTGAGTATGATTTAGCTTTTCATAGTGTTCTCAGTGAGTGAAATTATAGACTGGCTCCACTTTCCTTTAGCCCTTATCATTTTAATAAACTGTGTTGTTTTGACCTAAATTAATGAGTATGTCTGCATATAACGTGACAAATGACACCCAGCATGAGCATACCGTCACAAATGGCGCCCAACGAAA
Source organism: Maratus speculifer (assembly GCA_964019185.1). NCBI lineage: Eukaryota > Metazoa > Arthropoda > Arachnida > Araneae > Salticidae > Maratus > Maratus speculifer. Next base: position 298,586,065 of record OZ025290.1, read on the forward strand.
TGTCGAACATTTTGAGATTGTGCCACGGGTGTATTTCACCGGTGAGGGTGATATTAGTGAATTTTTAGTGAAATTAGATGATTATATTTTGTTCAATAATATACCTGAGAAAAACAGGTACGTAGTGCTTAAATGCTCGTTAAAGGGCGAAGCACTTTTGTGGTTAGAAAATATAGGAAAGTTTTTGATCACTGAGGAAGCGAAAAGATTTGAACAAACTGTAATTGAGTTAAAGAAGGCATTTCCTCCCGTTAAAGATAAAAGTATTTTGAGAAAAGAGTTCTATTGTAATAAGCAGAATATTTATGAGTCGGCGTCAAAATTTTATCTTCGTAAGCTGGAACTTAAAAATAAATTAGATTTAGATATTACATTTGAGGAATTGTTGGACATTGTTTTTCCTCTTTTTAATCCAAATATACAGGACTTTATTGAAGTTAGAGCACCGAAGAATTTTGCAGAAATGCACCAGATATTATCGAAGTACGAGTCTCGGCATAGCTCGGATCAACGGGATTTGCGTAACCCTCGGCAGAGACCTGTCACGGATGGTAATTTGAGAAATGAGGGGGAACGTAATTTTGTGAGAGGGGGACAGCGATTTCCGGATAGTAATGTGCGTAATAGAAGTGATGGATTTGGTCGTAATATGTCGAATACGAGTAATGGTAATAGGAATGGTGGTGGTGCTAATAATTTTAGAAGTAGTGAGAGAAATATGCATGGAAATAGACAGAATAGTGGTTATGATCGTAGTGGGGGAGTACGGGACAGGAATGTTTCTTCGCAAGTAAGGAGATTAACTTCGGATGAGAATTTTGAAGGTAGATCAGTGCAAAAGAGATGTGTTCAGAGGTCGGAAAAGACTTCGGTGAGTTTGAATAAAATTACTATTAATCCGGTAGAGTTACCTGAAGTGTTAATTGTGTTAGATGGTATTGTCGTTAAAAGTGTCTTCGATACAGGGGCAGATAAGTCGTTCATTTCTTTTGATTGTTATCGGAAATATTTTTCGTATAAGAAGTTGAAAAGGTCAAGTCTTGTGGTTCAGTCAGCACAGGGAGTAGCTTGCGATAATAAAGGTTCAGTAGAATTGGAAGTTGAAATTCGTTCGGTTAAGACATGTTGGGAGTTTTGTGTGTTGGATGGATTAACAGTGCATTGTATAGTTGGTGTGGATTATATGAGGGATAGAGGAATTAGTTTGGATTTCTTTAAAAAGTCGTTAATCGTGAATAATGATGAGAATGTGAGTAAGAAAGAGCCTGTTTCAGTGTCAGTTAATTTGGAGGAGTCGGGTTTAAGTGTGGTTAAGAAAATGGAGGTTAATAAGTCTTTAGTCGATTGTGGTAAAGTTTTTTCAGATAAACCGAGTTTAACTAATGAAATTTATATTGGTTTTGACGCACTAGTTGCTAGTAAACCATTTCGTTATGATTTTATATTCAATATTTTTAAGTCTTTGTGTGAAAAGTTGCAGACTGAGGACGGTAGGGAACTTCCTCAGTCTAATATGGCTGAACGTGTAAATCGTACATTAATTCAAATGATTTCTTCTTATGTTGGTTCTCATCATGCAAATTGGGACCAGTTTCTTCAGCATTTTGCGTACGCACTTCGTACGGCAGTTCACGAGTCAACGGGGAAAACGCCTGCTCAATTGTTTTTGGGTAGAAAAGTTATTACTCCATTCCAAAGGTTAGTTATGGTGTCAGATGCGGAAAGTCAGTACATGTGTCAGGATATTGAGAGGTTGGTTAAGGAAGCTCAGATTCAAATGGGAAAAGCGCAAGAAAAGCAAGCTCAGTATTATAATATGCGTAGAAGGGAGTTAGAAGTGAAAGTTGGAGATTTTGTGTTAGTAGAAAAGCATTGGTTAAGTTCAAGTCGTCAAAAGAGAGTAGCTAAGTTTGGTCCAAAGTTTGTAGGTCCGTTCGAGGTTTTGGAAGTTCGAAATAATAATTTGGTTGTTGATGTCAATGGTGAAAGAATGACTGTTAATCTGGATCAGGTTAGAGTGTATAAGTTTAGAGAAAATGGTAGTGAAGGTTCTCATATGTCGAGTGGTGTTTCGCGAAATTCCCGATCCAATGAGTGTCCCGAGTCCAGCACTTCTTCGTCTAATTCTTTTCATCAATATTCAAGAAGAAAATTTGGTCAAACAGCTCCAAAGACTGTTATTGAAAGTCGAAAGCCTAGCAATCCGAGAGCAAAGTATAATAAAAATAAGAGAACTGTGTCAAATACATCGGACTCTGTGTGTCATAAAAGACAAAAAATTATAAATTGTCCAGTTCCTCCATCTATTAGACAACAACCTCACAAGCATAAATTAACTAATAGTTCACCATCTTCAGTGATTAATCCCCAGAAAAGATTTCGTTTGGACACTCGTAAAACTGTTAAGCGAACTTTAAATGCCGAATCTTTGCCTAACAAGAAACAACGTAGGTCTGGAAAGAAACGTGGCCTAGGATCTTCGGTAACTTCGGGTGCGTCTAGAAAGAGGAGGCAACTCTCAGATTACCGGCAACAACAGTGTGAACCTCGCCATGGAGTGAACCCAGCGAACCGGCCAGAGCAGAGTCGTCGAGTGGAACCTACGAGTATTCCACGGTATCCATTCAGAACCAGGCTGCAGGCACGACAGTCAACTGTGGCGTCACCGTACAGTTCTGATGACGAGAGATCCTTCGTACAAGCCTTTTGGGACAGGAGGAGAAAGCCATCTTGCAGTATGAAGCCTGTTAGCAGTGAATCATCTCTATGATTGGGTGATAATGTTCTTTATTAAATTTCTATTAGAGTACATATATGTGGTAGCAATGTGAAGGAATAGAAAGCAGAAAGACTGTTTGGTACTTTTGGCCATTTTTGGAATTTTTTTGACGGACTCACGTTTAGTGCTTAATTGTGTTCAAAATTTGTTTGCAAAATTGTTAGTTTTATGTATGTTGAAAATTTTGGTCTTAACTGCTTTTTAAAAATTCTGGATCTATTGTTAAATTGTTGTATTATTTGTTTAAAATGTTACTATATTGTTATTGTTCATGTGTTATAAAATGTATGTTAATGTATGTTTAAATTTTCAGAAAGTACAGATAGTAATTTGGGTTATTTTGTACACGCGCCGCGGTTCAGACGCGCACGTGTTTTGCGGTCAAGAAGTCCTTGACACGCGTTTCTATCTCTTATACTAACATTTAATGAATTAACTTTCTTCTTATCGTTCGTGTTTTATGAGTTGCGTTTTGTACTTTAGTTGGGAATGGTTTCCGCAAGTTGCGAAGTTTTAAGCTGCATTTGAATTTGAAATTGTATTGTATTAAAATTGAATGTTAATGTGATTTTCTTGCAGGGAAGTATACCTTTTGTTATGTATTGATTCTGCTATTTTTCTTTTAGTTAATACAGATGAAGAGATTGATGACGTCATTTTGTAAATTTTTGATATTTTTTGATTGTTGCATAAGCACAGCGATATGCCGCTGTACGTATGTGCCCCAATTATTGTTCAAGTGGAGTTAAGTCTGAAGAAGTTTGGGAGTTTGTTCATTGGCTAATGGGGATGTAGGTATTACGTAGTAGCAGAGTTAGTTTAGTATGAAGTACATGTAATTTTAGATGAAGTCGGAATTTGGATGAGGAAAGTTTTTGCGCATTGGGTTTTTTGGACTTGGTGCGAATTCTAGTATATTAAAAGTTATGGAGAAATTTTTGGGTAAAGTTATAGTTGCATTGCAATATTGAGGAAAATTTCGGAAGGTTAGTGTTGTTTGATAAAATGCTATTTAATTTTCTACTGACTTTGTCACCTAGCAACCAAGATGTACCTAATTATTTCAAAATGTAAAAAGTTTTTCTGTGCAAACGATTTTTTGTGATAAATGAATTTATCTGTTTAATTCTTCTGCTTTTACCTAAGCTGTGTGAAACAATATTCTTTTTGTTTTGAGTTTGATTAGAATGTTTAATGAGTTGTGTGAAAAAATGTTACGGTTTTTATTGGAGTTGTGTTTTGTGAAATTATTAATGTTCGAAAGAACTTGAGTTGAGTTTACTCATCAGAATAAACTGTTTAAAGTGAGAGATGCGTATTTAATTTTGAGTTGAGTAAAATATTAAAAAATAAACTTTCGAACAAATTGAATTCTTCATATGGTCCGTCTCTACGGAGAAAAATCAGCGAGTTGTTCTACATCAATGATTGAAGGATAACTGGTGAATATTTTGCGCTGTTTTGCTATTTCTTCGATGTTAGAACTCATCTTTTAAAGAGCCAAGAGGGGTAAGTGCACCCATTTAATTTTTATTCATTAAAAATGAGTATGAAAGAATTAAAAGCAAAAAAGAAAATTTTCAAAACAAACTTGACAAAATTAAAAGAAAAATTATCGAATTCCGAGCTAGAATTAAATGAATTAATTCTCATAAAGGAGAAACGGAATAAATTAGAGAAAAACTTTTCTGAGTTATTTGAGTCTATTTATAAGATAAGTAAAGAAGATGAAATTGAGGATTTTATTAAGGAAAACGAAGAAATTAATGAAATTTTAGAAATAATGGAATTTGAACTTACAAAAAAGTTATCAAAAATGAAAGTGCAAACTGTTAATTTAGAAAACGCCACAAAGGCTGATAATAACATTAAATTGCCAAAGTTAACTCTTCCTGTATTTACGGGTAATTTGCATGAGTGGCTATCCTTTAAGGATATATTTAAGGCTACTGTTCATGAAAATTCTAATTTGTCAGGGGCAATGAAATTACAATATTTGAAGTCTTCATTGAGAGGAGATGCCTTTCGTATAATCCAGTCTATTTCAATCGTGGATTCTAATTATGAAGTTGCATGGTCGCTTTTGGAAGAACGGTTTTCAAATTCGAGAGAACAAGTTTACGCGCATTTAAAACGTTTTTTAAATATTCCTGTTATTCAGAATGAGTCCCCAGCAGCATTATTAAATCTAATAGATATAACAAATGAATGTATTAGGTCGTTAGAGATTTTAGAACAAAAAGTTGAGGGGTTTTCTACTACTATGTTTGCTTATATTTTGGCTCAAAAATTAGATATAAATACAAAAATGTACAGGAAAGAGTAGATTTTGTGAAAAAAAACAATATGTGCTTTAACTGTCTTTCAGAATTCCACTGCTTCAAAAAATGTAACTCAAAATTCTCGTGTTCAAAATGCTATAAACGCCACAATGTACTTCTTTGTTTTGATAGGCGTGAGAGAAATTCCAATGCGGTGGGAAACATAAAAAATTATAGTGATAAGGAAGTGCCAAATGCATTGTCGACGAATGAAAGTAATTCAACGTTAAATGCTGACGCCATACCATTTGAGTTAAATAACCAAATTCAAAATTTCACTGGTACTTCAAATGTGAGATCGAATAATGTTCAAACAGTTCTTCTTTCCACTGCTATTGTTTATATGAGAGATAAATTCGGAAATAAAGTTCCGGTGCGTGCTTTATTGGACAATGGTTCAATGAGCAATTTTTTAACATTGCAGTTAGTTGAAAGATTAGGAATTCGAAAAGAAAAAAGTAATATTTCGGTATCGTGTTTAAGTGGATCCTCTGTAGCGGTAAAAAATAAAACTACTGCCTTGATCAGTAATAATTCGGGAGATTATAGCCGAGAGTTAGATTTCCTTATCATACCAAAGATTTCGCAAATTATGCCCTCGAAATATATTAATATTTCAGAGCTAGGAATTCCAGAGTCTATTATTCTTGCTGATCCTGAATTTAATAGACCAGGGAAAATAGATCTTTTGCTAGGAGCTGAAGTATTTCTAGAATTGATAAAGGTGGGTCGTATGAAGTTACCAAATTCTAAATTAATACTGCAAAATACGGTGTTCGATTGCATAGTAAGTGGGAGTGTTTACGATTGTAACGAGCAGGAACAAATACATTGTGGGTTAATTACTGAAACAGATTTAAATTTCGAAATGAAAAAATTTTGGGAAATTGAAAGAGTAGAAGAAAGTACACCATTGAGAAATACAGAAGAATTAGCATGCGATACACACTTTATAAACACACATCAGAGAGATATAACGGGCAAATTCATAGTACAAATGCCGTTGAAAAAAGATCCTAGTTCTTTGGGAGAATCAAAACAATTTGCGGAAAATAGATTAAATTCACTTTGGAATAGGCTAGTCAAAAATCCAAATCTTTTAGAGTTATATTGCGCATTTATGGCAGAGTATAGAGAGTTAGGCCATATGGAGGAAGTAGAGAAAACAGATGAGCCAATACATGCGAATTATCTACCTCATCATGCTGTTTATCGCCCAGATAAAAGTTCTACAAAACTGAGAGTTGTCTTTAATGGTTCACATGCAACTTCATCCGGAGAATCCCTAAATTCCATACAGCTGAATGGAGGTGTCATTCAAGATGATTTGTTTAGCATAATAATTAGATTTCGTACACACCGCTATGCATTTACAGCAGATGTAAAAATGATGTATCGCATGATACTTATCGATAAAAGTCAACGTGATTTACAGCGCATAGTTTGGAAAGATTCTGTAAATGGTGAGATGAAATATTACAGACTATGTACAGTCACATATGGCACAACTAGTGCCCCTTATTTAGCCATGCGCTGCCTTAAACAGCTTGGTATAGATGGTGAATCTCAATTTCCGTATGCCTCTGGTGTGGTACAATCAGACTTTTACATGGTCCGTCTCGGAGGAGGTGAAAATAATTATTTATTTGAGTGAATAATCTTCGAATTAACTATGTGCTGATGTTATGTTAAGAGTTCTATTAAAGATCTGTCCACGTTGAACATGAGAGTCTTCGAATAATATTCTGCTTAAATTAGTAAAGTGTTGTGCTCAAATAATGGAAGTGTTGTGTTTAAGAAGATATTGTTTTAAGAGTTAATGAATATTTTGAGAAATTTTGTTTTGATACCGATCGCTGGAGAAAAAAAAAAATCGGAACTATGCTTTTTGGAAGCAGTCAGAAGTTTAGATGCTGCTGTTCATATTTCATGAAAATTTTCTTTGAAATGATTTTGCCAATTAAAATTAAAGAAGTCATATGTTGGTTAAATCTGAAGAAGAAATGTTTAAATTATTGTGTGATTAAGATATGCACAAATAAGTTGGCCTTTTGTATATTGAGTGAACTTTTTGCATATTGAGAGAATAAAGTTTTCAGTCTGTTTTCCTGGGATGTGATAAGAGGAACTGTGCTGATTTTTTAAAAAAGTTTATCGCCTCTAGAGAGACAGTGCTGGTTTTATTTTATTAGTGTGAAGAACGACGATAAGACCTGAGTATGGTCTGCATCCTAAAGATTGGAGTTTATGCATTTTTGTCGTGAATGTCATGGTGCAGCAAGTGAAGTGTGTGGGCAGTATGAAAGTTTGATTGCCCTGAATGCTCACAAGAACCTTTCAGCTTTGTGTTTCTTGAACTGTGCTCTACATAGCCTGTGACGACTTTGCCCAGTTGGACTTTTTGCTGTGATGCCTTATGGTGCCTGAGAGGACTTTATCCTGATGAGTTTTGAGTTCATGAACTGTGATCTACAGTGCTTGAAATGAGTTTATGAATGAGCTTTTGTTCCAAGGAATCGTGGACTTAGTTGTGACAGACTGTATCCTGCATACCTTCAAGAGCTCTGATAAACTGTAAATCTACTTGGCCATGACGTTTTTGCATATTTTCTCGACAGAACTATCGGTTCTGGTACTTTGTGTGATAGAGGACTTCTGCAGTAAAAGTGAAATTTTTAAAATTCTTTTTATTGAAAATTAAATGATTTTCTTTAGTTTAATAGAAAATAATTAAATGGATAAATTTTAAGTAGTTTATGTGAAAAATATTATATAGAGATATTTATTAAAAATGAAGTGTTAAAACCTTAATAGTTTTGCTATACTTTTAAATTTAAACTGTTAAATTTAATTTTGAAGTTTAAGTATAATGAAGTTAAAAATTGTTACATCTATCTATTTATATATATATTTTAATTAACAGGCCTGCATTTGAGGATTTCTGAAAAATATAAGATTTGAGAGTATATTGAACTTTGAATAGTGTGTAATGTTTTAATACTCTTTTATATATTTAAAATTTTTAATAAATTTAAAATTTTTAAAAAACTTTTAAACGGTAGGAAATCAGTTTTTGGTGCTATCTACGGGCGGAGATTTATGAATTATTAATGTAAGTTTATAGATATTTTTGAGTAATTTAATATTTTAAATTTTGTTTTGTGACATGGCTCCAGAGGTTTACTTGATCTTGCTGATTTCCTGGAGTTTATGTTCTATTCTTTTTAGTTTAAAAGTTTGGTATTTTTTAAATATATAATCTTAAAGTTTAGCATATTATGTTTTAAAAAATGAAGTATATATTTTTTTTAAGTGTGGGAGGTTTCTTGATTATTAGTGTTAGATTTAGGGAAACATGATCTCACGAAAATTTTGGCATATTAAGAACAGAATATTCTAAATAAATTTGAATTTTTATTTACTGAATGAATTTTATTATTTACTTTACACCAGTCATTGATTTAGTGCATACAATCTATCATCGGAGATAAATATTTCTTTTCTTTTTCTGAGTTCTCATAAAAATATTAATTTTTGTAATATGTTTTAGAGATTTTTTTAGAGTTTTAGAGTTGATTTTGAGTTTTAGAGTTGATTTAGAGATTTTGACTTGATTTAGAGTTTAAGAGTTGATTTAGAGTTTTAGAGTTGATGTAGTGTTTGAGAAATGTGCAGACGATAATGCAGCAGTGAGCTGCGAGTGAGTGTTATTCTTTTAATAAAGTGTTTTTTAATATAATCAGTGCCTATGGAATAATTTGTGTAGTGTGTGCGTTATTTTACAAGTGTTTTGAGAAATTTTAGCACTCCCAGTGGAGTGGGTTGTTTTGAGAGAAGAAGTAATTAGTTTTGAAAGTTTTACGAGTTTTTGGAAGTTTTACGGAGGCTATTTGTAAGATAGAAGAATGATTGGATTGAATATGTGATTATTTGAGGCAAACTGAGTTTTTTTGGTTGTGATGGGTTAAAGTTAATATTTTAAAAGTTATGTTTCGGCGTTAAATTTCACCCATCACTGTGTTTTATTACGGCTCTAAATTTATAACAAGAAAAAGTTCTGGGCATGCATTTAGCCCAGCCCTTTTTCTCTGCGGAGTTCGAGGGGGGGTTGTGAGGGAGTGACCTTTAGTCATAAAGGCACTCTAGTGTTTCTGAGATCGTGACGTCAATAATTTAACATTTTGTAGGCGTAAAAGTGACATCTATCCTCTCTTTTACTTTAACTTTCTAGAGTGTGTGTGCTCTTTCGAATTCCGCAGTTAGCTCGCGGTTATTAGTATTATGTTAATGAGAAGTATCTCAGTTTGTCGCGTATAAAAGCTTGGGTGTGAGTTTGTGGTGTGTGTTCTGGCCTTGGCCAGCGTCTGGGTGTTTCTGGCCTTAGCCAGCGTCTGTGTGTGTTCTGGCCTTGGCCAGCGTCTGTGTGTTTCTGGCCTTAGCCAGCAGCCAGCGTCTGTGTGTTCCTGGCAGTAGCCAGCAGCCAGCAGCCTCTGTGTGTATTCCGCCATTAGACAACGAAGTTGATGATTGTTTAGTAAGGTGCTGACGATTAGAAAATAGATACGGCCTCCAGAAAAGCGGAAAGGAGTTCAGATAGTGGATTAAAGATTCGGCCTTGGTAAGAAAGTTTAGAATCGTTCGTTTTGATTATTTGAGCAAATAAAGAAATATCCACAGCCACGGGCTGTGAAATTAAGATTTGTTTAGTAGATCAGCCAGAAAATAGTGTCAAGTGTTAGACGGTGCCCCGACTGAGCTAGACCAAAGCCTGTGAGTATGATTTAGCTTTTCATAGTGTTCTCAGTGAGTGAAATTATAGACTGGCTCCACTTTCCTTTAGCCCTTATCATTTTAATAAACTGTGTTGTTTTGACCTAAATTAATGAGTATGTCTGCATATAACGTGACAAATGACACCCAGCATGAGCATACCGTCACACATTTTGTGTCCAGAAGTATGACTCAGTGAGAATTATTGGCTAACACCACTGTATTTTTCAAGAACATCCTACAATATGTGGCATAAATCATAAAAATCACCATCATATTTCATAAGGATTATTGCGTAACTATGATATATTAGTTTTATTATTATTATTATTATTATTATTTTGTATGTGTTTCTAGGAATATGATTGAGAGAGAAAGATGGATTAATACTATTTTAATTTCCAAGCATATTATAGAAAAATATGGCTCAAAAGCATGTAAAAAAAACACAATGCATGTGCATAAATATAGACATAAATGAGAACTATATTGTTAAAATGGAATGGATGTGGCGAAATTAATCATTTAAAAAAAGGTATGCGGTGTCTTACAAAGAACTATTATTACTTAGATTTTCGAAGAAAAACAAATATAATTAATGTTTCTTTTTCATATAATTAATCTTACATTTAGAAATGTAGGAATTACACTATAATCTTCCATCTATATTAATACAATAAAATGGTTTTCCAAGGAAAATAAAATAGTTTTTCTATAGTTTTTTTCGTTATATATTTATTAAATCATTTTTTTATGACAGACGACAATAAATTGACAATTATGTGCGGAAACGTACCTTCATAGTTAAGTAAATGTATGATTCTCAATTGACTTAGTTGATAAACTTGTTATGATTTATTTTCTTTAAATCTTAAATAACACAAGAAGAATAAGAAATATCATGAAACGAACTGAAAATATTATTTTCAGAAAAATTTATATTAAGCATGAAGTACAGATATAATTCATCTAAATTTCATAATCCGTTCTCTCCATGATCTTTTTTTCATAGAAAATGTATTTTATTATAAGCAATTATTTTTTATAAGGATTATTGAGTAACTATGATGTATATGTTTCCCTTCCATTTGTGTCTCGGACTTTGATTGAGTGAGAATTATTGGTTAACGCTATTGTATGTTCCAAACATTTTATACGAGAAAATAATTTGAAATCATAAAAAATATAGTATAATGCAGAGATATATACATCGATATAAATCAGGAACATATTGTTAAAATAGAATTGTTATGGTAGAAATAATAATTAAAAAAATGTTTTTAATGTCTTAACACGAAAAGTTATTTCTTACATTTTAAAAGAAAAACAAATGTAAGTAATGTTTTTATTTGAAATATTTAATCATGCATTTAGAAATGCAAGAAATATTACCTTCTACCTATAGGGGGATCTGGGGCACAATGATACAGTTTTTTCTAAGAATTTTTTCGGTATCCAGAAAGAAGAAATTTCAAGTTTTTTTTCCATGTGGTGTCAGCAAAACTTGTGTAGTGTGATGTAAAAATGTACAATCGTTTTTTTATATAATATTTTTGCTTGTAATTAAAAAAAAGCCATTTGTATCTTTCTGCGGAAACACCTTTAAATATTTAAGTAAAAGCGTAATTCTAAATTCACTTTGTTGATAAATGGGGTATCACTTATTTTCTTTAAAGTCCAAATAATACAAAGAAAATATGAAATGCCATGAAATAGGCTGGAAATAATGTTTTAAGAAAATCATGAACGAAAAGAATTAATCACGAAGTCCAAATATACTCCATATAAAGTTATTAATCCATTGCCTCCAGGTCCTTTTTTAATAGAAAATGTATTTTATGTTAAGAAAATACTTTTACAAGAAATATTGCGTACCTATGGTAAATATATTACACTTATTGTTGTTTTTCTTAGGCTTAAATAACATAATAATAACATGAAATGTCAGGAAAAGGATTGAAAATATTGTTTTTAGAAAATCTTACATTAATCATGAAGTTCAAACATACTTCATCTAGATTTAATAATCCATTCCCAGCATGTTCTTTTCTTATAGAAAATGTCTTTTACTATAAGAAATTATTTTTCATTTATAAGGATTATTGCGTAACTATGATATATGTATGTTTCCTACCTTTTGTGTCCAGGAGTATGATTGAGTGAGAATTATTGGTTATTGCTATCATATTTTCCAAACATTTTATACAAAAAGGTGGTTTTGAAATCATAAAAAAGAGCACATAAAGCAAAGCATAAGTATAAACTTAAATCTGAATTATATTGTTAAAATACAATTGAAGTGGTGAAAATAATAAATAAAATTAAAATATTAATTAGAGCAGACGGATCAAAGCATTTCTATACTGAAATGAGAATCAGGAAATTTAAATACAGTAAAAAGGAAAATGTCTCTGATATTAATAATTTAAAAATAACCCCACAAACCTGAAATAATAACATCAAAAAGATATTGTCCACATGAATGTCAACGAAGGTAATATAACTTTTGCCTCCAAGTAATATTATCTATCGATTATACGAGAAACAATAGATTTTCTAACATGTAAAAATTTTAAATGTAACGATACAATATCATTCAGTTACTAACAGTGTGACCGAGATACTCAATGATTCCGTAAATAGAAATAAACATATTAGTAAAATGAAAAAAATAATGTGTGTTATATGAAAAACTGAAGAAAACAGGCGTTACAGTTCATTTCATCGTATACCGTGCAATTTCGGAATATCATTATTATTTTTTTAATGACTTGGAAAGAGTTGAAGCCTTTATCAGATAAATACAACATTTTTTCTGTTTTTAAAATCTCAATCTTGTAACTTTTTAGTAATTGGAATGAATATGTTATATAAATAATTAAATTTAGTTATGTGTTCAAAAATAAAACACAACGCCATTAAACACATAATTTTGAATTATGCATGAAAAATGCGTTCGAACTTATCTAAAACGACGACTGATACACATTTTGAAAATATGCATTATCCACGTGCTGCACAAGTAACAAAAAATATAACATTTCATAAAACTATGTTGTTCAGGGATTTCCGAAATTACATCACGTTTGTATAGAAAATGCAAATAAATTTAAATCTTAAAAACAAACTGATAAAATACAAAGGATTAAAAATCCGCCTTTTACAGACGCAAATAATGGACATCACATGTTATTTTATTTATGTGACCATCAAAAAAATTCTCGAAAACAAAATACCATTTACGGAACAATTTAAAATCAGAACTATGTCAATGACCGTTTAGACACGTAGAAACATAGAGTTATCTTTTTTATGAGTAGTTATTCACGAAAATTAAATACTATAAACAATGAGACAAGAAAGTCTTTTTTTATGTGTGACATAAAAGATGTTTTAACGTGTTGAGATAAATGTTTATTATTTGTATGTGATTATGTATTATTTTTTAAATAAAATCAATTCAAATCGCTAGTGTTATCTACATCTAAATGATGGATCAAGCAATAGAAACGTTTACATATGATAAGATATATATCATTAACAGTATAATACTTATTTTTCCCCATGATATTTGTTAACAGAAGTTTTAAATGCCTTGACATCTCTAAATGAAATAAAGTATTTCATATTAAGAATATATTTCTCCTTAGTATTTCATATTAAGAATGTATTCTATAATGGTTCTCCTTTTCGGGTTAAGAAATTGAATATACGCTTCGACCGTAAGAAACTTTAATACATTTTCATTCTCGCCCCACATTTGTTTGATGATGTTTTTCTAATTTTCCCACATATTTTTAAGAAGTTTAAATATATGCAAATCATCTAAATTTAGTTAGCAATAACATAATTTTTTTTTAAATTTAATATAATAAAAATCGTCTGTTCCTTGATATAATGTTAAGAAGAACAAAGCAATATATCGAAAAACCTGTTTTCAGGAAAAAAAAAATGGATAACCTGGTAAGGATACTAAATAAATGGTTAATAAAAGGTTATTAAACCAAAGATATTCCCCGTAGGGACTATTTTTTTTTTCAAAACTTTAAAAGTAATTAAAAAAAAACAATTTCCTCATTAAATTTAAATAATTTGCTTCAAAATTGTATGTAAATTTTTTGAAACGCATTTTCGACTTTCAAAGATCATATCAAATATGTTTTTTAGTGGTATTCAGTGGAAATGTAAGTGAATTTAGAAAAGAGTGGCACAAAGTGTGTTCGTCAATATACAAACAGTTGACTGTAGAATATATGCTAAATTTTATAGATGACCACACCAAAAGCTACATAAAATGCCGTGCACGGTTTATAATTATTACAAATGTTATATTTGTAGTTTTTTGTGTGTTTTGCTTAATTTATATTTTTGGTTTAATGAGAGTCATATAAAAATCTTAGGGCAACATACGGCGCTATACAAAAGATTTTAAATATGTCACTGCTAATTTCCAGAATTTAATGAAGATAGATTTATAACTGACTAAGCATTTTTTTATTAAACAAAATTTTAACATGACACGTAGTATATATACACATTTATAGATCAAATACAGATGTTCACAAAATAACTGTAGTAATATGTATGATAACTTTGTAATATAGATTTTAAAATGTGTTATGCAATATTTAAAATGTTTAATTTTGTTGAAAAGTGTCTCATAATTTATTCCTGACGCATGATGTCCATTCTCGCATTTCCAATTAAAGACATAATAAGGCGGATATGCAATGGGAAAAAATCAGTTTCAAACAGACATTCATTTTAACCGGTTATGTCACGAACGTATTGTAAGTACTGTATTCCTGTTCTAGTCGGACTGTAATGATTAACGAATCCAAATATAAATGCAAAAATAGTCAAATGATTTGAAAAGTCTCTAATAAAAAACAGTTCCTTTATATATGTAAGAAATTGTAAAAATCGGACCTATTAATTAGTTTTGTAATAAATCGCCCCTCAATTTGCATACGGGCCCCATGACTGATAGTCATGGGTTTTACAGGGCTGCAAGAAACTTACGTTTATCCTGTTAATTTAACTAAAACACATGGCCCTTTTTAACTGGTAACCCTATTGAGTTTAGAAATTTCAAATGTACAACTACGCACTTGCTCTCGAGAAACCATACTGTAATGACCTGTGAAAGGATTTTAATATGTTATAGAATATTTAAATAAAATCTTAATTAGAGTTAATCCTTTGAAGTGTGTCGTTTTATGAAAATGTGACATATACATATTTACAAATCTTGAATCAGGACTCAAACCATAATGAGATACTAAAAATATTACTATTAAGATGTAGACAAATAATACTCGAATTAATACTATAATATTTATGACCCTTTTACATATTTAACATAATTAACCTTTTTACTAACATAAAACTACACTTTATGTAATTTAATTAAAGATAACAATAATGTTTTAAAAGGTGTTAAATTACTTTTAATCCCTATTACTTTGAACACTAAATACAACCATCGACCGACAATATAAAATAAAATATAAATATAAATATTAACAACTTCATTTTCAAATGTGACGTAATTGGAGTGAAAATCAAACTTTTAGACGTGGGAGATAAAATGTAGATATTGAGGCACGTGGACTACTACTTGCATTATGTTTCTTTAAGCAAATTGATGAAAATAATATTTTTATTTTTAGTAAGAAAATTTATTAGCAAACTAAAGGAGCACCAATTGGCTACCCCATCTCAAATATTTTAGCTGCATTCAAATTGCGTCCATTGGAAGAAAGAATTTTAACAAAGAGTGTTTTAACTCTATCAATATGGTACCACTATGTTGATGACATTTTCGTATTATGGGATCTTAGTTTATCTGATTTATTTGCATTTCTTAACGAAATCCACTTTCAGAGGATTTACTATATATATATATATTGTATATATATATATATATATATATAAGATTAAAGTAAAAAAGTTGATTTTTAAAATACCTGATTTAAAATCCGCTATCCCTTTTTTTTTTTTTTTTTTTTTTTTTTTTTTTTTTTTTTTGTAAGACTTGTGTTAACAATACTAATCACGGGAAGATTTAGTTTATCTCATATTATTTTTTTCGACAATTGTAGCTAGGAGTTCCCTGACGACGAATATTAAATGATATACTTAACAGGAATCCATTGAGGTATTTTATATATAGCTATATCCACTGAACGTTTGTATTACTTAAACATTTTATTGAAGACTAGACGATTATTGATATTTTATTCAATTCATAAAATGCAAATCCTTTTTGAAAATTAATAAGTTCAATGTCGCACTAAAGTACACACTAGGAAGCAGCTGCAGACTACATCCGAATGTTTGTCATTAGAATGTTTCCGTAAAGCATAAATTTCCCAAGGAATGTTTTATTTATCGTCATCTAAAAATACGCAATAAATTTGAAGCACATTTGTACAAGAATGAATTTTGGGGGATTTTTGTTTTCTAAAACTGTGTTTAGTAATTCATATTTGTCAGTTATTAACGAATTAATAATGTTACCAGAGTAGAAGGCCTTTTTTGAAAGTAAAGCATGTGCTTAATCAAGATTAGGATAGTGTATGTAATGTAAAGACTGATATAAAGTTGTGTATGCAAGTATAATTTGTTCATAAACTACCTATATAAAAAAATATAAACAACCAAGAGATTATTATTAATTGCACAGATATAATATATAACATTTTAAAAATGCAGTAATTATGAAATTAAACGTTTAAATAAATTATGTAACGCAAAACCGTTATAACAAATACCGATTTGTACAATTTCAAATCTATAGCTCGTTCTAGAAAGAGCATTTTTAAGTAATAAATGTCCACTTTTCAACTCGTTATAAAATCATTAAAAATGAATTTTTTATTAGAAATTTAATCTTGAAAATGACATAAATCTTAAATTATACAGAATGTCTTCCATTCAGTATCGCATTGAAAAGTTTCAAAAAAACTTTTAAAATTAGGCATGCTTATTGAAAAATTTGCAATTGTTACAATTTCAGTATAAAGTAAAATACTATTTTTTAATAATAAAAATGAATATGTTTTCTTGTCCAAAGAGTATGTAAATTTTCTCTAAGACTATTAGCATTTAAATCTCGTAGGTTAACCATTTTCTTCTGTATCGATTTTAAACACAGAATGCAAAGGTACAAAATTTATTACGAAGATTGTTCTGAAGTAAAAACTGTGGTATCCCAAAAAATATTTCTGAAATTAGGAAATATTCATTTTTTTCTTCTGTTTATACATATTTATAATTTTTTTAGTTTGTTTTCTTCTATGATATATTTTTTTAATTTTTGAAACGGATTTATAAAAAAATGTTTTTCTTTCTGAAAAAAAAAAAAAAAAAAAAAAAAAAATTTGCTTTTTAATAATCTTTACAATTTTTCATTTTGAACATATTGTAAAATTAAAGTATTTTGTTAACGAGAGTCAAAAGTTTGCCATAGTTATAATTATTTTTCTAATGTGATCATTGTTTAAAAATTTAAATAATAAAAATACATAAAACCATAAAAATTTTCAGGCTGAAATTAATAAAATTATATAAAAAGTTACAAAAATTAATAAAAAAAATAAACAAATTGTTTGTTATGCTTGTAAAGTTCAATACCTATGCAATGACATGAATTTATTTCAATAAATTTTCGCCTTTTAAATATTTCTATTTCCTTAAAAAAAATTCGTTAATTTAATTTTTTTTTTTTTTTTTTGAAATGGAAGAATTTTTATCTAATAAAAGGTCGACTTATTTAAGGATTAAAAAAAAAGTTTTACCCTAACCAATTTTTTAAATAAAAGTTTAATCTCAAAATATTGGTATAATCAAACATTTGCTTAGTTAAAAAATATCACTTTTGCAAAAATAAGTACAATATAATTCATTACCATTCAAAAAATATTTTAGGTGAATAGATTTAACATATACGAGGGTCAATCCATTTCAAGTGGTCCATCACTGGTCGCTCGACTATTTTTAAAAAATCTGAAATTTTTTTTACAACAACCCTAACATGATGGAAGTTCAAAATGACCGTTATTTTAATTCTACTATTTTTTGTTTGTGCATGGCGGCCATCTTTGTTTCATCGTGTGCAACGATTTTCTCAGATACTAGGATACACAAAATTGTAAATATCTCGTCTTCTATTTTCCCAATTGAAATGGGGTTTGCAGCATTTTGTTTAGAATAAAATAGGCTAAATATACAGTGTAAGAAATATTTTGAAAAATAAATTTTTACAGGTGAAATTTCAGCACAAAATTTACGATTTTTTCCAAAATCTATCCGTTTGCAAGAGGAAAATTTTCATGCAAGGGAAACTGTCAACCTTACACAATTTTTTCTACAAATAAGTCAAAAGTGCGTGTACTCATACACCAAGTCCCAGATCTGGGAGTTAATTTCTCTTTGCGAAAAAAATTCCGAAATTCGTCAAAAATTTCAAAAATCGCACTTTTTAGGCTTTGATATCTCTGGTGGGGCAAGAGATAAAAATCTGAAATTTTGGCCTATGATAGTATCGTGTAGTAGCGTTATGTACAAAAAATTTCAAGAAGGAGATTTGACTACAAGCTGAGATATGACATGGAAAATATGTGAAAATAATACTACCAAACTATTGTAAACCTACTATGTAATTGTTCAACAAGACTGTCAACCTTGCACAATCTTTTCTACAAATAGGTCAAAAGTGCGTGTACTCATACACCAAGTCCCAGATCTGGAAAATGATTTCTCTTTGCGAAAAAAAATTTCGAAATTCGTTGAAAATTTCAAAAAATCGCACTTTTTAGGCTTTGATATCTCTAGTGGAGCACGAGATAAAAATCTGAAATTCTGGCCTTTGATAGTATTGTGTAGTAGTGTTATGTACAAAAAATTTCAAGAAGGAGATTTGACTACATGCTGAGATATGACATGGACAATATGTGAAAACAATACTGCCAAACTATTGTAACATACTATGTTATTGTTCATACCTCCAAAATTTTAAATTAATTATTTATGGTACAAAGTTAAGTGTTAGTTACAAATTCTTTTTCAAATGCTTCTGTGTGATTTAAACAACTCAGAATGTATGCTAAGCCAATACACTATTTGTCCAGATGAACAAATCTACTAGAAATGCTATTGCAACAATTTTACTCGGAACACATTTCAGGAAAAGTAAATTACAGACAATGAATTGCAACTGATCGAGTTGACATGGCTTCAATTATTAAACCTAGAGAATTTCATTCAAGTTAACAAGGGATGGCAAGACTTGGGGGACTTCAAATAAAATTTTTAGAAAGAACAGCCTGATGGACTGATAACAGTAACTGGTCGAACTCATAACATCTCTCGTAAATATTGTTAAGCTCTTTGTTGAGCATATATAGTATTTTGTAAATTAAATGCTTATTATTTAACTGTTTTCAACAAACGATATTTTCTGGGTAAATATTGTAATAAAAGAGACTAATCTCATTTCTCCTAATGTACTCGTAATAGCATTCCTTAACATTTCTTTAATCACCGTATCTCAGCTTGTAGTCAAATCTCCTTGAAATTTTTTGTACATAACACTACTACATAATACTATCAAAGGCCAGAATTTCAGATTTTTACTTCGTGCTCCACCAGAGATATCAAAGCCTAAAAAGTGCGATTTTGAAATTTTCGACGAATTTCGGAATTTTTTTCGGAAAGAGGAATTATTTCCCAGATATGGGACTTGGTGTATGAGTACACACACTTCTGACCTATTTGTAGAAAAAATTGTGCAAGGTTGACAGTCTTGTTGAACAATTACATAGTAGGTTTACAATAGTTTGACAGTATTGTTTTCACATATTTTCCATGTCATATCTCAGCTTGTAGTCAAATCTCCTTCTGGAAATTTTCTGTACATAACGCTACTACGCAATACTATCACAGGCCAAAATTTCAGATTTTTATCTCGTGCCCCACCAGAGATATCAAAGCCTAAAAAGTGCGATTTTTGAAATTTTTGACGAATTTCGGAATTTTTTTCGCAAAGAGAAATTAACTCCCAGATCTGGGACTTGGTGTATGAGTACACGTACTATTGACCTATTTGCAGAAAAAATTGTGTAAGGTTGACAGTTGCTCTTGCATGAAAATTGTCCTCTTGCAAACGGATAGATTTTGGAAAAAATCGTACATTTTGCGCTAAAATTTCACCTGTAAAAATTTATTTTTCAAAACTTTATTATCACTGTATATTTAGCCTATTTTATTCTGAACAAAATGCTGCAAACCCCATTTCAATTGGGAAAATAGAAGACGAGATATTTACAATTTTGTGTATCCTAGTATCTGAGAAAATCGCTGCACACGATGAAACAAACATGGCCGCCATGCACAAACAAAAAATAGTAAAATTAAAAGAACGGTCATTTTGAACTTCCGTCATGTTAGGGTTGTTGTACAAAAAATTTCAGATTTTTTAAAAATGGTCGAACGACCAAAAAAATATTTTCTGGACCACTTCAAATGGATTGACCCACGAAATTGTTAAGAAATGTTAAAATATGTACTTTCTTTGAAACTCTAAAATATTGCTATCTTCCTTGGGGATATGTATATAAAATTAGTTGAATATTTTTTATAGAAAAAAAACAATTTCTCTAAAACTCTTAATTTATTCAGGGAAAATCTTTCAATTCGTCCTATGAATAGAACGAATAATTTTTATCTTACACACAATGCCCTTACTTTTCTTTCAATTATAACGTGATGGATAGATTTATTAAAAAGACACTTTTTTATAGAACACCGCTTTACTTCTAAAAAGTGGCACATAATTTTTATGCAAAAATCAATAATATTATAATATTTTTCATTTTACTTTTACTTTTAATGAATATACAAATAAAAAAAGTTTTCTTTATAACAAAGCATTGTTAACAGAGTTGTAAGAGAGCCCGGTATTGCGCTTATTTCTATTTACGCGTATCAAATAATTAATTGATTAAAATCATTATATTTTACTTAATATAAAAAACTAATTAAAATAATTTTACTATATTAAATTACTTGTGAAATAATAATAAATAGAACGCCTTCAGCATATCAACAACAAACAACATTTTTATTCTTTTTAATAACAACAATATCGTCTGCCTTTTTGTTGCCAACAAATGAACGGAATTTTTACAAGTTCATGGAGGCTACATTACTCCCTCCCCAGTAACATAGTTACGATAAAAATATAATATATACAGAAATATAAAATAGAAATATAATATATACAGAAATATAAAATAGAAATTTAATATATTAAATAAAATATAAAAAAGTACATAATTAGTCTCTGTAACGTTTCGGAAACCTTACTTGTCTACCAGAGCGTGTAGTTTTCTCACGGACATTTTTATCAGGCAAATCTGAATGTTCACTTTTGATTATTGATGGCACAGGCAGAGGTAGTTGGTTATCCGGTAACTCGTGATAAGGAGTGTTCTCATCATTTGTTAATAAATAAGCAGGTTTCAATCTATCTGAGTATCTGAGTTGTTATCTGAGTTGTTGAGTATCTATTGTATCTGAGTATTATTGTTGCTATCTATTTCCTTAATTTTTACTTTATAATACTTTTCGTGTCTTTTGACAACTGGAAAGGGTCCATCATAAGCAGGTTCGAGTGGTTTTTTAACCCGATCAATGCGTATGAATACATGGCTTGAATTGTGCAAATCCTTATGAACAAAATTTTTTTGAGAAGGCTGTCTGCGATTTTTAAAAGATTTTAATTCTTCCATTTGTTTCTGCAATTCTTTAGCAAAGGTTTCTGTGTCGATAATAGTTTTCGGTTGTTCAAAAAATTCTCCTGGTAGCCTGAGAGGTTTTCCGTAGACCGTTTGTGCAATGGTAAAATTTGTATCACCACGTAAAGCTTATCTCAATCCCAGTAGTACTGTAGGTAATGATTGAGTCCACTTAATTGTATTCTGAGCTCTAATTGCCGCTTTTAAAGTACGATGTATTCGTTCTATCTTCCCATTACACTGTGGATGATAGGCTGCTGTTGGGCTTAATTTAAAACCACAAATAATACTTAAATTGTGGAATAATTCTGATCTAAATTGTTTTCCTCGATCCGTGATTACACGATGTGGAATGCCAAAGCGAGAAATCCATTGATCATAAAATTCTCGAGCAACTGTTGGAGCCGTCACATTTTCTAGAGGAACTACTTCTATCCAACATGTGAAGCGGTTAATACAGGTTAGGCAGAATAATGTTCCTTCAGACGGTGTTAGTGGACCTATGATGTTAATATGAACGACACTAAATCGTTCATCTGTTTCTTCAAAAGTAGCAAATGGAGAATGCGTATGTCTGCCAATTTTGTTTTTCTGACAATCAATGCAGGATTTTGCCCACTGATTAACATCTTTCCTAATATTTGTCCAAATAAACCTTGAAGCTACTTGTTTTACTGTATTTTTCACTCCAGGATGAGCTAAATTGTGGATTTTCCTAAAAATTTGTTCTCTAAAAGCTTCAGGAATAAATGGTCGGATTTTAGAAGTTGAAATATCACACCAAAGAAGTTTACCTGAATCTAAAGTATATTGTTTGAAATTTAAAGATGGATTTAAGCGTAATTTTTTAAGTTCTTCATTATTAATCTGCCCATCAGAAATTTTGTCATAATCTATTGTAGAAATCGATTGTATTCTGGATAATGTGTCTGCAACTGTATTTTCTACTCTACTAATATGTCGAATATCTGTTGAAAATTGTGATATATATTGTAAATGACGCAACTGTCTAGGCGAAGCTTTTTCACTTTTTTGCTGAAAGGCGAATGTTAAGGGTTTATGGTCTGTATAAATTATAAATTCTCTTCCTTCTAACATATGTTTAAATTGCTTTACAGAAAGATATATTGACAGTAATTCTCGATCATAGGTACTATAACTTTTCTGAGTATTATTTAATTTTTTTGAAAAAAAGGCAAATGGTTTCTAGCAGCCTGCTTCAAATTGTTGTAAAACTGCACCAATGGCAAAATCAGAAGCATCACAAAAGAGAGATAATGGAAGATCAGGATTAGGATAGGTCAATAAAGCAGCATTTGCTAGGTCTTCTTTACATTTTTCAATTTTCTCTTTTGTTTCATCTGACCACGGAATTTTTCTTTTGTCTTTCTTTTTCGCCCCTTTTAAATACTCATGAAGTGGTGCTTGATTTTCAGCAGCATTTTTTATGTATCTTCTATAAAAATTCACCAGACCAAGGAAAGTTCGTAATTCGTGGATTGTTTCCGGTATTTTATAATTTTTAATTACTTCTAATTTTTCGGGAAGGGTTTTCGAACCTTCAGGAGTAATCATGTATCCTAAAAATTGTAACTGGTTTACTCCAAAAACTGATTTTGCAATATTTAAACGAAGACCATATTGATCCAATCATGAAAAAACTAATTTTAGATGTTCTGTGTGTTCATCTTCCGTTGAAGACGCAATTAAAATATTATCTAAATATGGGAAAACGAAGTCCAATCCAAAAAATACTTCATTAATTAAACGCTGAAACCTAAATGGAGCATTCCGTAATCCAAAATTCATCACATTATTTTCAAATAATCCAAACGGCGTTATTATCGCTGTTTTTTGCTTATCTTCTTCTGCAATTGGTATCTGAAAATAGGCCTTAAATAAGTCAATTTTTGAAAATATTTTCTTTCCTTTTAATATATGCGGAAAATCTTCTATTCTGGGAATAGGGTAACGGTCGGGAATGGTTCGAGCATTAAGGCGTCTGTAATCCCCGCACGGTCTTAAACTTCCATCTTTTTTGTTAACTAAATGAAGTGGACTAGCCCATGGTGATTTGGATGGTCTAATTATATCATTATCCAACATAAACTTGATTTCTTGTTTTGCTAAATTTAATTTTTTGAGTCTAATGGGCGAGGTTTTGAATAGACAGGAGTCTTTAACAAATAAACGATAATTACGGCAATCTTTAAATTCTTCAGCAGCAGAATTTGCCGCTAAAACTACTGCTGATCGGAGTTTTCCGATTTTTTTCCAGCTGCACGGACTTTTACATTTATTAGGATAACACTGATTACCAAATTTAAGATGGTAGTAACAATATTTCCCATTTGGATTAAATCGTTTTCTCGATTGACTTCTACTTTTATTTCGTTTAGTACAAGATTTCCGAATTTTACTTCTGGATTGCCTCTCAATTTTTAATGCTGAAATCTGGTTTTCCAACATAGAAATTTTCTCAAGTATTTTAATCATAACTGAAGAATCTGAACTCGCAGAATAAATTTCTGTTGAAGAGCTCATTTCAAAAATTTTATCTACTATTAGTGATAAATTATCTAAATTTTCACTGCTTACAATTAGAATATTTTTTATTGATTCTGGTAATTTATCAAGAAATAAAGTTTTCAAAACCTTTTCTGGTATGTTATTTCCACTGAGCGATTTCATTTTAAGCAGTAGTTGGCTTGGCTTCATATCACCCAATGAAATTCCCGTAAGCAATTTCTTTAGTGATTTTTCCTCACTCTCTTTAAATGTATTTAAAAATATTTCTTTAGCGGCGGTATATTTATCATCCCGATTACTTTGAATAATATCCCATATATTTTCAATGTATTTAGGGTCTAACTGAGCCACTAAATGATCGAATTTTGTTTCTTCATTTATAATATTTACAAGGGAAAACTGAGCATCAATTTGAGAAAACCATATTTCAGAATTATCTTCCCAGAATGGAGGAAATTTGACGCTTACCTTATTTGCTTCAAGAATCGAATTTGTAGACGTTTTCGTTGATTCTTGAGTCATTTTTCAATGCGTTAATGTCCAAGCAGGGTTACCAGATTTTGTAAGAGAGCCCGGTATTGCGCTTATTTCTATTTACGCGTATCAAATAATTAATTAATTAAAATCATTATATTTTACTTAATATCAAAAAAACTAATTAAAATAATTTTACTATATTAAATTACTTGTAAAATAATAATAAATAGAACGCCTTCAGCATATCAACAACAAACAACATTTTTATTCTTTTTAATAACAACAATATCGTCTGCCTTTTTGTTGCCAACAAATGAACGGAATTTTTACAAGTTCATGGAGGCTACAGAGTCTTAGCGTATAATTGAAAAAATGTATCACTTTCTTTTATTTTTAAAATTAATTTGAACCCCGCTTTCAATTGCAGCTTGACGCACAATTTTTAAATATATTTTGGTATTATAGAAAAGACCCATTATGATAAAAAACTTTAAATTAATTTGTATGCGAAAAACATATGCTATATAACAGATCAAATTTTTACTAAATCTATTAATTTTTTAAAAGCATTTGTAAACAAGACAGAATTCATGCAATAAAAATCATAATATAACAGCACAAGACACTTCTTTATTTAATGATTTCTTTCTTTCTCTGTTCTTTTTCTTTTCTTATCAAACGTTCTAAAATGCGTATAAGATTTTCCCCAAAGAACAGAAAATGTAAATAAAAATTTTTAAATACAATATATTAACCTAAGAAACAGCATACCTCAAAATTTTAAAAACATTTGTGGAAAATGCAGTATTTTAACAAAAATACCAATGATATCACATGACAAAATAATGCTTCATCAATTCTTTATTTAAGGAATCTATTCAATGTTTTGAAACATTGATGAAGAAAAAGAGAATTTTACTGTTTTTTACAATGCTGGTTTTTTATTTGATGTATAGTTTAAAATTAAAATTTTTAAATGCAATTTTTTAATCTAACAAAACACACATTTTAAACTCATTTTAAATCTATCAAATAAATATTAACTTAATACATAAAAAGAATAATATTTTCATTAATATTTTTAATTCTTTTTTTAATAAAGATTTAATGAAAACACGTGGAATGTTAGCTAATAGGGTAAATCGTCCAGGTAAATATAATATAATCCTATTTATCTATCCGTTCCTTTTTTTACAAACTATAGGAGACAAATTTCCCATCACATATTTTTTGACACCCAATCTAAGCAAAGCTTCTTTTTTTTAATCTCATATTTCAAGGTAACATTACATCTGTAAGCTTAACTATGTAAAATTAATTTATTAAACAATTTCTAAAATACAAAGGTTCCGCAAGGTGCCTAAAATATTTCTTTACTGATATATTAGTAAATGTTCCTTTAATTATTTCTACTGCTTTTTCTTCAGTCTGACATTTTATTAAAGCAGAATTTTGCTACTTTTATTTGAAGCCAGAGACGGTGATAACTTGCTAAATCTTGTTTCAATAGGCAATATTTGAATTGTAGCACTTTACCGTCATTCACATCATGCTGCATTAAATCGATTGCCACAGTTTACTGTATAACACGCTGTGTTAATTAGAAAAACAAGATTTTGTTTTTTTTTTCCTTCTTTCTTTGTTTCTTTTTTTAAATATATTTGGCTTAGAAAAACATTTTGTTTGAACGGACATGAAATAAAATTCCATTTTAGAGACATCATTCGCAGGTGATGCAATGTTCTTATTTGCCGCTGTTAAAAGAGCATTCGACATGGAACGTGGTTTGAATAAGCTCGAAAAAGTTTCTGAAATTGTACTGCAAAAAAGAAACATAATGTTTCAAACTCTTCATTACTTAAAATCATATTATTCAAAATTCATGCAGGGAAAAGCAACTAACAATCCTCCTATTTTTTAAAAAAGAAATGTCATTAAATGTTTGTTAACTTGAATTAAATTTGGAGCCATGACCTATGCAAATAATACATCAAGAAATCGCATACTCAATTTTGTTCATATTGAAAAGAAGTATGTATATCTAGATGTTGAGCAATTAACTCAACTACCCGATTTATTATTACTATTATTCATGCTGAATCGAACTAAACGGAAAGTTCAGTGTCAGTCACCGGTGGCTCACGTGGCACTCAACATGTTAATAATTTTTAACCCGAGTCTACACAAGTGATTTCTGTATATCATTTACTTCTTTCAACGTTTTTTATTTTTTTTTTTTTCAAAATTCATTTCAAAAGGTTATGAAAGGATACAACAACAATTTTGTTTTAAAACAAAATTGTCAATGATAACTACACATACATACTATTGGTATAATGTTTAATACATGCTCTCCGTAAAATAAAAGTGTTTTCAATTTGAAAAAAAACGCCATTTGATGAAAAATAATATATTTACGCGCGGAAAAAAATGATTTGGAAAAGTATTTGGGCGAATAATTCATTTTCAAAAATACGACATTGAATGTTCTTCTTTAATCATAACATTACTTATAAACATTTTTCAGCCTCATAATACGTGTAGATATAAACAAATAGCATTAAGAAATTAATAATCACATAATTAATAAACACCATAATTATGGTTTAGACATTCCATTATACTGAGTGTCTCAGAATGTAATGCACAAACTGCGAAGGGAGGCAGACAACAGGATCACATATCAAATTTGATATAAAAGCATTGACATGCTTTTATATTTTTCATGCAAACTCTCAAGCTCCGCCTTCTCAATGCAGACATCTACTGCGATAGACACACATCCACATGAATCCCTTGGACAGCAATACACAGGGAAATTAACCATGCTTTGCAAAACAAGACTTCACTGTTGATGTGGGGACTAATATCTTGGCGAGGAGTTTTATGGAACCGTAGATCTTTCAACCTCTGTTGTACGTGTCCAACTATTTCGCCTTTATTAAGGAGATATTTCTAGAATTGCTTAAAGATGTCCCTGCATATTTTTAACGCAGAATGTAGATGAAACATGTCAGGGCGCCATCTCATTACGAAAGGTTGAAAGTGACCATTTAGAAACCATTATGCTAGGTGGGGTGGTTCCGTCGCATGGTCCCAACTGATCTCCTGATTTATCACCTCTCGAATATTTCTCTCGAAATCTATATTAGCTTAATTTCATTTCATTTAATTATATTAATGCAAGCAGTTTTCTTCTCATTTAAAACATTGCATAGATTATCTTAAGCGATTTCGATAGTTTTTTAATAATATGAAAATATTTGTACCTTTATACATTATTTTAAACCCAAAGCTGTTTATAAAATGAAATTATCAAATTAATGAAAGTTTTTGTCTTAAATGGCGATGTAATGTTCCCTTGAAATCAATTTGTCCTATAAACTTTATGAAACATTAATACCATAGTTTTTTTTCGGCCTTACATGCTATAAAGCGCTATAAAAATAAAGCTTACATGCATTTTTGAAATGGATATCCGATTTATGAACCATTTGAGAATAATGCAATTTCTGAAAATGATAATAGATATTGCAGAAATCTATTTCAAAAGCTAAGTGATTTCTTCTGTGATAATATAAAAAATCCTCTCTAGAGGGAATAAATTGCATAAACTTCAAATAAACAATGTATAAAACGAGTTTATTAAATAAAAACAATTTTTTAAATGATGGAGGACAAAATTCACAAAAGAAATTTACATTAATTATCTTATAATATATTTAAATTATATAAAAATAAAAACAGCATATTGCTTGCGAAATTTGAAACTTATTTAAAATTACAATTATTTCTCAAATTTTAGCTTCAAAGCTTTTCTGCCATAATATATTAATTGCATTACTCACAATGAACCCAATAAACACTACATGGCCAAAGATGACCGTCCACTTGCGATTTTAGGCATTTTGTTAAATATCTGGAAAAATACATGAGGAATTATCCCGAAAATCTAAGTGCGCAAACATAATAGTACGAGTCATACATTTCTATTTCCGTGAAGATTTTTTCCCGAAACTTCAAAGGGGGCCGTCAACAAATTTGAAAAAGAACGAATATCTTTTGTATAGCCCTGTCAAAACTAATGTAGAAAAAGCGTTCAAACTGTAGATTATGATTAAGCGTCGTATTGTAATAAGATGTGTTCATTTTTATGCCGATAGCATGTATACTCGTAGAGAAATTACAGTTTTTGTAAAAAAAGTCCAAATTTTTCCAAGATTTTTGTTTATAATTTTCAGAGTTCTTAATATAAAATAATGTTCTTTTCTGGTAATATGACAAACAACATTGCACACAACATCCTGTAATCTGAATCATAAAATGAAAAAAATTGTATGAAAAATGAGTAGTTTTACTAAATACTTTTTCACTGCGCATGCGTCAACGATATCGAAATTTCAATGGCATACTATGTTAGCTAAGTGTGTAGAGCAACTTATTTGGAAGTTGCAAAATCATAACTTGTAAATTCTGAAAATAATCGTCAATTTAATAAGTTGAAAATCTGTTATTCTCAAAATAAAGCAAAAACAAGAGGGGTTGTATCCATATATTCATTTATTAGTGTCAATATAGAATGCACAATATGGGACGTACTACTATTTTGGATGAAACCCCTCAATTTTTTTGCTTCATTTTGCGAACAACGGATTTTGTGCTTATCCTATAGACGATCACTTTCAGAATTTTAAAAGTGTGATTTTGAGACTTTCACAAAAGCTGGTCCATATATATCTAACATAATATGCAAATAAAATTTTTATATCGTTGATGCATGCGCAGTGAAAAATTATTTAGTAAACCTATTCATTTTTCATGCAGTTTATATTACTTTTTAATTTTGATAACAGGGTATTGTGTGCAATATTATTTGTCACATTTTCAGGTCATTATTATTTTTAGGTCATTTTATACATTCGAATATCGCGGTGCGCAGACTGCATTTATTTATTTTATTTATTTTACTCATTTTTTGAGGATTAATTTCTATTTTAAGTTTAAAAATTTCAGCATTTTGAGTGATATTTGAGAATTAGCATTTTCTTGAGATACCGTTTCGGGAAACAAGAAAACATTAACAGAACATCCAATTTACACCAGTTTATAATCGGTACCAAATTTTATCACTTTATCGATGGAGATGTATATCTACAACTCAAGTTCGTTAAAAATCCATGCAGCAGTTCTTGAACTAGAATTATTGTAGAAATTGAGAAAAGTGCCGCATAGAAGTTTTGAGCGATTTACACGAAAACATTATGAGCATCAATTGATATCAATGATTTACTGAATTTCAAGCTTGACTGAAATCTACCCAATATTTCTTCAGATACAGCTATAGCGAAAATCGTAAAAAAATCAAGCATAGCAACGCGCATTGTTGAGGATCTACACAAAAAACTAGTATGCACCAATGTATATAATAATGTCAAGTTTTAACTAAATCTAAAATTTCAAAAGTTATTGAGATAGAGCGTCTCCAAATTTTGATTGATGAACGTCAATTAGAAAGAGATTTTGATGTTTTTAAATACATATTAATTTTGTATTAATTTTCTTGTATTCTAAAAAGAATTAAAAATTATTGAATTGCTATTTATTTGTAAAACTAACTTTTATCTATTTACATACGATAAAATTTAATTTCAAATAAGAGTTTTATTAAGCAAAGAATGCATTCTATGGTAGTAAAACAGTTGTTGGTGGATAATAATGTATATAGTTAGAGTCAAGAGATTAAATTTTTGAGGCTGGAAAAAATGAAATTGTTTTGAAACGAACGAAGTAAACAATAATTGGTGTCCACTGTTCTAGAGCAATAGAAGTTTATTGCTGAAGATTACGCTGTAGGATTACTTAAGAAATATATAATATACGTAGCTAATCAAAAAATTCACATGATTAATGGCGTAGACCTCCATATGTTCTCCACTACAGCTTCGATTAGAAATTTTCAGGAAAAATTGTAGCTTTTCAAAAACACGTATGTCACCGCAAATGTTGATGTACATTTTAACGGAATGTTGAGTTCATATCCCAAGTGCAGTATCTTAACTATTTGAAACAGTGCAGGGTTACAGTCATATATCAACTCGATAATTAAATAATATGGAATGCTGTAAAACTATGTCGTTGTTACATGGGAAAGATTCGTTTTACAGGAAGTGTTTTAGTTAAGTTATTGAATAGATTAGCATGGACCTATGTTTGAAATGTTAGTTGCTTCATCAAAATGGTGAAATGTTTTTGTTGTTTGTTAGCCCTTATTTACAACATAAAACAAGAGCTTATATTTATGTATTCATATTTCATTAAAACACGCTCTAAAAGAATAATCTACTTATTTTAGTATGAATCGGCGAACATTTAAAAAGCTTGAATAAGATTTTAATTTTCATTCCATATTGATTTTATATATTTTATAATATTATTTGCGAAAATCATCAATATTTCTTATTAATATATAAAGAGAAAACATAGAAGGCATGCATATAAAAATATACATTCAATTTTGTTAGTATACAAATCAAAAGTACAAAAATGCTATAAATAAAGATTCCTTGAAACATGTAACCTTATCAATGGAAATATTTCTAAATAATAACAACAAAAATATGATTTTTCTAGATACCATTAAAAGTTTTCCGAGAAGAATTTCTTTGAGCATGTTATATGATATTTACTATAACTTACGAAAAGTTTCCCGAATAAGTGATCCAGAAATGTGAAACGTAATCTAGCAAAAAAAAAAAAAAAAAAAAAAAAAAAACTACGCATAAAAGGTATTTTAAGCAAGAGAAGTACATTTAGATAAAACATATATATGATATATTTTATAAAGTTTCTTTTCAAAGTTCTTTAAAGAATCGTATTCTTTTTCAGATTGGAAAGGGATTTCATCTTAGTTATGTGTAAAGTTTGTTTAATTTGGAGGAAATAAGTAAGTTTATAAAAATATAATGGTAAATATTTTTGCAATATATAATAAATTATGATTTTTAGCCAACATCGCTTAATGTACAAGGAAGACTCAATATCATATATACAGATAAATGTACAGGATGTCTCAAAATGTCATTTTCTAACTTGGCATGCTAATCGGTAATATCGTGATGATTAAGTTTTACATAGGAACTGGGGGTCGGAAACGCGATCATAACGGCGCAATTGCAACGTGACCGTGACTCAAAGAAAGGATAACAAACGGTTAAAATGACCTTAATGTTACAAGTATCTTAATCGAAGTACAAAAATAGAAATGCTAAAAAACCAGGAATTCTAAAAAATTGCCCCTTAGCCGTGATGCATGCATCATATTGGCCCTGAATGGAACCGTGAACACATTCCAATTGGCCAGAATCTCGCAAACACTGCTAATGCTTCAAAGATCAGTGACATGCGATTCATTGCCGAAAAATCTGATGTCTTGTACACTTAAGACATAAGATATCCCGACAGGTAAATATCCAGTGGTTTTGATCTGGCTATGGCGGTAGCTATGGTTAATGGCCAATTCGAATGTGTTCTCAATTCCATCTGGTGCCTGGAACAATCGTCGCAGCTTAGTTGACACATTTTGGGCACTTGTTATGAGTTGTGACATTTTTATTTGTATTTGGTACTTCAAGTAAGTTTTTTGTAAAATTAAAGTCATCTTTTTTTTTTTTTTTCTTTTGCGTCACGGTCGCGACGTAATTGCACCGTCAATATTGCGTTTCTCCCCAGTTCTTATATGAACTTGTTCACCAAGATGTGATAGACTGCATGTTATGTTTGTTAACGACCTTTTGAGATACCCTGTATATGCACCGATTTATTTATTTATTTATCTATTCCACTATCAATCAGTTTGCTAGTAGGAAAACATATTTTATAACTGCAAACATATGGCAGTTTCGTTCAACTATTATAATTCTTGTTTACTTTGGTTACTTATGTTTGAAGGAAAATTTTACAATATTTGGATAGTTATTGCAGCGGGTGTATAAGTATATGCCAATAATTTTTTAAATACAAAAGCATATTTTAATCTACAAATGATCTTAGATTATTTGGTTCTTAATTCTATGTGGTAGGTATTTCAAATTTGCTTAATATTACAAATTAAATAAAATGCCTAATATATCCCAAAGGAAGCTATAAGGGTGATATAGTTCAAGAAAATAATAAAAAGCGTGTTCATAAATGTTCATATGTATCTTTATGGAGGTATTACTGAAAATGTTTCTTGCTGTCTTATTATTGCGAAAGTGAACTTGTTACTTCTGGTAAGAAAACTTTTAATAATTCGTTGATAAACAGTTTAATAATTGTCCAAAACATATAGTCCGATTTTTTCTTAGGAGTTTACAGCTGATGCGGCAGTTGACTGTTATACACCTGTAAACCTAAAGTGTAATTAAAAACATCATTGGAACATTCTTGTGTTGACTTAAAGCATACATAAATCCCTGTTACAACAGTTTTAAACGTCTGGAATGTAATAACTATTGAGGTTTATCGAACATACACAAGCTAACAGAAAATTTAAGTTGTTTTATGTGCATATATTTTGTTTTTTTATCAACAAAATACAATTATTCAATTATTCAATACATTCGTCATATGGAAAGAAGTCATGACATTACTTTTACTTTAGAAATTTTTATTTAAAAGAGGTCTTATTATATTATGTCACGTTGTGGTAAAATATCATTATTGTACTGACATAACATAAGCGTGATTGATATAAAAAATATATTAACTAAGTAATTGAGTAAGGACATACCTATACATATGAACAGGTTACAGAATGGTTGATAAAAGTTTGTAAATTGGCTAAAATACGAAATGTGTTTTCCTATTGTTTGAAAGATATCACAGCTCAAAGCAGAGAGCGATTTGTACGCTATCGTTTTCATTTACACGCATGCAAAATGCAGTTATCATAATAAAATATTTAAAAAAATGTATATGGCTAATCGGCAAATGTGTGAAACTTCGAAAATGCACTTATAAATAAACACAAGCATAAAAAAATAACTAAAAAAGTTTGAAAGTAAAAAAAAAAAGAAAATTAAACTATCCATAATCGGGTTTTAAATATGATTAAGTTACTTTTATTACAATGCAAGTGTTTAGAAGGAAAAAGTATCAATCTCAAACGAAATGATTTCTATGGGTCCCTTTAAATTATATCTAGCTAAGTTTTCTCAAAGCTTTAGCAGAAAAAATAGTATATTTTATATATTTCTTTAATAAAAATATATCCCGTAGATTCCTTTAGAGACAAAAAGACAGTTTTATGTACCCAGAACTTATATTCTACAATTTTACAAAATTAACAGTTTAGCCTGTTAATGAGAATAAAGTAGATTCCATTTAGAAACTGAGTTTAAGTCCCCTAATATCTAAAATAGCAACGTGTGTTTACTATAGTATTTTTAAAAAATTAAACAAAAAAAACATAGCTTGTTTATTCTAGTACTTTTCTCACGAATATTTTAGGGTTTTTTTTTTCAATTTCATTATGAAATATTTTTTTGTAGATAAATTAGACTGAATAAACATAGATTAGAAAAATCATATTAAACAAAAATTACTTAATGTAATAATATAAATACCCGATAAAATCTCTTGTTTTGTGTTCGTTATCTTTCACAAAACATAACAAATAAATAGTTCTTGGTTGTTATTTTTTTTCTTTTATTATATAGTAGTAAAATGGTTCTAAATTTTGTTTTTTTTTCTTACTTGAAACATTCTTCTGGAACACCAGTAATATAAATAAAGCTTTGACTTATTACTTTTGAGCAAATTTTCATCACGAGAAAATAAGGACCTAAAAGGAGATAAAATGAAACTGAAGAAACATTGTTTGTAATCATCTCTTAAAGCTAAATGTACGAAAAGAACTGCGGTACACCACACATGACTAAGTTATTATTCTAAGTAACGTTCATCTGTTAAAAAATGTCACGGAAATACATATAGATAAATAGATTCCTTTAAAAAATTAAATGTAAATCTTTTTATTATTATTATTATTATCTCTAGCATGCACAGATTTAAGCGAAAATAAAAAACTGGGAAGCGCAACCAGTTTTGCAAGGTATATATTGGTGAAAACACCTGAAAACTAATTTTAACGCTTGATTCGCAGGTTTAACATTGTGTATTCCTGCTATAGAAATAAGGTGGAATAGAGTGAGTGTTAAAAATTACTTAGTTGGATTCTTGATTACTTATTAATTATTAAATTAATTATAAACTGTTTCTTTTTGTCTTTTTAAAACATTTTTAAAATTCTGTCATAGATCTGAAAATAACAAAGAATGAATATTTTTTTCAAATACTATTTCTTTCATATATTATGAAATGATATTTCTACGCAACAGTTAAAGGAAATATGAAAAAAATTAAATTAATATCAAAATTTTAATTGAAAAGTTGGAATGTTATTTATAAGGGTGTATCGCTTTTTAACTTTTTTTTTTGTTTCTAAATTCCAAGTTGATAAAAAATTGCTACTAGACACCACAACTTACCACAAAAAAATTTGGATTTTTTAAAAAAATGTTTAGGTCTCCCGCACAAGGCCTAAAGTTTTAAAATTTTACTTAAAAAGTAAATTTTTACAAAATTAAAAAAAAAACCTAAAACACTTTTTTTAATTGCAAGTTAAAATTCTCATCATATTAAAATGATGTTAAAATTCTCAAAATATTAACACTCTTCGTATTAATTTTAATAATATTCAATCGATAAAGAAAAATTTTTATTTAAACAACATTCCCCATATGTATTTTTCCTCACATCGAATTATGCGTTTATAAAACACACATAATTTATTTGAAATTTCGGATTTAAACATAATCTATGATGCATATCTGCAAAGAGCATCTTATAAACCAAGTGGTATAAAATCTTAACTTATAAAATCTTAGTTGAGCACGTAATATGGATAACATGTAAGGCATTTTATATAAACATTAAGTCGCACAGCAGAAAGCGTTAAAGGCATTTAATTTTTAAAGCAGAGTGTATCGTAAGCAAATTTTAAAAGATTCCTATGCGAGAGATTTGTGCGTCTATAATAAGAGATTCTCTATGGAATTATTATCTACATATGCATTAAAATAAATCTTTGTTTATTTCAAAACATTCAGTAAAATTATTTATTATTTAAGCTTTTCACAGTTAAAAAAAATATATATATATTTCTGCTGACAACATAGAATATGAACTGTTGAAAGGTTTCTAGTATTTTTTATTATTGTTATTTACTTTGCTATCGGTACCCGAATGTATCTTTTAAAGTTTTTTTCTTGAGATTGTGCTAGAATGTTTCCAAGTTTATTTCATACTTTTTTTCACATTGTCAAAAAAATGTTTTGGGAAGTTTGATTTTCGAAAACAATGAAGCGCGAATTTGATTTAATGTGTACCATTATAGACTACACGAAAATACTATAGAGCTTGGAACGTAATTTGAGAAAAATAAAGAAGCAGTAACAGAAATAGATCTAAAAATCAGTCAACCTTACGTATAATAATAATATTTTTATTATTATTAGCAATAACAGCTTTGCCTATTGCCGTAAACCGCTATAAGAATTTCGCAGTGTCATTAATGAAATAATTACGCATACCATGAAAAGAAAACATTTTTAGTTATTAATATTATATAGATTACGATTGA
This sequence comes from Maratus speculifer, assembly GCA_964019185.1. Lineage (NCBI taxonomy): Eukaryota > Metazoa > Arthropoda > Arachnida > Araneae > Salticidae > Maratus > Maratus speculifer. The sequence goes on from OZ025290.1 coordinate 298,622,425, forward strand.
AAAAGTTTTATCATAAGTCATTTTATTTTTTCTTCCTGAAAACCAGATATAGTTCAACATCTATTCCACGTGTTATGCCCTACCACAAATAAAGCACATGACTTAAAAAATAACATCAACCATACTGTTTTCAAATGTACTAGAAAAATTATAGTATGCACAATGAGCGTTCTTATATGAAATTTTATTATATAATAACTACAATATTTATGAAGGAAGTAACAGAAAAACATACGATAAGATGTACAAGAGTATTATCTAATCCCAAAACAAAGTTTATTGCAAAAGTTGTAACGACACACTGGAAAAAATTCTATTTCTGCTGACAAGATAGAATATGGACTGCTGAAAGGTTTCTAGTATTTATTATTATTATTATTTATTTTTCTATCGCACACCCTAATGTATCTTTTATAGTTTTTTTTTTTTACTTGAAATTGAGCTAGAATGTTTCCATATTTATTTCATATTCTTTTCTCATTTTCGAAAAAAATATGCTTGGGGAAGTTTGATTTTCGAAAGCAATGATCCGCGAATTGATTTAAAGTGGTATATCGTAGGCAATACGAAAACACTATAGACTTTGAAATATTATTTGAGAAAAACAAAGGAACAGGAGAAGTGATAGATTTAATAATCAATCAACCATAAGGATAATAATATTTATTATACCATGACAGCTTTGCTTATTGCCGTAAATCGCTATAAGAATTTCGCAGTGTCTTTAATGAAATAATCACACATACCATGAATATAAAATATTTTTTAGTGATTAATATTACAAGGTAGAACCCGTCGAATTTCGACGAAAGAAAATGTTTAAGAAGGAACTGTTTCATTGATTTATAATAAATGTAGTTAATTAGTCACAATACAAAATACACCTTAAGCTCGTAGGTCTAACTCTTAAAAAATGATATTTAACTTAAAGTTAACAAAATACTATTTCTATAAAACTCAGTTGTAGAAATTATTAAAATTAAATTTAATAGATATATAAACAATAAAATATAATAAAGATCTTGTATTATTATTTTATCAATTACGGCTTTTATGCACGGTATTCCAAAATATAAAATAGCAAAACGTGCTCCACTTTGACTCAATCATAGAATTTTTTGCCCCATGAAATCTTAATCCGACAATATTTTTACCACTTCAAAATTTACACATGCTCATCTCTTATCCGTGTTCACATTTAAAAAAAATGGTATTTTAATTTGATTATTTGAAAATCATTTTAATTCAAAACTTGAAATCTCGATTGCTATTACAGATAATAATTTATTTATATTCTTTTAAGTGTAAATGAAAATTTCTGAAATAACCTGCATGCAATAAATACGATATACAACATTCCTGTGACGTCAGAGTGTAAAAAGAAAGTGTTGTATCGAGTTTAAAGAAAGTTTTTAATAAACTAAAAGTCCTTTAACCCCTTCGCGAGGAGATCATTTTACGAAATTTTTAATGTTTTGCTACCGGTTTTAAAAAACAGAAATTTGTCCTTTAATTAATCGAGAAAATGCTCCGATTAAATAAGGCAAAATTGACAGTATAATTTTACTGGGGGCGATAAACACGGATTCTTAATCCTATTTGCGGCACGTATAGTTGTGGCTCGTCCCCAAGGGGTTAAGTAAAAAATAAAAACGAACTCAAACGATTTTTTTTCACTTTAAAAAAATGGCAACAAAAAGATACATTAATTTGCTTTTTTAGGCTTTTTTCATTTTCATTTTAATAAAAATGGAGTATGTCTGTTGCCATAATTTAAAAACGGCATAAAATACTAAGAAAAAAATAATAACTCAAAAACAAATAAAGATACAGCTTTCAAACAAATTGCATTAAAAAGCAATTTTTTTTCTATACGATGGTATAAAAATTGAAAATATGCGGTATTTAGAAAATTAAAAATTTGCAAAAGAAAAAAAAAGCTAAATTTAAATTTCATTTCAAATTTTAAAATGTTGCCATTCTCAAAATGACATATGCGTTACGCACAGATACGTTTGGCTTTTATAATATAAGATATAGATTACGATTGAAAAAGTCTTATCACAAGTCATTTTATTTTTTCTTGCTGAAAAATAGATATATTTCAACATTCATTCTATGTATTACGACCGAGTACAAATAAAGCACATAACTTTAAAAATAACATCAAATATACAGATTTCAAATGTACTAGGAATGTTATAGTATGCATATTGAATGTTGGTATATGAAATTTTATTATATAATAACTACAGTATTTGTAAAGGAAATAAGAAAAAAAATACGATAAGATATACAAGAGTAGCACAGAGCGATTATCTAATCCCATAACAAAGTTTTAAATTTATATAGTATTGCAAAATATGTAACCCCACACAAAAAAAATATGCAATTTTTAATTTGTTGACTTTTTTATTTGAAATATGACGTCCCGATGCTTTTAATTCTGAAATATCGAAAATGTTCAGTTGTAAACAAAATTACTTTTTATTCGTTAAATAAGGTATGTTTCAAGCGTAGTTGAATTTGTTCATATTACTACATTTGTAATAATTTTTAGGACGCTTCTCTTAATATTATTTTATTACTTGAAATGTTGCGAAATGCATGTGAACTGTAATCGTGGAAGAACCCTTTAAAGGTCGCATTATATGATCGCAGACGTCTAGAAATTATTCTTCGGCTTACCGAAACTGAAAAATAAATCGATAAACAAAGACTTTTCCGCAAAAAAAATTGCAAGATTTCTTTGAAAATTTTGAAAATCATAATCATTAAATTTATTGTTTTTAAATATTTATCTGTATTTTTATTGTATGCATCCTTAAATTCTATAAATAATCTTAAAATTAGTGTTAGCTAAGCACAACTTTGCGTATTCCGATATTTGATGATTTAACATTCATTTTTTCCTGTTTTCTTTTTGTTATTTTTAAACTAAAATTTTATAGGTAATGTTTTATTTTGCATAGAAAAGTGATAGCTACTAAAATCACATTTCCAATAAATAAATAAATAAATAAATAAATAAAAATCTTAATATGTAGCACAAATGAAAAAACTGTGAATGAAAATTATTAAAGCTACAAACGCACATGTACTCAATTCTGATAACACGCACACACTCAAAAATATAATACCATGCCCTCGTATTCGAATGTTTCGAGACTTCCAGAAATTAGTATGCACGAGTTTCAAACTTAATTTTGATTTGGAGCCATTTTTTTATTCGACATACTCACTTTTGAGTATTTTTTCTCCGAATTTGACGCTTTGAGAGTGAGTTATAAAGTTATTTAAAAAGGAAAAAAAATGCGAGTGTTACTCGCACACACAGAGCTTCGTCCAATAAATATATTAAATAGTAAATATATTATTGTAGAAATCGTTTCTAAATGAATAATAACAATTTGTAAAAAAAATATGCAACTTAAGATTGTGTACTGGTTTATATACTAGAAAAGTATAAGGAAATATACCATAAAAGTTAAAATAGGCATGCCTTAATAGCACAGCTGCCAACATCTTCCGCTTTTTCAGCCCGGAAAAATTTTATAGAAAATTTTACCATTTCAAATTACCGTAATCTGCCGATTAAATAAGGCAAAATTTTCTATAAAATCTTTCCGGGCCAAAAAATCAGAAGAGTTGGCAGCTATGCTTAATAGTATAAAATATTGCTTTTCTATATAATTCTTTTTTTAATCTTATCCTAATCTTTTTTTGTTCAACTGAATTCGGCACTGACAGTAAAATAAGCGTATATTTAAACCTCATTTGGTATTTCAAAAACTCGAATTCAGCGTAGTAATAATGTTTCCTTTTTGTAATGTACTAAAAACGAAACACTTGTTCAAAAATTTAATTTGCCATTTTGCTAAGTGCGCTTAGAAAATGGGGTCGAAAATTTCCATTGTCACCTTGTCCCAGTGCATGTTATTCCAGTTAGGTTTTAAAGTAACAATTAAAGGCATGAGTGGCGTACTGCAATTCAAAGCAAGTTATTAATTCCGATCAAATTAATCTGTTTTTCATTGTTTGATGTTTATTACTTTAATGCTACTACGTGGCATTGCATTACATAAATGTATCATTACAAGTTATTGCCTAGGCTTTAACCAGCTAGGACGCGCAGTAGGTCTCTCAGGCCAGGGCAGTTTTACATTGCAGTGTAAAAAACACCCCTTACATGGAAAATGGGTCAGTCTGCCAGTACCTATTCCCAAGTTCGTTCTCTTTTTGTTCTTTAAAATGTAATATTGTGGGTAAATATATTTAGTAAAAAAAATGGATTTTCGGGCCTTGAAAACCCCCGCGCGCGCTCATATTTATTTATTTATTTTCAAACGCGTTGCTGTGAAAAATTACAACTCGCAAATTAAAAAATGATGTTAATGCTAGTGGAGCTGAAGAATTGATGATCCTCTTTTAAAAAGAAGGAAAAACTCCACCAAAGAGAGGTGTCTCATACGCATGCATATATATGTATTAAATTGTATATGTAAATATTATATGTTGTTGTAGTTATTACCTCTGGAAAAATATTTCCATATATAAAAAATTCTTATTCAGTAAAATTATTTTTATACATTTAAGCGTTTTCAAAAACAAAAGTTAGTTGTTTCTATAGCAACAAAATCGAATTGACAACGCACAACTGGACTTTGAACTTGAAACAATTTTAATTAATTTAAATTTTAATTTCGTTTCGAATCTTAGATTTTGATGTTTGAATTTGGCTATAAATAATATAAATACATATAAATATCAATATAACGAAATTATACTTAAAACAGACTAAAACTGGCAAAACAAAATATATTTAATTTATCTAAACAAATTGAACATGAATCTTTTTTTTCCTTTAAAATGCATTTGGCAAAAAAAAAACATTTTTTGAAATAGCTTTTCATCGCCAACCGATGATAAATCGCCAAATAACAAAATTTTCATTATTTTTTTACTGACAGGTTTCGGAGGTTCCGCCAAATTTTTTTTTATAAACATATATATCTTCATGAGAAGAACATTCTCTATTTTATACAGATTTTTCGGAGTATGCCCGTATGGAGAACTTCCTTGTTAGTAACACTTAAACAAACAGTGTCACTAACAGTTGAGTAATGTATATACTTGTACAATTGCATGTGTCAATAAAATAACAGAATATTACATAATAAAAAAATAATAAAACACTTATTTGAAGAATAAGGAGAATTCCCTTCATTATAATATGATGTTTCAGAAAAGGCCGAAAAGATGCGTAAATAAAATATGTTCGCTTAATCTGAATTAAACTATTTATCGATTTCGTAAGGTGTAACAACGACTTTAATAACTTATCGTACGTTAAATTAGCAGAAATGCCATCGTATCTAAAATCCTCTGCGCTGCGATTCGATTATAAGAAGAGCAGAAGGCCTGGAATTTTAGGAGGTTCACCACAGAAAGCGCAGCTTCAAGATACCGCTGTGGAAAAAATACTATAACCCTTTATAAGGTGCATTCGGGAGGATAATCTTAAAAAAAGAAAGTATTGATAAATCTATACTTCTAGAGCTTATTATTCTAATGTTATAAATAAATTCTAATATCATCCCAAAATGTTATACATTAATTGTTATGGAATGAAGTTGCTCAAGTGATCAATGATTAACTTCTATATACAGTTTATTAACTTATATACAAAACACTAATAAATATAGGGTTTAAAAAACCTACCACTTATTGACAAAATACTTTTTATAACCTAAGTACCTACCTAGCTAGATTCAAAATGAAATAACTTCGATATGCTTATTTCCAGTCTAGATCCATTCCTGTTCCAAAAGTTTCATTTTAAAGCTATCCCCTAGCAAGCATTTTTCATCGATGACATCACTTTACCATATATTTTTTTCTTGTTCATTATAAATCCCCAAATACATCTAGAGATTTGGCTTTTATGCTAGATATATCCTGATGAACCTTGTGTAGTAATTTTATCGAATATTCTAAGTTTTTACCTTGAACAATTATTCTATATTGCTAAGATAATAAAACAAATCTAAACCCGAAATGTTCCGTATGAATGCATAATTTGCATTATCCTAAAGTATTCTTTTTCGTTCACCTGTATATATCTCATCCAAAAATTGTCGACTTTGCAATATTTTTTGAAGTAACGGGCTACTTATCAATATTTGAAATAAACGTTAGTTTATATTTGTTACTTATTACATTTACTTTTTTTGGTTAGGATAATCTACTTAATGCTAATGAAGTTTTATTATTTATATTGAATTTTATATTAAACTCTACTAACGATAACAGCAACAACAAAGATCTTAGTGTTTATATATTTCAACTGTTGTGATGATGGAAATATTGTAATGAATAAAATAAATAAATGGGTCAAGTGCGAGTACTGTGTTCAAATCCTTCGAGAGTTTAAGGGTTAATATATCCACTATTTATAGACAGTTGGTTTTTCATATTTTCGTTACCAATAAATCCTTTATACTTTTGCAAATAAAGGTACCTGTAGTGCTTTTTAACGTCTTTGCTCAACGCTCGAAATTCGTCATTTCTGTGTAATGGAAAAATGCTTTTTTCTCAAAAATTGCGCTATAAAAGGTAATTGCTATAGTTTCCATGCATGGTTTAAATTAAATTTGTCTATCCTAAAATTTCTCATAATTTTCTTTTCAGAAGGTTCGAAAATAGAGGATCAGGAGTATATTGTCGCATCACATTTTCCACAATATTTCTGAAAATATAATATATCGAATTAAATAAATATATTTTTGAGTTAGGTGTAATGAAAGTGTTCACACAATATACAAATAAAAGATATTTTTCTAGTAATTTCATTATCCTTTCTACATTTTTTCTAAATATATTTGTAAATTTATAATAATCTATGAATATGTGGGTCAATTGCCTTTATTTCTTCAGCCAGTTTAAAAGTTACAAGTTCCAAAGTTTACGAATAAAATGGATATGACACTCGCACATACAGATACATGAGTTATCATATAAAGGTTCTAATTTTAGGTTTTAAGTATGAAAATCTAAAAATGATCACAATTAATAATGTGTGAATTCCAAAATTATTTTAAGGAAAATCTTGAATTTCTTTGAGTTTTGTTGATATGTGTTTTTTAAAGATTTTTATGTTGTTCTTTATTTGCTAAAGCATTTTAATTCCATGAATGACATTCTAAAAAATCTGAAAAGATTTTTTTTCATAAATACCAAAATACGTTTCTTATAAATAAAGTACCACTAATTTAGAAAGAACTGTTTTACTGAAATTCTATAAATTATGTATGAAATACTTTAAAAAAATGTGTAAATCTCAAAAAAAAAAAAAAAAAAAAAAAAAAAAAAAAACACTAGTGCATTTTTAGTGTTATTTCATGTCATAAATAATAGATATCTTCAATATAACGTTAAATAATACGATAGTCAAACTAATTCTATAAGTGTAACTATTTTCATGCATTCTTCTTTTATTAAATATATGTAATTTTCGTCATAAACTTTTCAGTTCTTCTATATAATACGTAAATAATTTTTCTATAAGTTTAGAAAGACATACTGTATTAAATTTAATCCCTGTAAAAAAAAGGCATTTATTTAAAAAGTACATCATGCGTGATACTTGTAATATGACTTTTATATTTAATTAACCGATTGACTTAAGCTTGAATTGGTTGAAAATAAATTTGCTAATTGAACCATCTACGTTTTTAAATTCTCATAGCATGTACTTAGAAACTTTAAGTATGGGAAAAACTGCTCAAGTGAGAGATACAAAAAAAATATTTTACAGTTGAGAGACTATATAAATTTCACAGTAAAATCTAATTATTACTGAATATTTAATTAATTCACTAAATCCTTTTTATACAACTATTTTTACTTCCAAAAGTATTGGTGTTAAATTTTTTCCAATTTCTTTATTATTTTGTTCTATTTTCACTTCCAATACATATAAATTACGTTGATTATTTAAAAAGTATTTTATATGAATGTCGAAATTCTCAGCAAGGTATTGTAAAGTAATTGGATTTGCTTATTTGGTTTGGATTTCAGTTATTATTAGCTTCAAAAATACCCATGCGTTAAATTGCATATTTCATTAAAAAATCACGATTCATATAAAACTAATAAAAAGAAAAAACACATCAATGTTTTATCGTTTTTTAAATACTCTGTATTTTCATAAAATTTTTAATTTCGAGAAATTACACCATAAACTTTTATTTAAAAAAATCAGTTTGATAAAATATTAGAATCAAGTAATTTCTCAAATGTCACGGATGTTTCGTAGGTGTATTTAATGATCCATAATAAATTTGCAGATTTTTTTTTTTTTTTGGGGGGGGGGCAAAATAATGATGAGCGTATTTATGAGCGTATTCTTGATTCATAGATATCAGAAATGCAAAATGCCGAAAATTTGAAAGTGCTCTCTATTAATCTGCTTTCGATTAAGTTATTAAAGTAATCTATCATCTGCTTTAGACAGTTGATGTTCGTTTGCATGAAAAATACGTATAAAATATTGCAGTTATCTACTTATTTTTTCCCAATGAAAGATTTATTGCGGCAAAAATTATATAATGATTTTGATATATCTCCCCAGTGACCAGAAGTAGATTTCAAGTGACCAAAATATTTTGCACCAAGTTTAGACAAGCAAGGTGATATTTGTTTAATATTTCCTTCGACAATAACGCTTGTCCTCGTTATTTTAATAAATCGCTCTATTTTTTCTACCGCCAAAAACCTACACTTGTAATTTTTCTTCATCTTAGTTCTTCCTCCTCCCATATCTTCATTCCTGATCTTGGCATTATCCTTTGACAAGCCCTTATTCCCTGTTGCCATAATTCTTACATCCTGAAGCACAAATTAAACACTTAACGTATTTTACCTGCATGATATATCAGTGGTAAATTTGTTGAACGCTGTGTGAGAAAGGGATATGCATTTGGTTTGTTTTTGAAGACCCTGATTCAAATTCTGATGCTAAAGAACTACCTGCTCCAAAGTTCCCAATGTATAAATCTTTCGACAGTATATGAATTTTTTTTTAAAGATAAATAATTAAAATCCCATCGCGCAGTTTCTCTCATTCTTTATTTCATTCCTAATCCTCATAATGCCTGATTGCTTTTTCATTGATTTTTACTCCACATTCCCCTCGCTTTATAGAATTGCTGTCTGGACTTGTTGTGGTCCATAATTGAAATACATACTTTCAACGCATCGGAAAACAGAAGAAAGAGCTGGAACATGATAAAAACGAAAGATAGAAACCAACGAATAAACCAAACGATGCTTACAAATTTTGTTCTATGCGCAAAAAGGCTATAAAAATCGTGTAATTGAAAATACACATAAGTATTAAATAATACATAATCAGAGCTTATTTAAACATTTCGCACACTAAAAATTAAGTTCAGCTAGAAAAGATTAATTTAATATTTTAAAATTCTTTCTAAAAATGTTTAAAAAAGGAGCAGTTGAGCAAAACTTTAATCTATTTACGGCAATGAAAGAATTTCCCAAAAAATATAAAATTCTTTGTTTGAACTTTCAACTTTTTCGTACTATCCATCATTGAAAAAGTAAAAAAGTTTTCTTTCGACCTACTCTAACGTGCATTTGTTGATCGAAACGTTAAAGAAGTATTTTGCTTGTTCCACGAATTATTTGTAGAAGGTTGGCGTATTTTCTAGAATTTTTCATATTTTCCAAAAATTAAATTTTTACATTTTTAATGGAACACTAAAATAAATTTTGTTAATGTATTTCATAATATCAATTTCTCATCAATGCCTGTTTTTTCGTTACACATAACTTTCATTTTACTATTAAATGCTTAATGCTTTACTATTAAATTCAAAATGTAAAATATGATAACACAGTCAGATAAAATGTAAATAAGTGTCTACTAATGTTTTATTAATAAAATTATTTGAAATTTTAAAATGAATACCTGTGTAATTTGGGTAAACATAATTGAAAAATACGGAACAAAACATGATCTTAGTTATTCAATTTTATTTTCAACAGTTATGCATTATTTTTTAACTAAGATAATATTGAATTTCTGTGAAGATTATATTTTATCCCATTAACTTTCTTTTTAATGTAATCTTTCTTTTCCCTAAATTTTACATACTATAAAAATAAGACGATATGCATTTAAATTAATTTAAATAAACGAAACAATTGCAGTTTATCTTTCATTTTTCCAAAACATTTTTCTCTTTAAATATTATGTAAATAAAATTTTCAGTAATTGACATATTTAAAAAAATGCACCTAACTTTCAACACATTCATTTTTTACTTTATTTAATTTGTAATTAGATATTAGCTACATTTTCAATTACCTATTTTAAGATTAATAAATGTTAACAATAAACATTTTTGTATTTTTAAAATTAGTATCTGTAACATGTATAAGAGAAAGTAAATATTACTTTGCGTGATAAATGAGGTATTTTTTCATTCATATAACTTAAAATCATTTTTGAACAAACCATGAGTAAAAATACTTTTGTTTATTTTAGTTGTAATATTTCTTAATGTTATTCAAATAATGTATAATTTTAATTACGGCATTATGAAAAGACGTGTATGTATTATGCTGTTACTTCAAAAGAATTTAATGGATTGATAGTATGTTTTTCGTATGAGTGAAAGAAACTGAAATATATATGTTTTATTTTTACCTGAGAATCAAAATGTATGTGATTTCTGTTTTATTTATTATTGAATTTAAAGATAACAAAAACGGGAAATATTATTTTGTATATAAAAAAAAACTAGACATTGCTTTCTTAATCCATTTTTATATTTAAAGTTAATAGAAATGAATTATCTCAGCAAACACAGAGCTATCGGTAACCATTTGGTCCACAGCCACTTTGCCGTTACCAACGATTTCGGCACGATACCGCCGCCGTATCGGTTCCATTCCTTTTTCGAAACGCTGGGCGAGTTTCGCCCGACAGGTAGGCCCATAGCCGGTCCGGTTAACCCGATGCCAGCATAAATTGAAAAAAAAAACAGCGTTTAGTGGCGCCATCTTTGATTCATCTTGAAACTATATTTGTTAAAATTCCAAAAATTGTACTTCAGTGTAGGTAGAGGTTGCAGTCGATCTGAGGACCAGAAGGAACATAAGGAGAGTGCTTCAACCAGTTGACCAGTGGGCCTCGATATGGCTAGGAATTTAAAGGCTAATAAGTGGAAGGCATTTCGTTAAGGGAAGTCTTTGTCGTTGATGAAATTAGTTTATGTTATAATTGGAATTTTGATGCGTTTTTGTTTTATTTTTTTATTGGTGCATTATTAATTAGCGTATTATTATTATTATTATTATTATTTTGTAATTGTCTTTTGCTAGTGTATTTAAAAAATTATTTGATATTTGAATGTATGAAATAAATATCTTAGCGAATTAGTTAAAAGAAACGAAATTCTTTTTCTTATAAATTTAAAAATCATTATGTACTTAATAAAGCGAATTATTTTTAGAGTATTTCTATTTGTTAATGAAATCTTTTTATTAAAATGTATAATGAAATTACATGCATTGCATTAATTTATGAATTATGTATTTTTAAGATGGAAAAACTTTGAACAAATAATAAGTTGATAATTAATAATATTCTAATTTTCATTAGAATAATAATTCATTTTATGTCATTTGTTATTTATGAATATTTTTAAATTTAAAAATAAACAAAAATATTGATTTATATCTATATATATATATTTTTTTTTGATAGAAAAATTTTACATAGGGGATATTTCTCAATTTTCTGTAAATTTGAAATTACTTCAGTATTTAATAAAATCTGTGAATTTAGAAATTTTCTGTTAATACAGTTTTTTTAGGAATTATAAAGCAATTAAATGTGTTAGATTAAGAAATATATATTTGTAACATAAAAAAAAACAAATTTCAATAAGAAAATAAGTTGATAATTCATCACTTTTAATTAGAATAACAAAAATAATGTATACCATTTAATGATTTATTGATTATTTTTCATTATTATAATTATTATTTTTATTATTATTATTATTATTATTGCATTTTGATTTTTTTTAGAAAAAGGATGGTTTTGAGTCTTTTGTTTAAATTTCAAGTCCAAAAGCTGGGTAGAATTGTTATATTAGCTTGTAAAATAGTTTTAAAGAATTTTTAGTATTTTTTTTTTTAAATAAAATAAAAAAACAGCTCCTTCTTTGAAAATAATTATAAATAGAAAATAACTTACATTAACTTATGAAGAATTTTATTATTATTATTATTATTCACGATAAGGTTTATAAGGAAAAATACTTTTAATAAACGATAAAAATAAGTGTTTTTTGCTGATTCAAATAACTATAAGTTTTTTTAATGAATTAAAATAAATAAATAAATAAATATTGGCTATTTTTGACAATTTTTCTGTTTATGACTATTAGAATTTTACATAAAAACTAGTTCTACTCTCAAAACTTTAATAAAATTTAGAAAAAATAAAAATAAAAAATAAATTCCGTTTAAAATAAAAAATTTCGACTTCGAATTTATGTTGGCAAATCTAATCGGGCCACTATCACAAATCACATATTGGTCTGGTATCATGTGCCACTATAGGTCGTTTGCCGATATATAACCATAAAAGGACCGATTATGATAACCGGCAGCTAAAAATTCAGATTCTGAAGTTTCAATTACCGACATGCTGCCGAATATTCACCGAAACTGTGTGTACATGCCGACACATAACCGACATTGCCGGCTGCGGTTCGATTGATGTATGTGTTTGCTGGGATGCTTGTAAATTAAACTAATCTGCAAACTTTTGTCTTTTTTTTTTTTTTTTTTTTTTTTTTTTTTTTAGATGTCATAGTTGAATTGTATGTATTTTGTAGGCCTGAATCCAACACTACCGTCATTTGTTACCATCCTGTAAAAAGGTTTTATATACCATAAATTTGAAAATTCAAAATTCTAAAAATACCAAAAATATGATACGATATGATATACGTGTTTGTTATCACACTTTCAATTTGACTTGGCTTTTGAAAATGAATTTCATTTACTATTTAGTGCTGTATCCAAAAATGATTTTAACTTTTAACAATCACATCAAAAATTTTCGCGAATTATAAATTTTAAACTTAAGAAGTTCATAGATAAATGTGTGTCATCCTCCTCCCTTTACCGAACCCCTGAGCTCTTTAACTGTTAAAATCCCCAGTCAAATACAGTACAACACCGGCTATCCGAAAAATCTTAAAATTACATAAAGAACATTTTAAATGTGGAAAATTTTATTGTCATTATATTTTTACCGATGTTAAATGATATGTTTCAACATATTTTGATTTACGATTACTCTTTTACTTGTAAGTTTTAGCTCTAAACAATTCTGAATCATTTTTAATACATTGAAGAGTTCTTTAAATGCAATCAGTTTTAAAGTTAAAAGTAAACTAAAAAAAGGGTATTATTGCACACTGGTAAAAAAAAATGTAAAAAAAGCATATTCTTTAATAAATAAAGAAAGTCAACTTACTTATTTAGTCCATTACGTGATTTCGTCTTTTTATTTGATAGACACATACGACACTTAGTTTTTTTTTTCAAAATATGTATTGTTATTCTTTTGTTTCTCAACTTCAAGGTGCTTTGAATCTGGTGCTACAACATTTTTATTATAACTATGTTCTAAATAACGATCACAGCTTTTCATGAAACAAGTTTTCACCATAAGTCTTCCGGATCTTTAAAAACTTCTATTTAACCTCGATTATCCGAAAAATCGTATGGAATCCCGGTTAACCGATCATTCTTTGGTCCCATGCTTTTGGAACAACCGGTGTTTTACTGTACTTATAAATTTAAGAAATTTAAATATGATACTATGTAGATACCAAAAATTTTTTTTTTGATGCGCTTGATTTTCAGATAGATTTTTCCACATTTTTGCTATTTACTTTAATTTATCTCAACCCGAAACATTCATTCTTAATGCAACTAGCATATAAATATCATTGCGTTTAAGAAACGTCATGTACACCCTATCCCAAAAATTTAGACAATCAATAAAATTAGCATTGACATAAAAAGTAATAAGGTACAATTAAATTTCGTGAGATAAGTAATAATTAAAGCAATTCAAAAGTACAGACATCTGTAATTTTTTTTGGTTTTACATTTATAAAAATAACTAAAAACTTACTATTAATATTTATTTGTATTGTCACAATACTTTATGCTGGAAATATCTAAACCAAATCACAAATAAAAGCTGAGAAGGGATATTTATTCGTTTTTCTAAGTCTTAATCCCCCCGGCACAATCTAACACAGGTGTTGGGTACACCTATACCCCAAGTTCATTTTATAACCAAAACCCCCCCAAAAAACTATCTTGTAAGGGCCTATAATTTAACAGGTCTTGGTGATCACATTGGCCTAGTCGGGTAATAGACAACTCCGAAAATATAAAGTTAATGGGGTTGTCATTAAAAGAAAAAAAACATCTGGGCATTGCGTTGTGACACTTTTAGACGATTACCCCACCTATGGCCCAATTGATTAGCTAAACGAGAAAAAAAAGAAAAAAAGTAAAACTTAAAATATATTAAAGTTAGATTTCTCCATACTTAGCTAGCCAACCCCACAAGATATCCCTAGTCACTAATTATCCTCATACTGCAAAATAGGTAGAATTTTACGAAATAAACAAACATGGAAAGCTACTGAAAAAAAAAGAAAAAAAAATAATTAAAGAATTAAAAGAAAGTTTCCATACATGACAACTAGAGGTTCTACTAAATATAATTCATTTATTGAATATAATCATAGGAATAAAACATTTACAAAAGGTGAATCAGAAAATAGTACCATTAATTACAAGTTAATAAAAGGAATATTCAAAAAATAAATTGACAAAGTTCCCTGGGCAGCGTACTAACTAAATTACAAATCAATCATAGGTATGTATATGCATATTAAAGAACATTATATATATCGAAATAAGTGTACCTGGTACTCCACTGACCATCTGAGCATCCCAGTTTCTGGGCCTGGAGATTATATCCATACAAAGACACGTCAAGACACCCACGTAAAAAAAATATCGTCACATAATAGGGAGCTCGCTTCTCTGCATCTTACTTAATTTTTTTGAGTTTTAGTACAAGGAAAATTCTCTGGGAACTCCGAAATTTGCATACGCGACCTGACTGGTGGAAGGAAATTATCATACACCTCATAATTCTATGCACCAGCCAATCGCCTCTCCTCGTAACACGCCTACGTGCAGCCAGGGGACCAAAGTCCCCCCCCCTTATATTTCGGGGCCCATCAACCCTCGTACTTCCCACGAGACAGGCTGGGCCCCACACATAGCGATTACATAGCCATAAAACATGGGGTCATAAAAGAGCTACTTTTCTTTGTACACCCTGTCAGAGTACTGCTTTTATGAATTTTTAGTACCAACGGTCATAAATCCATACGCCGTACCCTTCAATTAAAACTTCCTCTTAGCAATTCGTTTGCCTGGGAAAAACTTAATCCATTGTTATTCATCAACACAGATACATACTACTGCCCTTGTAGGAACCTAGCTGATACAATCATACTGTACATTTAAAGGCACTTACATTCAAAATATTCAAATAATAACAATAAAAATAATATATATATATATATATAGAATAAAACATCAGAATATCTATATACAATTAGTCTTTTACTCTTAAAAGATCCTAAAATGTTGGAATTCCACCAACATTACTTCCCCCACGAGACAGGCTGGGCCCCACACATAGCGATTACATAGCCATAAAACATGGGGTCATAAAAGAGCTACTTTTCTTTGTACACCCTGTCAGAGTACTGCTCTTATGACTTATTAGTACCAACGGTCATAAATCCATACGGCGTACCCTTCAATTAAAACTTCCTCTTAGCAATTCGTTTGCCTGGGAAAAACTTAATCCATTGTTATTCATCAACACAGATACATACTACTGCCCTTGTAGGAACCTAGCTGATACAATCATACTGTACATTTAAAGGCACTTACATTCAAAATATTCAAATAACAACAATAATAATAAATATATATATATATATACAATAAAACATCAGAATATCTATGTACAATTAGTCTTTTACTCATAAAAGATCCTAAAATGTTGGAATCTCACCAACACTTTATAAACATCAAATACCCGTTGTTTCACACAGTTAACGAAGCATTGCATCACAGAAGAGATATTTCATATCACGCTTTGTCAATTACAGTTTTTCAGTCATTTATACATGTATATTGCATTCTGTTTTCATATGTTTTACGATATAAAATCCTCCATATGTTCTTCATGGATTTCGAATCTTGATTAAGTGCTGGTCGATCTAGTTGTACTATATTGTTTTGCCTAAACAATATTTTAGTTGATTTGGAGGTATGGGTGGATGCCCCGGTCAGGTCAGGATGCCAGTCGAGCCCTGCTAGCAAATGCACAATTGCCAGTAAGTTGGTATGTAAAATATCCGGATAATCCTCTGATTTCTCTTTTCTGTCCGTAAAACTTAGATAGAGGTGACTGTTGAAAGAAAACCTCTGATGACCCTCTGAAAGATGACAGAAATCTATTTTTTCACTATATGACGCATGCTTTCTGGCCCTCTTTAGACGTTCATCTTCATGTCTATGCTTTAAGAAAGGTTTGATTTTCATTAACCTTTAAACAATATATGTTGAAGTTAATTTTTCTGTGTACAGTGCTTTCTAATATTCTGGAAATTGATGCTATTTCACGTACAGATAAATTATTAACTGTAGACATTTTTAATAACATTTTATCATCACGCAATTTTTTTTAAGTCTTCCGACTAGCTTTCTAGCATTCAATGTTTTACCTTATCACAAAACTCTTTAAATGTAGCTCAAGGATATCTTTATTCTTCTGTATATTTACACACAATTTTGTCCATGCGCTTAATTTTATCTTTAGAAAATTCTTTAGAATGTGAAATTTTTATCGAATATGCAGAAAATAATTTTTTCCAAATCACAAACAAAACAATAAATTGTACTTATTTTACCCACAAAATTTCAATAAATTATTATTATTATTAAAATAGAGTAGTCGATATTTTAATTAAAGGGAAAAATTATTATGCATTTGTAGGAGCACACAAAAGTAAAAGTATTTTATTTTGTGAACAGAAATGTAAAAGAAAACATGTAATGTTGTATTGTGCCATATTGCTAAATACTTTAGTGTATATTTTATAATTAGAACCCTTTCATCATAATTCATATGTTTATATCATTAAAACTGCTTTTATTTACAACCTATCTCACGAATTTTAACTGTACCTTATTACTTTTTATGTTAATGCAAATTGTACTGGTTGTCTAAACTATTGTGACAGGGAAACAGTACAGGGGACAGTATCACAATCAATATCAAATTAAAATTCATTGCATTATAATTCACAGTAAAATTCGCAATATTTTATTCCCCTTGCATACATAAATTCTCGTTTTGCAGCTGAAAATATTTACTTGATAATTTTTATTTTTCGGAAAAACAATATTTCGTAACAAATCGTAAACATTACCAAAAATTAGACTGCGAAAACGAATCCCGTTTCACAAATGCTATTGTAAATTTTGAAACATTATTGTTTTCAAAAACTTCTAAACATAAATTAATAAAAGTGATTTAGAAGATATTCTATTACATTCTCGTAAATCTTTAAAAAGATAATGAAAAGTTTAAGAAAAAAATTTGAACAATGAAATTGTAAATTCATAGTTCGAAACATTGATATATATTTAATTCAATTTAACCGCAAAACATGCAATGAATATATTTTTTAAAAATTAAAAATCTTGACACTGAAAGCAAAAAATAAATAAATAAATAAATAATTAACACTGGTTCCGTACGAAGATTTTTTTTTAATTATGTATATAAAAATTAAATATTTCAGCATTGTACAGACGGTTACGAAATTATAAAACATACTTAATTTTGAAATTTTAAAATATTAAATATCCTATCATTTAAAATTCATAATTATTAAGCTTCAGCATAACAATTATACTTAAGACAATTAAAAAATATATATAAATGGTTAAATCATGTAAAATTTAGAAGTAAATGAAAAACTACTGTTACATTTACTATATACATGTATTTCTCTATATACAATGCATACATCAAGCCCCAAAACAAACAATGCATGATAATTAGTATGTTATCGGCCCTTATTTTTTTCCTAGGAAAAACAAATGCTCAATTTCTGAATAAAAGTAGTGATTTTAAGATTTTTTTCGCAGAACTTTAGTCAATTTTCTTGCAATAGCAAGAAATCTGTTATTTCGCTGAAGAAAACATATTAAAATAACCAAAAGAAGGTTGTCCACGTTATTTAAATCTGGACGCACAAAACTCGCAAAGAAACACCTTAGCGGATTTACATACTAGAGATGAGAATGGACTCGCCCGAGCCCGATACTAAAGTTATACAAAAAAGTATGATACATAACAATTGTTTCAAATGTGATAGCACATTTTAAAAAATTTCTTGCACGAAAATTACTGTTGTGGGATGTTGTTCTGTACTTTTATATAGAACAGAGATGTTACAGTCACATTTTTATTGTAGATGTCACAGCACAAAGCACATTATATACAAATCGCATGACGACGCGCAAAACAATCCGTTAAAACATTCATAAAATTACCTTAACGCAAAAGAACATCTCTAAGAGAGATATAAAAAATCTTACATCTTACTCTCATCAAACTAAATTACTTCACTTCATTTCATGTCTTTTAAAAAGGAAGGCAAAATATCTCAGGATATTTTGCCGAAAGTGGCAATAGATTCTATAGATTCAACAGCCTATAGATTCTATAATTTAGGGAAGGCAGTCATCTTGTTACACTGTTTAATAAAAAATGAAATTAAATACTAAGAAAAGAGCAGTTTTGTATCAAAATGGATAAAGTTTGCAGAAATTGCTAATTGTATTCTGAAAAATTCAGAATTATTTTCACTTTTCAATAAAATGTGCACATCTATAACTATAATCAATCCATTTCTCAAAACAAATCCCTGCGTTTAACGTAAACCAGAAAATAATCACAAATTAAATCATTGATATTGTTATATTAAAGGTCCGAGACTTTTATAAGGAAAAAAACTGATCGATTGTTTACTATGGGAATAATATGGAAAATGTTTACTTACTGGGAATCCGCAGAATAAGCAGAGTTCATGATGACAAACAGAAAAAAATAATCGCTAAGCTATTTTCATAAGAAGAACGATTATGAATCGCGTACAAATAAGTAATCTGCAGACTTCAAGCTTCTAGTCTACATAAAAATAAAAGAAATCATTCTCTAAGTCTTTTATAACTAGAAAAATAAATAAATTACTATCGAATTAAAAAATATTCTTTGTCACACATAAAAGTCCGTCTAGAATTCAATTTTTGGCTTGTGCTTATTTTGATTAACACCTTATCGGTAGATCGTCGCCGGAAATACAGTAGACATAAATCTACAAACTTCGCAAATTTTCTTTTGAAACAGCAGTCAGCTATTAGAAGAAAAAAACACGATTTCTGTTCCCTATTCGTTTTGATCAAAATAGGCTTAGATAAACTGAAAAAAACAATAAGTAATTTTAAAAGGAAAAAGATTTCCAATCTTCTATACATGAAAAATAATTTTCCAGTTTCAGAAAGAATGAGGCTGAGACCCGAGGACTAAAATGAAAACCCTGGGCTTGAGCTCTGATCGTCTCATCTCTTTTACATACACAACAATACTTATGCGAATTATACATCAGTTTAGAACCCCATAAAAAAGTGGCAGACTTCATGAGACGATGGTATAATATATTAGTCCATTTAATTGAAATCATACGCCACGGATTTTTATGTAAATTGTGCAATACATTATGCCGAAATATTCTCCAATACGTTACGGATTCTCATGTTGTTTGCCGATTAAAGTCTCTCTCAGTTTTATTCCTGAAATAAAGGAAATATTTATTTTCACATTTTATATCTAGGTATATCATTATTTTTCAACAAATTTCAAAATTATGTATTAGAGTTTATGATGATGCAGAGTTATATATATAAATATAGATGGATGTACATCTACATAGGTTTATGTATTTATATGTAAGAAAATGTCCTTTGAAAATATATGACTTTTAATGCGATAAATAGATTTTCTTCACCATATTTTACCCCAGCACTATATGTTTTGTTTACAGGTTTAGCCTTTTAGAAATACTCTTTAAATATTTTTACATTAATTGAGCATAATTGAATAAAGAAAATTTCTTTTTCCTTTTCTTATTATAATAAAACTTTGAAAAAATACCAATATTTCTAAAAAACAGTTGGCTGATAGTAGTTTTTTGAAGTGTTTCAACATTCCAGAAGCACTTTCAATCCCTGTATCAGTCTAAATACTAATGCAGCACAACAGACATAATTTGTGCGACTCCGGATGAAATTTTTTTGAAAATGGATAACTCAACGCACATCACATATTCGGCTTATGAATTACTTAACTTCAGGCAGATGTGGGTCATTAGATTCCCCTATTACTACTGTTTAATAAAATAAAGGTTTTTTTTCTTGATCTTGATCACTTAGGTTTTACTGCTGTCGGCTCTTAGACTATTAGCGAGGTTTCGGAAAAATGAATTCGCATTTCTAAAATGAAGTATGCAATGCATTACTTTGCAATGTGCGACCATTTCAGGATTTTTATGTGCAAGAACAATAATTCAGATCACATTCCTTTAAAAAGTCTTCTTTTATTAATTTAAATGTCTAAAAAAGATAATGTCTCGAGTTTTTGTCAAAATACCGACGAAAATGTTTGATACGTAACAAAAACTTGTGCACATATCTTTCATCATTGTTTTTTTTATTAAATAAACAATAATTATATTACATGATGTTAATAACTTTATACTTTCTGCATGTAATAAATTCTAGTTAAAATTGCACAATATAAAACTCGTGTTTAAATAGCCCGTAGTTCCTGAACTCCTATGAAACAATACTTTATACTATAAAAGTTTAGTAAATCACTCTTTGAAACTAGAATTTATTAAAATAATGTCACTAAAGTCTGCTGGACAGTTAACCAAAACTGTTTAATGCACTTTATAAGTACAATGAATTTTCAGAACAGTTAATAGGACTTTGCGGGCTTCATAGCCATGTATTTTCAAACTTTTAGGAAATTTAAAGAACTTGATCCTTCCTGTTTTAATTAATAAATATTTTAGAAACAACTTGGTGTTGTATTATACAATTGTTTCATAAATCACATAAACTTTGAGATGTATAAAATCTGAATATTTAATAAGAAATTCAACGTCCTACAGGATACAGTTAGTTGCTTCATACAGCGATAAAAAAATAGCTTCGATTTTCAAAGTAATAAAAATACTAACTTCTTAAAGAATTCAAAATATTCTTACTATATAAACACATTTTTTCTGAGCTCAAAGAGGCTCTCTATTTTTTTCAATGCATTATGCAAATTTCAAAAATATTGTGATTAATTACTGTAAAATGTGTCTTTCTTGTAGCATATAAGTAATGTTGCATGGCATAAATCATATATTAGCCTATTAACTGTCCGTACATGAAGGGTAAAACTTTATAAAGAATGTTATGAAACATATATGATAATCTCAGTAATTGGACTTCTATTGTATATGAATATATATTTTCCTTTTAGCAATTACTCCTTAGGAAAGACTGATATGCAAAACAATATTGATTAACTATGCGGTTTTTTTCCATTATTTAAGGATGTCTTTTTCATTGAGAAAAAAATCAGCAGAAAAATTCCTTACGAGAAAAGAAAAAGATGGTTAAAATTTATAACATGCACTTACTTATTCATGAAATATTACAACATATAAATCTTTAGACATATTGCACGCTATGCGTAATCCACATAGTAAATATACCAGGGAATAAATATACTATACAGTAAATATACCACACGGAATGATGAAAAAAGAGCCAATTTCTTTTTTTCATATTTGTTTTGGCGCTAATGAACTAGTTATGACTTATACATAAGATGGAGGAAAACAATTCTCGCTCTTATAGCGCTCGATTAAGCTCGCGAACTGAACAAATAAAAGCAAAGAAATGAAGGCTTAGGTATAATCTTTTGTATACCATATTTGTATCAATGTTATGAAACTAATAAAAACCTCTCGATAAAAGAAACACAATAATGTTTACTTATGATTGAAGATAAAATGTATCAGAACATATTATTGAATAAACGTAAATAGATTTGTTAAACAAACATGCATCGCTATACGCAGTTTTAATAAAAAAATTAGGTAACAGTTTGATTTTTTCTTTTATTAAGTAGTAATGAGATTGTTCCAAGTTTTCCTTTTGGCATGTACTATTATAATGTAACAGTTTTGAAATGATGGTCTCTTTTACAAAGAAATAGAGTAAGAAATTACTGAACTTTTTTTGAGTTAACAGAAGAATAATTCCTTACGAAAAAAAATCGGTTCATAAAATATATGAAATATACTTAATTATTTGAGAAATATTAATGCATATAAATCTTTAAACATATTGCACTATATGCGCAATCCACATAGTAAATAAACCAGGGAGCAAATGTACTGTACAGTAAATATACTACACTGAATGATGAAAAAAGGGGCAATTTCTTTTTTTCATATTTGTTTCGATTGTAATGAACAAGTTATGACTTATATATAAGATGACGGAAAACAATTCTGCTAAGCTACGTAAACTGAAGAAATGAAAGCAAAGGAATGAAGATTTAGGCATAATCTTTTTTATCTCATATTTGTATCAACGATATAAAAATAATATAAACCTCTCAACAAGATAAAAACAGGAATGTTTAGTGATGATTAAAGATAAAATGTATCATAACATATGATCTCACGAATGTAAATAGTTTCGTTAAAAATACTTTCATTACTATTCACCGTTTTAACCCATAACTACTGTGAGCGGTCTGTCAGACCGCTGCATATTTTCCCGCATTCATTTCCTCCCCTCAAAATAGATAATGATCCTCACCCTTTCTTCTACCTTCCTGAAACGGACCCCCAAGGTCACATTCCGCTTGTCATTCAGCTAGCTACTTTTTTTTTACTCTTTTCTTGGGGGAGCGGTCTGACATACCGCTCACAGTAGTTGTGAAACTGTTTTTGTCCGAGAAGGATGTTTTTATTTTGCGGATAATTTTATGCTTTTTTATGATATTATGGAAAAAATGGAATGTAATTTTTCGAGAAAACGTCCTGTGTTCCTCACACAAAATGAAATTGAGGAGCTTGTAAAAAATTGGTCAGATATAGAAAAACATGTAGAAGATGCCCCCCAAGTAAAAAAAAGAAAACAATCTATCAGTGCATTGATTGTAAAGATCCAATCTGCCTTCAATGTACGAAAATGTTATGCAATGGCTGTAACTCGACATTTTCTGCTGTGTAGTAAGGTACTGTTTTTTTTTTAAATTCCTATAATGATGTATAAATTCTCATGTATTTAGCTCCATTTAAAAACAATATGTAGGTATGTAAACTCTGCGTTTTCTATTTCTATGACGATATATTTTTTTGGAATATAATCTAATTTTTATTTTTTAACTATACTTTTATTAGATATTCATACATTTTTCACAAAGAAAGTATATTTTTATACAACAGTTAATAGATGAGTTTAAAATTACATATTTCTTTTCTTCGATTTTCACAATGATTCGCTTCCCCTTACTATTCTCATATAACAGGATACCTGTCTTCAGTCTTCAAAAATCAACTTAAAGTTTCGAAAGATGATTTATAAATCAATTAAGTAGATATGTATTGGTAAGCGAACAATTTTGTACCACTTAGTTGATATTTTATTCATATTTCGATTTAGCGGTCTGAGAGACCGCTCACAGCAGTTATGGGACAATTTTTGTCACAGTAGTTAAGGGTTAATAAAAAAATCAGGACAGAGCTCGATTTTATTGTTTTATTGAGTGATAATGAGCTTGTTTTAAGTTTTGTTTCTGTCATGTTCTGTTATAAAGGAAGTCTTTCGGGAATCACTAACTATTTTTTTTATGTTTGACAGATTAATACTTATTTATGAAAACAAAAGAATAGCATTGATAAGATATATGAAAAATACTTATTTACAAAATATTACAACATACAGATCTTTAAACATATTGCATAACATACGTTATCCACGTATTAAATATACCAGGAAGTAAATATGCTATGCAGTAAATACAGCGCATTGAATGTTAAAAAAAAAGACAAATTCTCCTCTTCATATTTGTTTCGGTACTAACGAACAAGTTATGATTTATATATAAGATAGAGGGAAACAATTATTTTGTGCTACGTGAACTGAACACATAAAAGCAAAGAAATGAGGGTTTACGTATAATCTTTTGTATCCAATATTTGTATTGTGAAACTAACATAAACCAATGTTATGAAACTAACATAAACCTCTCAACAAGATAAATACAAGAATGTTTACTGATGATTGAAGATAAAATGTATCATAACGTATTATCGGATAAATGTAAATAGTTTCGTTAAAAATACTTCCATTACTGTATACCGTTTTAATAAAAAATTCAAGGCACAATTCGATTTTTTCTTTTATCACGTGATAATGAGATTGTTCCAAGTTTTAGTTTTGCCATGTGCTGTTTTAAAGTAAGATTATAATAATATTGCTGAATTTTGAAATGGTGTCCTCTCTTACTAATAAATCCAGGAATGATTTTGCACAGTCGGAAATTAATGTTTTTTTCTCTTTTTCTGTCTACAAAACCGAATAATATTTACACCAATAAGTAAAATAAATTTACAGAATATTTAAAGATTTCTGCCAAAAAGATCTAATAAAAGTGAATTCTACAAAAAAATAGCATAATTAATTTTTATTATTTATAAACTTAATGAAACTAATGTTGTAATTTAAAGTTAGATGGTATTGTTAAACAGAACAAATAATCGTTTGTCACAAGAAGTAGACTTTAGATTAGATGTGTATCGTAAAACTCAAGCTACATTTATCGAACATTTGTATGAGTAACTATAGGTTATGTTACACTGAATGTGTTTTATTTTGGTAAATAATTTAAATTACCGTGTAACCGTATATCGTGACATTCTTTAATGTACACCTTGCATAATCCATTTCCCTTCAGTTACAAACAATTATTTGTTCTGTTTAACAATTTCGTCTAATTTTAATCTCCAACCTTTATTTTTATTAAATTTATAAAGTAATAAAAATTAATTATACTAATTTTTTAATTAAAATGTTTTAGATCTTTGACGCAAATATCCCCCAATATGCTATAGTTCTAATTTACTTAATGGTGTAAATTTTATATGATTTTGTTGAAAAAAAACCCAGTAGTTTCTGACATTTCAAATTCATTACTATATATATTCATAAAAAAGATCACAATTTCAAAACTGAGTAATATTATTATATTCTTACATTATAATAGTACATGACAAAAATAAAACTTGGAACAATCTCATTATTACATAATAAATGAAAAAAATCGGATTCTATCCTGATGTTTATTAAAACACCCTATAGCAATGGATATCTGTTTAACGAATCTATTTACTTTTATGGGATAATATGTTCTGATACATTTTATCTCCAATCATCAGTAAACATTCTTGCGTTTTTCATGTTGAGAGGTTTATATTATTTTTATAACATTGATACATATATGAGATAAAAAAGATTATAGCTAAGTCTCCATTTCTTTGATTTTATTTGTTCAGTTCGAGTAACTTACCAGAATGCTTTTCTTCCATCTTATATATAGGCCATAATTTGTTCATTAGGACTGAAATAAATATGACGAAATGAAATTACCTTTTTTTTCTTCATTCATAGTGGTACATATACTATAAGAATATATAAAAGGGAAATAAATTAAGGAAGGGGATAAATCGAATATAATATAAGGGAAATAGATTATACAGGGCATACACTAAAGAATGTCCCGTTAAAACAGTTCATGATAACAGTATAATAGCCTATTTATAACAAATAATACACATTCTATGCAACATAACTTATAGGTTTTTCTTAGGAAAGCCTGATGTGTAAAACAACATTGATTAACCATGTATTTTTTTCTCTTTCATATACAGATTTCGTTTTCGTTGTAAACGAGACCAGAATAATAAATCCTTATGAACAAGTAAAAAGATTGGTAAAACACACAAAAAATAGTTATTTCTTATGAAATATTGCAACATACAAATCTTTAAACATATTGCACTACATGTATAATCCACGTAGTAAATATACCAGGAAGTAAATAAACTATATTGCAAATATACCTCCTAAATGTTGAAAAAAGATTTAATTTATATTTTTCATATTACTTTCGGTCTTAATGTACAAGTTATGGCCTATATATAAGTTTCTTTTTCATTTTAAATAAACAGAATAATTACGAAAAAATAAAAGGATTGATAAAATATACAAAACATACTGATTTTTTAATGAATTCTTACAATATACACATTCTTACAATATCTTCAAAAATAATGTATTTTATTTTTAATACACGTTAAATAAAACAGAATCCTTACGAAAAAATAAAAGGATTGATAAAATATACAAAACATACTTATATTTTTATGAATTATTACAATATACAAATCCTTACAATATCTTTAAAAATTTGTATTTTATTTTTAATACACGTAGTAAATATGCCAGGAAGTAAATATACTATACACTAAATATACCACACTGAATGAAGAAAAAAATATTTTCGTTTCTTTATATTTGTTTCGGTGCTAATGACCAAGCTATGACCTGTATCTAAGATGGAAAAACACAATTATCTTAAGCTACGCTAACTGAACAAATAAAAGCAAAGAAATGAAAGCTTTGCTATCACCTTTCGTATCTTATGATTTATATAACTGCTATGAAATTAATATAAACCTCTCAACATGAGGAACGTAAGAATGTTTACTGATGATTGAAGATAAAATGCATCATAAAATATTATACCATAAATGTAAATAGTTTCGTTAAATCACAAAAAAAATATTGCTATGTGCTGTTGTGTTAAAAATGAGGACAGAGTTCTATTTTTTTTTTTTTTTTTTTTTTGGGGGGGGGGGTAATAATCAGATTAAGCCAAGATTTATTTATGGCATGTACTATTATAAAGTAAGACAATCATAATGTCAATGAGTTATGAAAGGATGATCTCTTTTACAAATAAATCTTGTAACGACTTGTAATACAAATTACTTGAAAAAAAATTGCTTGATTTGTAATACTTGTAATACTACTACAAATAAATCTTGTAATGCACAGTCAGAAAATACTCAAAATATTTTATTTCACTACAAATTCGAATAAAATGTACACCAAAAGCTTATTTAAACTAAAGCATTATTGATGGATTTCAGCGTCAAAGATCTTATAAATATTTATTCCACGAAACTTAAAATTTTCCACGAAATAATATTCCACGAAAATTCTTTTTTTTATAATTTTGCATACAAATAATGAAAATAATTATTTGAATTTATAATTAGATGACATTGTTAACAACATACAATTTTGAATTTATAATTAGATGACATTGTGTACTATATAAATTTGAATGTATAATTAGAAGACATTGTAGACTAAATAAATTTGAATTTATAATTAGATGACATTGTCAATAACACTTAAATTTGAATTTACAATTAAAAGACATTATTTACAATACACAAATTTTAATTTATGAATAGATGACATTGTTAAAAACATACAAATATTTTAACATATTGCACTATATGCATAATCCACATAGTAAATATACCAAGAAGTAAATGTACCACACTGAATAAAAAAAAGGCAATTTCATTTCTTCATATTTATCATAAAATATTATCTCATAAACGCAGATAATTAAATAAAAAAGCATGCTATACGCTGTTGTGATAAAAATCAGGACAAAATTCGTTTTATTCTATTATTAGGTAATAATCAGATGAATCCAAGTTTTATTTTTGACATGTACTATTATACAGTAAAACTATCATAATATCAATGAGTTTTGAAAAGATGATCTCTTTTACAAATAAATCTTGTAAGGATTTTGCACTGCCGGAAATTATTCAATTTTTTTTCGTTACTACAAATTCGCATAAAATGTGCACCAATAAGTTTATTAAAACTAAAGTATATTGATTGATTTCTGCTTCAAAGATCTGATAAATGTTGATTTCACAAAAATTAGATTAATTCATTTTTATTACTTTGCATACAACTAATGAAAATAATTGTTTGAATTTATAATTATATGACATTTTTGACAACATATAAATTTGAATTTATAATTAGATGATATTGTTAACAACATACAAATTTGAATTTATATTTTAATGACATTGTTCACAATATAGAAATTCTAATTTATAAATAGATGATACTGTTAACTACATACAAATTTGAATTCATAATTAGATGACCTTGTTTATAATATTGAAATTTCAATTTATAATTAGATGACATTGGTAAAAACATACAAATCTTTTAACATATTGCACTATATGCATAATCCACGTAGTAAATATACCAGGAAGTAAATGTAATATATTGTAAATATATTACTTTGAATGATGAAAAAAAAAGGTAATTTCATTTCTTCATATTTGTTTTGGTCCTATTGAACGTGCAGTAACCTACATACAAGATGAAGCAAAATAATTCTGCTGAGCTACGCGAACTGAACAAATAAAAGGAAAGAAATGAAGGCTTAGCTATAAACTTCTGTATCCCATATTTGTATCAATGTTATGAAAATAATATAAACCTCTCAACAAGATAAAAACAGGAATGTTTACTGATGATTGAAGATAAGTGTATCATAGCATATTATTTAATAAAAGTAAACAGCTTCGTTAAAGAGACATTCATTGCTATACGGTGTTTTAATAAAAATTAGGACAGAATCCGATTTTTTCTTTTATTAGATAATAAGATTTTAATAATAAGATTTTAATAATAAGTTTTGTTTTTGTCATGTACTATTATAACAGAAGAATATAATAATATTACTGAGTTTTGAAATGATGATCTCTTTTAAGAATAAATCTAGTAATGATTTTACACTGTCGGAAACTACTGATTTTTTTTTCTTTTGCAAGAAAATCAAATAACATTTACACCAGTAACTTAATTAAACTATAGGATATTAATTAAACTATAATTAAACTATTGGGTGATATTTGGGTCAAAGGTCTAGTAAAGTTAATTCAACAAAAAAATAGTATAATTAATTCTTATTACTTCATGAATTTAGAAAAAATAATTGTTGGAGATTAAATTTAGATGGAATTGTTAAATAAAAAAAATAACTGTTAGTAACTGAAGGAAAATAGATTACGCAGGGTGTACATTGAAGAATGTCCCGTTAAAACGGCACATGATAACAGCATAATTTAGACTATTTGCAACAAATAATACCCATTCAACCTATAGTTTTTCTTACAAATGTTCAATAATTGCAGCTTTAGATTCACAATACGCTTCTAATCTAAAGTCCGCTTATTGTGACACTTCTATTAATATGTT
The DNA here is from genome assembly GCA_964019185.1 of Maratus speculifer. Classification (NCBI taxonomy): domain Eukaryota; kingdom Metazoa; phylum Arthropoda; class Arachnida; order Araneae; family Salticidae; genus Maratus; species Maratus speculifer. The sequence continues at coordinate 298,652,158 of OZ025290.1, forward strand.
CGAGCTATGAAAGTAATAGATTCTTTAATTCTGACTGTCAAATCTGTCAAATCATTAGGTAGCGGCAGAACGTAAACACGATCTATTATAAAGCCATAAAAGAAAACAAATCGTGGTCCTAACGACTTTTTACCCTCACTGCAAGATTTCTTTCTGATTTTATGTGGAATAAAAAATCTTAATCTATATATTGGTCTAATAATGAGGAAAATAGTGGCAAAAATAAAATTTCAAATTTCCAGCTAAAATATTATATTTTATGACGTGTACCCTATTTACCCAATTAGGCTTATTAAATATTATATTGCCATATATTTAAAATTAAATGGGATTAAATTAATAAATTTTATCTGCTTAACATTCTGCAATACTCTTTAAATTAATATTTTTATGCAGTCAGTAAAAAAAAAAAGTAAAAGTAAATTTTGCCTTATTAGATTGATTTAAATTTATTCATTTATTTTTTATTTTATTTTATTTTATTTTATTGTTTTATTATTATTATTATTATTATTATTATTATTATTATTATTATTATTATTATTATTATTATTATTATTATTATTATTATTATTATTATTATTCTTTCGAAGAACAAATACTATTTTTTTCTCACATAAAGCCATCTGACATGGGCAATATAAGTGTTATTCCATTCTTTGGATTGTTTTTTATCAGTTCTAGAGATCACATTAACCAAATTCATGCACATTTTTATAAAAAAAATGCTTAAAAAATTAAAAATCTTAAATGTATGTCTATACAGTTTCTACACTTATTTCTAAAAAAAACAATAACATTGTTAATTGGTAAATCTAAAATATTTGTGGCATTTTAAGAAAATAAAATGTTTTTATTGAACTACAATTTATTTTTTGGCGACAAAAAGTCGAAAATTGTGCATTAAATGTTGTAAATGAGGCACACTCCTCTTAAATTCTAGGCGTTAAAAATAATAACTAAAGATGAAATTATAATAAAAAAACAGCGGCGATATTCTAGTAAACAATCTTCCATTTATTACCTTCAGATTGAGAAATTTTCAGTTCTAATTAGTTTCCGTTTTAGAAATCCGATTACTGCTTTCGTATCTGATTAAATAAGATCAGTTACACATTTAAAAATAAGCCAATATCAAATGAATTACGTAAAAATAGTATTTATTATTTTTGAACAACGTTATAAAAAGGCTGTTTTAACACTAGAAAGATGGTTAGTGGTTATTTTGACCACTATCAAAAGTGTCTATTTCTATTCCAGCTAGAATGTTTTTTTCTTTTTAAATAAGCTTAAAAGGTGTAAATAAATAAAAATTAAAATGAAACATCCAGAGAGTTTGAAATTAAAATCATGATACGAAATATTTTTATAAAACTTAAAATTTCCCGTTTTTCTAGTGTTAAATAAGACATTTGAAATGTATCATTTGAAATCTCGAGTAATTATCTCCAAAGTTTTCTTTTTTTCTTTCTTTCTTTCTTTTCTTTTCTTTTTTTTTTATATTCACTTAAAAATATTTTTCTTGTCAGAAAGGAAATAAAAATTGAGCAATCATAGAACTACGACACAATCAAAATAGGAAGTCTCTTGTACATGTATTTTTAAATTAAAATTTATTTTGCATTGTTATTGTTTGGTCATTTTAAATTTGACGTATTTTTTTCTATTTATTACTTCTAATGGATGTTTTTTTTTTTTTTTTTTTTTTTTTTTTTTTTTTTTTTTTTTTCTGTTTTAATATTTATGTGATTTTTTTTTGCGAGATAGGAAATATTTTTATTTGCATTGTCTTACAATTGTTAATAATAGTTTGAAAGATTAACCAGAAATGCAAAATAAATGTGTCTTATAAATATGTTTTTAAATTTAAAATGTTTTACAATATTATCAAATAGCATATGACGTAACTTCCTCCATTTACACCTTTTAACGCATATTGATATATTTATTATTTTAATGTTTTCTTTCTCTTTTAAAAGTCAAGTGTAAATATAATTTTATGACGTAACTGCAAGATTTTAGTGATTTTAGTTTGTATCCTTTAATTTGAATTTGTAAGATTTTTTTTAGTTTATAACAATTACGCGTGAATATGTATGTATATATACAGATATAGATATAGATATAGATATCATTTGAAAGAAATATTCTTTGCGCTGTTTTTACAAATTGCCAACAACTTAAAATAATAAACTTTTCAAAAAAATTCTCGAAATCATGAAAATAGGAATTTAAATTGGAAATAAAACGTCCTAGAATAAGTCAAATTAAAACAAATAATTGCAGTTTGCACATCGGAGAATTCAAATGTATAAAATGATCTAAAAATGACTAAATTCCTATGCATGGTTTTTTCCTCGTATAAAACTTTTCTAAAGGAACGATTTTAGCCAACTTTAGTATAAAATATCTTTTTAAATATTTGATTTAAAAACTGTCTGCATCGGCGTATTTATTAAACATTTCTCTATAATGTTACTTATTTTCACAATTTTGTGCGCATTAGTTTTCCTAACCTTCTAACGGGTGTCTATTCTTTAAAATTTAATTTATGATTAATACTTTCAAAGCTTATATGAACAAACGTAATAAATATTTTAATATCATGCTAAAAAGAAAAAGAAATCATCCTGGTTTAGCATTTAAAAACTAATAAAAGAGGAAACAACATTATAATTTTGCCCTTTTGCTTTGCAGTCAGAAGGTTAATATTAACGAAGAAACATCCCCGGTCATAAAAAATCCAATGTCGGCGGCGGTGAAAGCGTTAGCTTCATTTTTTTAGAATAGAGATATTAAGATTTTGGTGCAATAGCTGATACACTCTTATGAAAAAATGCACGAATACATAACTTATTGCGATTCTATATATTAAATTCTGTAATGGGAAAGCAATTAGTTTCCATCTTAAATATGACGTACTCATTAAACGTGATAACCTTTAATCATTACCTATCATGGGGGTAACATTGAATTTCATACGTAAGATAAATGCAATAGTATGAAGAAACCTTCCATTTTGTTTTTATTTTCGTAACATTTTCCAAAGATTATATGTATTAAATTTCAAACCGTTCGCTTGGGTTGTTTTTGCAATGTTACATGTGAAAAGGCCGGTTAGTTGACAACTATATTATAGGTGCTATGTATTATTACGAACGGTTCTAAAAACTAAAAACTTTATAAATTATAAAATGTTTATGATATTTAATAAAGAAAAATATATATTTTTTGCAAACTAAAGATTGTTTATCAGCATTAAAAAGCCAAAATTTCTTATTTAAGCTAAATTAAGAATAATTAGAATTCCATTCAGATATTTGCAAATTAGGGAACATACTGAATTACAAATTATCCTACTCATTAATTTTGCACACAATTATGTATTTTTTTCTTCTGCTGAATATTATAGAAAAGGTCATGCATTATATTTAAAAAAAATATTATTTCGTGTTCTTTTAATATAATCATAATCTAAGAAATTTTTTTCAGGATGTGTAGACAATGGATGTAACATAGAAATAAATAAACATAATTTTTTTTCTATACTTCTGAAAAAAAGAATGTAATAATACCTAATGCTTACACATATGCAATATTATTATTAAATAAATATGATGTATTAATGTGAAGGGTTGTAACAGATTTTTAACAAACACTCATATTTAAAATATATATATATTTTATTACTATTACATTCTCAGATGCATGCATAATGTTCAGGATATGTTTAATTACACACACATATATCGCAAAATAATTCTAGTATATAATAATATTTTTTTACAATTTGATAGTTTATATTTTACTGTTCGTTGTGATAAATATTACACTCTGCTTTCAATTCTACATCAATCACAAAAGACGTTTTTACAATAGAAAATACAATGTAGGCATATGGAAACACGCGCTGAAATTTACATATGTATTAAATGTAATTAAATTAAGATGTTTAGAAAGGTCATCGAAAGATAGCGAGCACTCTACACAACAGAAAAAATTCAATAGTTCACTTTAACCTTCCCTCCCCACATTACTCTTCCTTCCCTTAAATTTCCACCCATGAAAAATGCTTTTTTCTGTTCTTTTTATAACAAAAGGAAACCTAAATTCTTTTAAAAATTGGTGAATTTATATTTATCCATACTTATTTAATTATTATATTTAATTATTTATAAATGAGGTGCTTTTGTAATATAACGAAGTTTTTAAAATATTCAGATCTCGGAGAAATAGTGTACAGCATATCGGATGTACTAAAGTAACTGAAATCTTAGGTGTGTCCCTATAAATACTATCTGCCTGTACAAAAAAAAAAAAAAAAAAAAAAAAAAAACTTGTAATAAATCACTGCAATGCATTCCAATTTAACGAAATTCGAAATAGTTTAATATAATTAAAACGCATCACAAATGGATGGAATGATTTTGAGTAACCCTTTAAATTAATAACAAATATTCTTTACAAAGCAAATTCTGCATAATACATATGTTAGTACATACTTCTTAAATGCATATGAATTTTATTATGTTGGAATAAGTGTAACGTAATTAAAATGCACATGAAAATTATTTTTACTCATTGGCTGTAATGTAAAGGTAATACTTTTGACTGTCCCTGTAATAAAACAATACATCTAATATTCAGAAAATTTCAAATGACAAGAAAAAAAGCAGAATTACGTATTTTAAATTTTAAACAATTCTATTGGGTACATTTTGCTCAGATTTTTGCAGACGGAAGGACAAACGGTACAAACAGACTGACAGACAGTTTGGCGGACTGAATAATAGCTATAGGTGCTAAGTATTTACATGTTTAAGAACGTAAAATAAATTAGTTATTATTATAAAATTATATAATCACCATCAGTAATTTGCTATAGTATCCATAAAACGTTTTATACATCATGTGAAAAATTTAAATAATGAAATTTTTTTTTTCCAAAATGTTTGTTCCGGGCATTTGTGAAATTATTGCTAATGATTTTCCGAAGAAAATGTTTTCTGAAAATAATAACAAAAGAAGTAAGCAAAATAATAAAAAAATTCTTAAAGCAGTCTTATCTTAATGACTTTTTGCCAGACATAATCATTGTTTAAAAAATCATAAAGTAAACACATTACCTGGTAATCTAAACAGCTTTGTAAATTTAGTTAAATCGCGCATAAAGAACTTTCTGACATTTTGAATAGCATAGTGTCATGGAATTGTTAATAATGTTTATTGCAAAGACACTTAATCGTAATTTTAGCAGTGAACCTTTAAACTTCATTAAAATATTTGCATATTTTGTATGAAAAATAGAATGTTTAGTTTAATAAGTAAAAAAGTCTAAAAGAGTTTAATTTTTTAAAAATAAATGTAAAATGGCAGTCTTGTTGTTTTGTGATAATGTTAATTATTTTTTTTAAAGAAAGTAATGTTCGTATTTGTAGAAGACAGAACGACTAAAGTGGAAAACTAAGTTTGGATATTTTATCTAAGTTCATGTATAGAACAATCTATGAAAATTTAATTGTTATTGAAGATTTTAGGAACTTAATTATAAAATGGATGATTTATATATCGCAACATGAAAAATAATATTAACTAAACATCAGCAAAAATAGATTAGTAATTTAAATTTAATGCATGTTTCTCCAAAAATATGTGTAACTTCAAGAAAAATTATATACAAAAGAGGGTCGATAAAAATAATTTTTTTTTTTTCGAAACGCATTAGTGCGGAAAAGCTGTGAATTGTAATAAGAAAAAAAATGTTGTATAAAAGAATTAATCGGTTAATATCTTCCGTTCGCGCATTGTACTTAAAGTTAATGAAAATTTGCAAAAATCAAACCTTTTTTTGTATTTTTTTAATTGAATTTAATTTATGTAATTTTTTTAATTGAAAATAATAAAAATATTTTTTTACAGAAAAATTTTGCAAAAACTACGAGTCACTCCGTAACATTGTATGTGATAATACTTACTACTTTTTTTATGTGTTTAAATTTTTAGAGACAGATTAAATAGAAGTCTTACGAAGCGTCTAATATTTAGGAAATTCAAAAAATAATACTGTGATTATGTCTTTACAAAAATTCAAAGCCATTGTCTTTGATTTATACAAAAGTAAAAAGTTCGTGTGAAGAATTCCTATTAAATGTTTTACGATGCATTAAATGCTCGAAATGCTTTTGCAGATTTTCAAATAATTTAGTTATTTAAACAGTGTTATGGTAACATACACAATTTGTAATATGCTGCAAATTTTATTTCAAGTTTTCCCTAAATTGCATTGCTTTTTTTTAAATCTCCGAATGTAATTCATAAACATTTTTATTTCCGCCAAGGATATTGAAAATTTAATATTGGATTTTTCCTTCTAAATTTTAAATACGAATGAAATAAAAAAGTAATGATCTGTTTATTAAAATATTGCATATAGATTTATTAAATAATTTCTTTAAATAATGAACATTTTTAAAAACTTAAAAACCATTGATGCAAAAATAATTTGAAAAAAAAAAAAAAAAAAAAAAAAAAAAAAAAAAAAAAAAACAGAAAAAAATAACTCCAGAGATCGAATGCAAACATGATCAAGAGATAGTTTCATTGTAATGTCGTATTTATTGCGCTATTTTTATACTAGTTTGGGAAAAAGTAATAGTTTATTATTCAATGAGGAAGCATATAAATATTGAAACATTTCGATGCTAAAGTGCAACATTTCAAAATTTATATATTTTAAGAATATTTAGCCATTTATATAAAGTATGTCATAGTTCCATGAAGTTTGTATCGTTCTTAATTGTATAACCACTTTCAATTTAATTCGGGCATGCTTTTGATACTGTCTGTATCTTAAATGATCTCGTTAATAATATTCATAAATTCTAATTTAAATTTAAAAAATAGTTTTTTTTTATTTAAAACTTAAATTCCTAAGTATTTTATAAGTTTCTGAGATGAGTCTTGTGAGACTCATCTCAGAGACTTCTTGTGAGACTGTGAAAATGTATCTAGAATTGTAATTTGGTTACAGAGGTACTTAAAAGCAAAACATGCAAAAGTTATACTCACAATAATAATAGAAATACTAAACTAATAATGGTAATTTGACACAGTAAATTATTCGAGACATTAAATCGATCTTATAAGTATAGTGTATGACTTCTTTATTCAAGTACGAAATCCTTAACCTTTCACTGCATGGTGTGCCATACATGGAACTTACCGATAAAATCCTTTTATTTTCATAAAGATTTTAAATTTAGGTTATCTGAGCTTTGTGACATATCTAGAACACTTAAACAAATAGTTTTGTACTAATTTTTCTCACTTGAACTCTGTACCATACTAGCTATTAATTTTTTATTAAAAAAAATCCATTCTGCATCATATACAACAATAGAATTTGCTTTATTTTTTTTTCTCCCAAAAATATTGAAAATACCGCAAGATAAAATGTTAGACATCCGAGTATATAACATAGTTGTAATTAAGGTTGCTTAAAACTAAAATATTTCACTACATCGGCTTGAAATCTTGTTTGTGTCAGATATGAAACATAGAGCATAAAGCTCATAAAACATTCTAATGAAAAATAGCGCGTAAAGAGCTAACGCAAGATTATATCAATGCAATATTATTTCCATCTCATAATGAATATCAGTCTTTTGAAGTTTCTGATGATAGCTGGGAAGAATCAATATACATTCCAGCTAAAAATAGAACTGAAAAAAAATTTCTTCATATGAACCAGACATTGACTGATAACAACAATTGTGATCCAAGAAATGAATTCAACTGCCACAGGAGACACGTTTTCGTATTATATATTAAATTCATTTTAAATATCACTCAAAGTGTTATATAAAAGTTAAAATCAGCATGTTAAATTCCACATTACTGAAGTCAGACATATTTCCCCCGGAGGGACATTGTTATGTGCCGGGAGTGTGCATATGGGGAGAGGGAGGATTAAATATCTAAACTAAACAAACATTTAAATTATGTGTGAAGCACATGTAAATGTTCTTGACAAACTCCCCCCCCCCCGGACACTCTGAATTCAACACTGGATATATACTATAATGAGAAGCATCAATTTAGAGAAAGGATTATTTATACTTTTAGATGCTGCAGATATCGCTGCTGGACCCAGTGGTGATAGAAAAAGTTACAAAGGAAAGACAAATTCTTGAAGCGCAAAAAATATAGAGAAACTAACTCCTTAAGAGCTGAAATTATGGCTCTGGAAACTCTCTATTCTATTTTCCCTTTTTAAAACCCCGAACCTTTCAATGTTATTTCAGAAGGGACACATAGATACAGCAGACAAAAGAGTCTTTCTCAACCTTTACAAATTTTCATTACAGTTATATTACTGGATTGATGTTTTAGGTTAAAAAAATAATTAAAAAGACAATGTCTATCAAATAATTTTTAAAAAAATCGCTAATTTTCACATTTTCATGACATTATTAAAGAAATTCGTAAAGACATGAAAGGTCATAATAGACCTTTTGAATTAAGTCTCTTACAGAGTATATCAGGGTAGTGGGATATATTATATACCACTTGATTTTAATCAAGATTTGCAGCAGAAGCTTTAAATTAAATTTTATGCTTCTAATTTTGGTGAAAAAAAAGTTTCAAAATTGATTTCTTTATTTACGTTATATTTTCTAATATTCCAGTGTGAAATAAACATTACAGAGACATAATTTCTTGCGCCACAAAGTGTTAAATACCTGCAATAAAATTTTAATACATATTATACTCTTTTTGTGTATATAACACACCAGTATTGTGAGCTTCATGCCACATTTGATACAAACATGTAAATACCTCATTATGTGCTTTGGGACACATATGGTACAAACCACAAAAGTCTATATTAAATAAATATATATGAAATCAGAATTTTTTAAATATTTTTCCTGCATTTGTAACAATCTAAAATAATTAAAATATTTTTTTCATAAAGACAAGAAAATTCATGCAGTGAAGAGTTAATATCCAATTTTGGGAGCACAGATCTTTTTTATGTTATCCATTGAGTCATCTGATATCGAATCTCTTTTGAACGTCGAGATATCTTATTTAGGCATAAAATATATTATGGGATTTTAAAATGTTTTTGGCAGTTTAGGAATAATCGCATCATATACATTGCTTCCTTTACAATAATTGCTTCATTCATTACATATTACACATTAATTACCTTATAATTAATTTTTATAATTGTAATAAAAAATGTCCCCCCCCCTGAATATTACAATGAAATGTCAGTTAAAAATATATAATTTTCTCCAAATCAAATAATGTTGTTGCACTTTTAAGTCCCAGAATGTGAAAATGAGTATATTATGTAAATCTAAGCAAAAAAATATTTTATGAGACCTATATTTTCCATTCATAGAACTCTAATTGTTTTTAGTATCCCTTGTGATCATAATATTTGAGCGTCTATCCATACATTTATGTTGAAAATTCTGGTAGTTCATAATACATTCGTTTACCCGAAATTTTGCCTTCCTTGAAATTTGTTGATTTGCATTAGAATCGTTTTAATCAGTTACCAAGTGTTGGCTTTCCCCAATAACGACAAACCATTAATCCTTTTAATAATAATTAGTTAGATAATTGCACGTACTATCTTTTTCTCACACCTAGTCAAACCTAGCACATTTTTGTACGATTCTTTACAATAAGTTTACTTAAAAAAATTTCAAATCCGCGATGGGCTTCGAATTTCACGGGTTCCCGAACTAAAATGGATAAAGATAATGTGTAATTCTGAAAGTGACAAAAGAAATGTTTTTGCTTCGAATTCCGTTTTAAATTGGTTTGAGTTTTATGTTTTTCATTTAGATACAGAAAAACATAAAAAACACATCTGAGCAGTTTATTAAAAAAGTGCGTAAGTTTGATCGCAGATTACACAGATGATTTCATTCAATATACCTTTCAAAAAACATATCATCTAATTAGTAAATTGTCTTTTATAACTACTAAATTTTTGCATAGATGATAGCACCAATTAATTAAATTTTAAAATAATTAAAAAAGAGGTTATTTATTTAATGAAAATAAAAACTATTCTAATAACATTATTTAAATAAAATAAAAAAAAATAATTTTCTTCACGATCCGAAAAAAAAAGCAGAGATATAATTAGAAATTTAAATTTCTAAAAACGAAATTTTTTACAAATGTTCTGCCGTTTAAATGAAATTTAAAATGTTGAATGAAAGAAACCCTAAAAATGAACAAATTTAATAACATGTAAATGGTAATACCAAGTGAAATTGTACTTATATGAGTCTGATGCTTGAACTGTGTAGTTTTTGTTTTAGTTCTTACAATGAGAGTACCCCAGGCTTGTGTCACAGAATTCAGGGAAATTTGTGCTTCCATAGGGAATAATCAATAGATAAACATATCACAAGAATAAAGTGCAATATTCAGGATGGCCGTAAAAAATGGTCCCCAATGTCACCCATTATTGACTCTTTCGCATATAATCCGGTAAACTACGCGCGATTGCGAGCGGCTAGTTAAAATAAATGTAAATAATTGTAAATTAAACTAAATACAAAATTTACATAATACAAAAAAGTTTAATGCAAAAGAAATACGTATATACCGCAAAAGATTTTTTTTCATTTTTTACTTTTCATTGTTTCTCTAGCTTTGTAATAAAATTCTCTCTTTCTGTAAATAAATAAGTATGTTTGAATATACGTAAAAGTATATTTTTATTTATAATTAACTTATTTTATTTATTGGATCTTAATTCGATACATATTTTTGAATAGTGGTTCCAAAATAGTAATCATTATTTTGTCTGGGGAAAAATTACTCAGACTCAGAGTCGAATTCGCGGGTATCCGGAATGAGAAAATTAATAGGTCTGGCGCGCTGCCAACTGGGCTATCTGGCCACGCGTAATAGTGCTTAATTTATACGATTATATACTAAAGAGTCAATAATGGGTGACTTCGCGGCCCATTTTTTACGACCCTCCTGAATATTGCATTGTTTATCTGTTGACTATATTCTATCGAAGCACAAAGTTTCGCTGAATTCTGTAAAACAAGCCTCGGCTCCTCTCCTTGTCAAAGTAACGAATATAAATAGAGTTTCTACGTAGTTGATTGCACTTAAATATTATCAGCAAACTATTCAATTATTGGACAATTTTTATATGGAGAATCATCTTGATGACAATATGAAGAGTTCTCATTTGTCAGATATTAGGGATAAATTACTGTATCTAATCGTTTCTGATAAAAAACGATAGAATGATTAAACGGTTTGATGAATATGTCAGAACATTAAAACTCACATATAAAAAACTAATCACAGAAACTACACTAAAACCTTATTGTGGAGTCATGAAGTTTATTTTTGTTTTAAATCTGTTAGTTAATTAATTACTTAGTCAGTTTGTCTGTTGATAACTCTTCCGAAAATAATCCGATTAACTCAAAATTAAATGGACCTTAATTTGGCAAGGTACCCAAATTTAGTTGTATGGTTTAAAATTAAATCTTGTTAATTTAATCTGGCATACAATATAGCTTTGTGTCAAATATGAACCATTTTACTAACATTAAACTCAATATAGATATCTATTATAAGGTTATCACGAAATTATAGTTATAAACAATTGAGATTTATGGAATTAGTAATGAATGCGATTCAAAAACCTTTTACAGCAAAAAAGTCAGTACAAATTATGTATATTAGTGTACATGAAAAATATTAAATCTGAGAAAATAAAATAATATTTTTCTGCCTACTATCAGATTCTTGCTAACAAGTAGTGAGGGATGAATTGCTGAACTCAAATAAGAAAGACTCAACATTTATGTACAGCAATTGCAAATTTTTAAAAAATACATTTTTTATTCCTTTGTATCAAAAAAAAATATTTATAGAACATGATTTAAATATTAAGTATATTTTAAAAGAAGAAAATCGAAATATATCCAACGCAAAAAGTAACGTTTTGTGGGATAACGTTTTAAAAATTATACAAATAACAAAACGTTTAAAGAAAAATCCATTAAATATTAATTTTTTTTGTTTAGTTAAAGGAAATATATTTTCTACGATCACAATTGTTTGGAAAGTTCCAAAATTGTTACTAATGTTATTAACGTGACAAATTTACCTGAAAATAATTAGCAAAATTCTCTGCTGGAAATGTTATTCAGGACAGTTTCTAAGACAAACGGCAGTATTTAATAAATTACAATGCAGACACATTAACTGGTACTTAAACAGCTATTAAAAGGCAGTTAAATCGATTTTAAGATAAATAAATTCGGTTGATAAATATTATTGTGACATAAATTCATTTGTCTCTTTCGAAAACATTTGGTTCTACTTCTAGAAGAAATTAATAAAATTTCGCCTGTTTTACAAAGTTTTGCAAATGTTTAGAAATAAATATATCAGAAAAAATTGTTATTTATCATCAGTGATGTATATAAAAATGTCACATTACATGAAGTATGTTTCTGAAATACTCGCCGTTTCAATATTTAAAAACACAAGCCAATTTTATTAATAATTTTTGTTTTGTATGCAAATTTGAACTTTAACCTGTTTCTAATTATAGTTTTTGCCTATATTAAGACACATATCGTATCGTACTTTTAGCTTTTGTGTCAAATTATTAACGAAATCCTTCACTGGCTGAGATGACCAAAATATTACCGCCCGTTTTGACATCATCACATTGGAGCTGGATCAGTACTAAACAGGGAGTACTTAAACTGTTTTTAACTTCATCATGGGATAGGAATTTAGTTTCGAGAAGCCGCGTGAACGACAAGTAACTACAATTTGTTGCTGCACTTAAGGGACTTGAAAAAAATGGTTCAGTTTTTTGAGTTTTTAATCACCGGCCTAATAAGATATAGATGTGATGCAGTTAAATGATTATGGACCTAAAAAATTATGGAGCTGGAATGCTTTAAAAAAATTATTTTCATCCTTGAGTGTGTGTACAAATATTTTTATTTTATTCTTTTTTTTTTTTTTTTTTTTTTTTTTTTTTTTTTTTTTTTTTTTTTTTCAAAACGCATTTTTATGCAATGATACACTTAAATTATATTTTATATTTTTAAGTATTACATTTCAAAGTATCATTTGTAAGTTATATTTTAAGTAAACAGTTAAAACAATTTTCGAAAACTGTGTAACTAACTTGTTTCTTTAAAAATTTCTAACATTATAGGTCTGGGTATTTTTGTTAAATAATGAAAAATACATTATTAAAACTTTTAGAATTTTGAAAGATTTCACGTAAAATATTTTAATTTATTTTCTTTAAGCCAAAATGAAAATTCTTATTGATTTCAAATAGTATGTTTTCTGACACAACAACAAATTTTGAAATGAAACATTCAACTGTTCTTTAGAAAAGTGTACAGAACTGACATATTTTTCAAAAAATATTTAAAAATTAAATTAGTCATAGAAAACATTTATGCATGAAATTAATTATTTTTTTCGTAATATGAACTATAATGTGTATATTTATATGTATTGTTTCTTTCTAAGACATTTCGTTTTATTTGAAGAAGAAAATAAGAAAATTTTGCCAACCTTACAGAGTTTTGGAAGTGTTTAGAGATAAATATGTCAGAAAAAGTTATTATAATGAGTGTTTATAATTAATGATGCATATCAAAAATGTCATGTCATAATATAAGTGTTATGATATAAGCAAGTATTACTTTGATATTTAAAAAAAAAGAAAAAAATTCCATCTTTTCTACAAATTTACTTTAACATGAAAGTTTGGATTTTAATATGTCTCTAACTATAGTTTCTGTCTGTATTAAGACACATTTCAAATCGTATGACTAGTTTTTTATCACACTGTCAAAATATCTGTCACTCGCTGTGATAAGCACAATATTACCATCATTTTGATATCATCAAATTAGATCTGGATCAGTACTAAACACAGAGCATCCAAATTGTTTTCAAACTATGTCATGCGTTTGGAATTTAGTTTAGAAGAGCCGCGTGAATGATAAGTGGTTATAATTTATTGCCGCATTTAAGGACACGTAAAAAATAAATGTTTAAATTTTTGAGTTTTTAATTATCGGCTTAAAAAAGAGGCAATAGATGATGCAACTAAATGATTATGGACCTAAAAAATTATTGTACTGGAATGTTTTAGAATATTACAGTTCAGTTATTTCAGTTTTGCGATTGTGTATGCACTTTCTTTTCTCTTTTTTATGCTTTGGTTCTTTTATCTGAAATTTTCTTTTACATAAGCATTGAAACAAATTTTCCAAAATTATGTAACTACCTTGTTTCTTTAGAAACATCCAACACTGTAGATTTGAATGATTTTTTTTATTACTTTTAAGCTAGAATGCAAATTGTTTCGTATTATTGTCAAATAGTATGTTTTCTGACATCGCAAGAAATTTTAAGATAATACATCCAACAGTCTTTTTAGAAAAGTATACCGAAAAAATATATTGTTAAAAAAATGCATGAAATTAATTTCTTTTGATTTGCGTACGGCCTATAATGTGTTTATTTATTGTAAAAATTTTTTTCATTTCTCTATCTATTTTAAAATAGAATACGTTACGTACTTTGAAAAAACTGCTTTATTTTACTTGACGAGATGTACCATGTCCTCGCTAAGAAGGAGCTTGGAGATAAGCCGAGAAACGTAGATGAAAATGTCAAAATAACAATGAATTAGTCTTTAAACACAGCAGGTTACAGCATCATATGAGGCTGCGAAATAAAAGCTGATCGTAATATACCATAAGAGCTTTAATGTAAGAGGAAATTATTTTGAAATGCAGATTAAAATCTATTCTTTCATGTACAAATAAAATTTTTATCAAAAACTGGTCTGGCATTTTTAGATATCAAATTGTTTCTTAATTAATAAACTTGCTTCTTTTTATAGTTTATATATATGTAAGTAAAAATAAAAAAATTCGCTTTAATCCTAAGTTAATTACTTTACCAAATTCTTTTAATATTGAACTTTTACCTTTCTTTTTATAATATCTTAAAATATCACTTTTAATTTCATACCTTTAATCAACCCTTTCTTATTTTATTTTATCCTAAAAACACATTAATCTTTCAAAAAAAATTATCTTAGAAAAATGCCATTTCTTATATTCATTCAGTATCTGTTGATCTTATACAGTGTGTTTCGCTACCAGACCGACAAACTTTAAGGAATGATAGTACATATGAAGACAATCATTATTAAATAGGAAACCATGGGGCGCAAACGTCTTCTGTAGGAGCTAGGGGCCATTAAAGTTTAGGGTCCAAAACTTCAAACGATGATAGAAAACGGAAAAAAGGGTCGATTCGTTTGCGGTTTTCACTAAAATCATTCTTTATATTACGATTTTTTTAGAAAAAAATTTTAAAGGTTGCTTTCAAAAATTATCGATAGAGGGCGCTTTAGACTTTAGAGTAACGAACAACTACTTTTTACTGTTATTTTTGGCATGGGGTTGAAATTATTCTAAAGTTTAGAATTTAACTTAAATTTTAAGTTTAAAATCGGAAACATTCGGATTGGGTAACTAGCAAAAATTTAACTGTGAACAGAGGGGGAGATTTTAAATGCTCATAAATATTGGACAAACAAAGCGATTTTATTGCAGTTTGCGTGTAGATCATTCCCTTGGTAATTATTTTATTCAAAACGACGTACAGCTTTTGTGTCTGATTTTTTGATAGAGGGCGCTTCCGACACATCTCCGACATTTCAATAGCATTACTCCTAGGTGTTTTACTACCAGACAAACATACTTCCAGGAGGTGTTAGGGGTGCAAAGACAATTCGGAATTACATAGGAATGTAACGTTGAAAATGATTTTTTGCGAGTTACGGTTAAAGGAAGCAGAGAGAAACAGCAAAGAAAGAGCAACACGTTAATGTGACAGAAAGCAATTTATTTAAATGTTTTACAACAGTAGGTGTTCGAAATTACGACCAGAAGTAGTTCGGCATGCTTGACAGCGGCGTCGCAAGGAATTCCTCACGCTTTGAAAGATTCCTTGCATCTCTGATAGCTTTCTGGCAAGCGACAGAAATACCAGATGCGAGGTCTTTAACTGAAGGTGCGGGAGTCTCATACACCCAACTTTTCATTTGACCCCAGCAGAAGAAGTCGATACATGATAGGTCCTGTGATATGGCAGGCCACCACAACTTATCCACCGTTTCCCAAATGTTACTTTGAAGTGTCGGCAAATGGCATTGGTAAAATGTGGAGGAGCCCCATCGGGCTGTTCATCTTTCAAATACTTCATTCTGCTACCTTTGGAGCCGGTTCGAGAATGATCACTTCATATTGATCGCTGCTCACACGCATTACCGTTTAGCGCCATCTACTGCAAGGAAACCGCAGCGCCATCTACCGTGGCAGTCAAACTTGCCGGACTACTTCTGGTCGTAATTATGAACACCTTTTGTAGTAAAACCTTTAAATAAACTGATTTCTGTCACATTAACGTGTTGCTCATTCTCAGCTGTTTCTGTTGCTATCTTCTCTGCTTCCTTTAACAATAACTCGAGAAAAAGGCATTTCCAACGTTACATTCCTATGTGATTCCGAGTCTTCTTTTTGTCCCTAACACTTCCTGGAATTAAGTTGGTCTGGTAGTAAAACACCCAGGAGTAATGCTATTGAAATGTCGGAGATGTGCCGAAAGCGCCATCTATCAAAAAATGAGGACACCAAAGCTGTACGTCATTTTGAATAAAATAGTTACCAAGGAAATGACTTTCACGCAAACCGCAACAAAATCGATCAGTTTGTCCAATGTTTATGAGCGCTTAAAATATCTCCCTCTGTTCACAGTTAAATTTTTGCTAGTTACCCGACCCCAATGTTTTCGATTTTGGACTTAAAATTTAAGTTAAAGTCTAAACTTTGGAAAATTTTCAACCCCATGCAGAAAATAACGGTAAAAAGTAGTTGTTCGTTACTTTAAAGTCTAAAGCGCCCTCTATCGATAATTTTTGAAAGTAACCTTTACAATTTTTTCTAAAGAAATCGTAATATAAAGAACGTTTTCAGTGAAAACCGCAAACATATCGACCCTTTTTTCTGTTTTCTATCATCGTTTGAAGTTTTGGACCTTAAACTTTAATGGCTCCTAGCTCTACAGTAGACGTTTGCGCCCCATGGTTTTTCTATTTAATAATGTTTGTCTTCATGTGTACTATCATCCCTCAAAGTTTGTCGGTCTGGTAGCGAAACACCCTGTATATCAAATATCTATTTATTTCTTTTCTCATATTGTTCGATTTCTCAGAGATCCTCTTCAGTAGTTTTATTTAAGTGCAGTTTTCATTTGACTTTTTTTGCGGGCGTGAAAAAGAACGATCCTTCTCTTTGTGTTAGCGGGTTAAATTTTATTGGTTAAAATTAAATTCTCGAACTTTAATTGACAGATTAAGAGTTTGTCGTGAAATCCCTTTTTTATTGCACTGAGAACTTAAATAAAGGATTACGTTGGCTTCGGAATCAGTTTTAGTTTAGTTTTTGCATGTGTCGTTTAATGGGTGAATCACTATAGCGATAATATCACTCTGCTTTTATGTCGGTATCTTATAGTGGTTCCAAGTTTAAGCTGGAGTAATTAGTAGAATTGTGACGATGCTTTGAAACAGAAATGAAGTTTTTTTTTCTAATAAAGGACTTCGTATATCGTCTAAAATCTTTAGCTGATTAATATTTCAGTGGAAAATGTCCATAGATTTCCATTCAATGCCTTCATAACGTAATCTGCACGACTTCACTAGATGAAATGTTACTGATAATTCAATAGTTTAGAGCAGAATTTTACATTATATATATATATATATAAAAATATATATTTAAAAGTTGAGCATTTAAGATAGTAATATGAAAAAAAATGTTACATGTATGTAATGTTTCTGTAACTATTATTGTTATATCCACTGTGTCAGATTAAAGGATTTATAGAATACGTTCCACTCTAAATTCCATATATCTTATAGAGAAAAGGGTTGAATTCGAAGTTAAGGAATGTAGAAATTATTTTAATCATTTTATTTAAGCCTATACGACCATCTTAAGTTTTTCTTATGACTAATATCTCTTGTGACACTCTGGGTGCAAGAGTAGCAAAATTTGATTTGTTATATAGGCAAGCAAAATACATTTTGTAGCAAATTAGACATATTTTATGAGAGCAGACCACAATGAAATTTAACTGTTTACATATATTTTTGTCTGAGTTACATTTTTAAATAAAAAATTGGAATTATTTAAGAAAATTTGCTCGATTTGTCACAAGAATAACAATTGGACGTTCCTATATATACCTTATACATTCGTCTATAAACCGAGATTTTTCCGGTATTTTTTGGCTCAAATAATGTGGAATCGTATTATACACGTGTCTAAGTAAGATTAAAAATTTATATTGTAAATTAAAAAATATGATGATTTTAAAAAACACAATTTTATAAAAATGCTCACACTCCACTCTTTTAGAATGGAAAATACATCTATCATATAATAGTTTTAAATCTCTTGTGATCATTTAAGTGTACTATTTACAAGGACACCTAGAGCAATTTCCTAAAAATTTAGGAGACACAAACGAGGAACAGGATGAAAGAATTGACCAGGATATTAAAAATATGGTGGACCACTACCAACAAAGATGTGATACAAACATAATGGCAGATTACTCATTTAGTTCAAAAAGGGTCTGTTCAAAAAAATTTAAGTACGTTACAGAAAAGAAGCTTCTGGAGTATTCAGTGAGAATAGGTTTCGTTGATGAGTTTTTTCTCTATTTTTGTAAGTAAAAATATTTGTATAATATATTTTTAAAAATTATTATTAGAAATTTCAATGTCTTAGTAATAAAAATTAACATTTGTATATTACAAAAATAAAAGTTCTGTCTTTATTTATTTTATTTATATGTCTTTAAAATTCATGGATTTGATATAAAATAATGTAATGTTTATTTCATAAAAAACGGTTTATCTTAGATATTTGAGTTCCTAAGTAAAATCTAATGCCATATTTGAATTCATGGCATCAAATTCATATAAAATCAACTCCAAATGCCAGACACCAAAACAGCTGTTGACCTGTGTTAATGAAATGAATACTAACTTAATTTAATGTAATTTACAGTAAGATTATATTGGCAATCATTAAGAAGATAACTCACAATCTGAGATCTCGCAAACCTAACCGCGCAGTATCAAACCTAAATATTTTATTGGTGTTTCAAATAAACTATTTTCGAAAAATGAAAAATCGGTTCTTCTGAGTCCTAAAAAAAATTACAATAATATCTTCTAGACAATTCTCGAATAAGCGAAAACGAAAGTAATAAAAGCATTTGCATCCCTGCTGATAATGGTCACGTAATGGTTGAAAACGTTTTGGGTACTTTAAAACATTTAATGGATTTTAAATAAATTTGTATTATTTAATTTTATTAAGTTATTATAATACATATTAAATATAATTATATTATATTATAATATTTTTTATGCATTCACCTTAAAATCTTGTACATTTGTTTGTACTTTTTATATGAATTTTAATTATATAACTCAAGTTGAATTTTGCACAAAAATTTTAACTTTCATTTAACTAAAATATATAATTTTTTTAATTAATCTTTGAAAACTTACCTATTACTAATAACTTAGATTTAAATAACTTTCTTAATGACCCTGTCTGCCAGTTGTCTAAAAATTAAATTTTCGAATGTTCAAAACAGTAAAAACAGCTAAAATTTCTCATAATTTTATTCGTTTATGTGTAATTACATTTATTGAAAATTCAAAATAAAAAAGAGTCATATTGTCATATTTGATAAATATGAAATAAGAAACTACTTTAACAACGTTAAAGATAAAATCCTGTAACGTGAAAATAACATATTAGAGAAACAAAATTAATTTATAATTTTTTTACGCTTCCAAAATATATAGCAGTGACATGAGTTAAATCCAGGTAGAAGTCCATGCCTTCATTTCTTTTTGGAAGTTTTTAATTAGATTTCTTGTAAAGAGTGCAGTCGAAATTGCTCTTTGCGGTGTAAACAAACCCGTTAATTAAAACGAAGCAAGAACACATTTAACTTGTTAGAACTTTTAATATGAAGATATATCTCGTTCCAGCTGAATGTCAAAGATTGAGGTGATTAGTTAGTTTTTTGATAAAAGTTATTATATTCAACTGTTATGTAACAAATATTAAACAACCAATACAAATTTGAATTATGCAACATTGGATTTTTGTCGAAAGTCATTAAGATTATTTTATTTGTTATATTTACTTGTTTTGTTTTTAACACAGTCTTACACTCAGCACGAATTGATATTTTAATTTAGAATATCCGTATTGATCGAGATTGATCGAAAGTTAAGTGATATTTTATTTAATTTTTTATTCATTTGTGTATTTTAAAAGTAATAAAAGGGAAAAGTTATGTATTTTGAGCAAAGATTACGATTAATACAAAAAATATCAAATATATATATTATGAAAGAATTTTTGTCTCAGAACTTTAGAATGCTTATTTTCGTTATGTCGTCTTTTTATTAATTATGTTCTTTTCAATTTTAATCTTACAATTTCAAATTGGTTTAGACGTCTTGACGTAGTTGTTTAATTAATCAACATATTCAAAAGAGAAAATTTTATAAAAATCAACTAATCACTTCTATATGGTCTTTATTTCCCAGCATGTTTTCATGCTTTTCTGTTGTAAAAGAATTCATATATGCGTGTTTCGAAATTGAAAATAAAAAGAGTGAATGTGTGTTTCTAATTTGAAGAAAAAAATTACTTATTTCTTGTCAATGTTGATTTTTATCTGCGTTGTCTTTATTAAAATAATGAAATATAATATAAAAATATAATAAACAAGAATATAAATAACAAAGATTTATGTTCTTATCAAAATATATTAAAGTATGATAAAAATAACAGGACATTTATTAAAACTATTAAAATATATAAATATTTTTAACACTTATTAAATGCATTTATTTATTTTTATTGTGTATTTTTATATATGTAAAAATATATGGTAAAAAATAGAAATAATTAAAAAGAATTACAAGAGCATCTTTTTTAAATATGCTGCAGTGCATTAGAATATTAAAAACGTTTATTATTTTTTTATTTGATTCACATGGTATTTTATTATTCTGTATTAATTTAAACTAATTACTCTGAATAAAAACACTGTAACACGCGCTTTCCAAAGGAATAAAAGAAAAAAAAATAGACTCACGCGTCACGTGACCTGAGTTTTGCTAAATTAAAAAAAAATGTAGTTGTAATATTTCGCGTTTAAAAGAAATCTGGCAACACTAGTGCTATTAAAAAAATGTTCTTTTCTTAGTGCTATTCGAATGTTGGTTGTAAACTGTAGTTCATATCTTGTGATGGTGGCGTGCGCCAGAATGATGTAAAAAATTTTATTTGTATGTTATTTGTGTTAGTCTACTATATGTGAGTGACGTCTTTTCAAGTAATAAAAAGTTTATAAAGAATAATGCAAGCCCCGAGATATTTATTAAGATAAGTTATCACTTCTTTCTTTCTTCTCTTCTACATTTGTAAGACGACTTCTTACAAAATGGCTACCCAACGTCTGGCTACGAATCAATTTCAAAGTATTCAGCTATCTTAGTTCCAGAAAAGTTTGATATTTTTATAATGAAATATGATTAATAAGAATGAAAAAAAAATGGCTCGAGCGGTCGTGCTCGTCTGTTTGTGAAGTATATTTTAAATGATTAACATAGCAAGTTTGTTTCGTTGATGTGAAATCATTCGATTGTGAAATACGCACGAAATAAAAATGCATGCATGTTTAATGCAAGAAAATGGCACGAGCAGTCGTTGCTCGTTTTTTGTGAAATGTGTTCTTCAAAGCTTGCATGTTCTGTGCCTTTAAAGTTCTCGTTCTTCGTTTGTGAAAAAATTTCTACGGAATAATCTTATGCCAAGCGCCATTTTCATTTGTTTGTGATATATGTTCTACAGACTGAATTTGTTTAATTTTCTGCTTCAGTCATCGTCGTTTCATCTTATATGTGTTTATTTTGGAACATTTTAAAGTTTGATACTTTTGTCATATATTTTCAATAAGTAAGCCAAGTTTTAAAGTATCTATAATTCTTTTCGCAAGTTACCACATTTTACCTGTCTGTAACATTTTGCATACATCATATTAGCTTTAATTTATTGATTACTTTACAATTTATTTATGTATTGTGTAATTCCCCTTCCCTCCCCATGCTTATATTTTTTATTCTTTTGTTTATTTTCATTCTCTGCATGCATGTTTAATTTTTATCTTGATTAAATAACAACTTTTCTTACTTCGAATAAAAAAGAAAAACAAAAAAAAGGGTTGATAAATAATAAAATAAGCATTTATTTACGTTGATATTATTTTTCTTTTTTTTTTTTTTTTTTTTTTTTTTTTTTTTTTTACAAACAGGGAATTAAATTAATAGTGAAAAAAAAAATATAAAAAAAAATTGATACCACCAATACAAGTGTCATACGGTATGTGTTTATTAATTATTTTTTTGTTTGTTTTGTTGTTGGTTTCGCAAGGTAACAGAATTTAATTAGAAATTTTATTTGAGTGTTCTATTGTTAGTTGTTTTAAGCATTTAATTTAAAGTTCCTGATATATTGTGAAATAGCATTGAATACGATTTTTAAAACAGATTGAGTAAGTTTTGCATTTATTTATTTATTTATTTTTATGAAATAAGATTTTCTTTTCTTTTAAAGTTATATTGAAAAAACTATATTACGTAGTCTTGTCTTGATAATATGATAATAATATTGCTTGACATTTTAATTATTCAGATATGTTTTGACTTATTTAGAACATTGTTTATGAATGTTGCCAACAATTCAGTACTAGTTTTATATCAGTTAAAATAATGTTTTGATTAAATGACACGTAATTTAAAGTATATTTTCTTAAAAAATAATAATAAAGTTTAAATTTTAAAGATACTTTTATGAAGTTTTATGAAGTTTAATTATTTTAAAAGTATATTTTGCTAACGTTAAAGTTCACTGTTTTGTTTTATTAATGTCTTGTTTATATGAGTTGTAAAGCAAAGCTCACGTCCGGGGAACAATTTATTTAAACGAATTTTTAGCATTAGTGGGTATATATCTTGTTGTTTGCTAAATTTACAAATGTCCGACCTCAACAAAGCACGAAAAGAAGACCTATTTCAGGTCGCTTTAGAAATGAATTTAGATGTACAACCCTCTATGACTGTTGTCACATTGCGTGATAAGATTAAATCCTCTCCCTCGTACGAAGTTGATTTCGTAAATTCGTTAGTCAGAAACCAAATTGCGACTCGCGAGGAAGAACAACGTAGACGAGACTTAGAGGAAAAACAAAAAGCAGCTGAGTTAGAACAGCGTAAATTAGAAGAGAAGCGTCGTTCGGAAGAACTGGAATTAAAAAAGTTTGAGATGAATTTTGAGCTTGAGAAGCTTAAGTTACAGGCTCAGAGCCAAAGTGTTTCCAGTGGAGCGGTAGGTGGTAATGCGGCAGGGATAATGTCTCATCCAGAGAGTAAAATAGATATCCAGAAGCTGTTGCCTACATTTAAGCCAGAGACAGATGATGTAACATTGTTTTTCGTGCTCCTGGAACGACAGTTAAAGCTTTCGAAGGTACCAGAACACCTCTGGGTTTCTTATTTACTAAGTGTTGTACCCTCTTCTATATCTACGCTTATTGCTCGTGAAAAAGAAGAAAACGCTTCAGATTTTTCACATGTTAAAGGTCTACTTCTAAAAAGGTTTAAAATTAGCGCTGAAAGGTTTAGGCAGCTGTTTTTCACTCATTGCAAAGATAAAGAAATTACTTGGAGAGATTATTACTTCGAGTTACGTGCTTACTTTGAAAACTGGCTTAAAGAGTTAAATGTAACGTCTTTTGAAGCTCTTCAGGATCTGATCATAGCGGACCAGATGAAAAGGCGCGTGCCTGTCGAATGCAAACAACATATGTTAGATGATTGGGAACATTTAAATTCACCAGTCGACCTTGCCGGAAAATTAGATGCGTATGATACTATCAGGTCAACGTTTTCTAAAAAAGATTCGGTTGTACCCCAGGAGAAAAAAGCGTATTTTCGCCGAGAAAATACATGGAAGCAGAGTAAGCCTCCAAAAGAAGACAGATCTTCTCCTAAGATTGCTAATAAACGTTTAGAATCCGATATATTTTGCTATGGTTGTGGCAAAGTGGGATTTATAAAGAAGAAATGCCCAAATTGTTCCCCTATGGTTAAAAAACAAACAGTGCAAGCTCATCGTCTTCAGCTATATAGTTTAAATACATCAGCAGTTTCAGCTCCAAATGTGCCTATTACGATCTGCAATAAGAAGGTGTTAGTCTGTGCAGATACAGGAGCCAATCGTTCTATTGCAGGAGAACGAATGTATAAATTATTTTTGAAAACTGGTGTTGCATTGAATCCCCATACTCATGATGTAACCCTGGCTGACGGAATTACGATGGCTAGAGAAACTTTGTCTGCCACTGTGCCCGTAGAAATTGAAGGCCGAGTTTTCAAAACGGAGTTTATTGTTTTACCGAATGCCAAAGGTAATAGAACCCTTTTAGGAATGGATTTCCTTCACAATGCTAACATGGTGCTTGATACCGCTAAAAAGACATGGCATTTTAGTGATAAACCTCATAAAGAGTTTGATTTTGTGGATGAGTACGAAGAAGAAAATAGTACGTCTGCTGGTGCTGTCGAAGTTAGCCCATATGCTTTACGTGAAGACGAAGGCAAAAATTTAAGTCCTGATGAAAGGGAAAGACTTAATGATCTCCTGAAAAAGTATGAAAAGTGTTTTCAACCAGGGGGAGAGACAACCCCATTTGTTGAGCATCGTATCAATACAGGTGATAGTGCTCCTGTTGCTGTACCACCTTATCGAATGACTCCTGCTAAAAAAGAAATTCTTAAGAAGGAATTAGATAATCTTCTAGCTCAAGGAATCATAGAAGAATGTGAATCACCTTATGCTTCGCCTGTGGTCCTCGTACCAAAACCCGATGACAGTGTAAGATTATGCATAGATTATAGAAAATTAAATGAAAACACAGTAGCAGATAAATATCCATTACCTCGAATGGACGACCTTTTACATGAAGCCAAGCATACTCCTTACATGTCAACTATAGATCTTCGTTCTGGGTATCACCAAGTCCAAGTCTACCCACCAGATCAAGATAAAACTGCATTTGTCTGTCCTTATGGAACTTATCGTTTCTTAAAAATGCCTTTTGGACTAAAAAATGCTCCTGCCACGTTTCAAAGATTGATAGATCAATTTAGAAATGGTCTTAAGGATGTATTTGCTTTATCGTACCTAGACGACATCATCGTTTTGTCAGAAACATTTGAGAAACATCTCTTAGATCTTACAGCTGTGTTCGAGAGACTCCTTGAATTTAAGTTAGATGCCAAACGCGAAAAATGCCATTTTTCTTGTGAGAAAGTTAAGTATCTAGGACACTGGATAACTCCGAATGGTTTAGAAGTAGATCCAGACAAAGTATCCGCGATTAAAGCGATACCTCCACCAAAAAATGTTAAAGAAATTCAGTCCTTCTTACAAACCTGTTCTTGGTACAGAAGATTTATATCAAATTTTGCTGATATCTCAAGACCTCTTAGCAATCTTACGAAAAAGAAAGCCACTTGGAAATGGGGAAAAGAAGAACAAACAGCCTTTGAAACTCTAAAACATTGTCTCATGACATCTCCAGTACTGAAGCAAGCTGATGGAACCAAACCATTCATTCTACGTACTGATGCTAGTAACTATGCTCTTGGTGCTGTACTTTTACAGGGTACCGACAAGACCTCTGAACACCCCATAGAATATGCTAGCCGTCTTCTTACAAGTGCAGAAAGAAATTACTCCACTACTGAACGCGAGGCTTTGGCTGTTGTCTGGGGCTTAGAAAAATTTCGTGGTTATGTGGAAGGCCAAGAAGTGATTGTAGCTACTGATCACCAACCTTTAAAATGGCTTCTCAGTCTTAAGTCACCATAGGGAAGATTAGCCCGTTGGGCACTACAATTGCAATCGTTTTTATTGAAAATAGAATATGAACCTGGAAAATCTAATGTTGTGGCTGACATGCTGTCACGTCCTGTGTGTAACCATCAATCTGCTTTCTGCGAGACATGCAATTTTGTTAGCATAGATATGCCAACAAGAAGCTCAAAAGATATGAGGGAAGCGCAGTTACAAGATGAAAATCTTAAAAAAATTATAGATTGCTTTGAAGATGAACAGAAAAGTGAAGATTTTGCCAATTGGACTGATAGAGGATTCCTGATGAATCAAGGTGTACTTTATGGTTATGCTCCTGAATCTGATGCCGAGGAAGCGCAACTGGTCATTCCAGTTCAAGAAAGAGAAAATATCTTAAAACTTCATCATGACGACCCCTCAGCTGGACATTATGGTGAAGCAGGAACCTATCAAAGAATTGCTAAGAGATATTATTGGACAGTCATGCGAGCCTTTATTTCTGAATATGTAAAGAAATGTCCAGAATGTGCTCGCTATAAAGCAACAAATCAGAAACCTGCTGGTTTATTGCGAACACCTGCTTATGCTCAGCGGTTTGAAACCCTCAGTATTGATCTTTTTGGACCACTGCCACCCAGTAAAGATGGACACCGATGGATTTTTATAGTGGAAGATTGTGCCACTAAATGGGTAGAACTATTTGCCTTAACAACTGCAACTGCACAAGAATGTGCGACTACTTTGATAGAAGAGATCTTCCTTCGGTATGGTATTCCAAGAAGACTGATAAGTGATAATGGTCCTCAGTTTGTGAGCGCTGTTCTACAACAAGTTTGTTATATTCTTGGAATAGACCAATCATTGACACCTTTATACCATCCTCAGGCCAATCCGGTCGAACGCAAAAATCGAGACTTGAAACCTCGAATAGCAATCCTTGTCGGGGATGAACACCGTTCCTGGATAGATAAACTTCCTTTCATTAGATTTGCCATGAACTCTGCCAAATCTGATACAACAGGCCAAACTGCTGCCTATCTACAATTTGGTCGAAAACTAAGAACAATCGATGATGTGGTAAACGATTTCAAAGCTGTTGTCGAAAATGACAATTTCGTTCCGGAAATAACCCCATATCTTAAACGACTTGCAAGTATTTCGAAAAGTGTGAAAGAACGTGTTGAAATGAAACAAGATCAGCGAAAGAAATATTATGATAAAAATCGTAGACAAGTATATTTCAAGCCTGGTGAAAAAGTATGAGTTAACCTACACCCAGTGAGCAAGGCAAGTAAAAATAAAACAGCAAAATTTATGCCTAAGAGAGATGGGCCATACATAATTTTGACTCAAAAGTCACTAGTGACGTATGACATTGCTAGTCTAGAAAATCCTACTGAACGAATTGGATCTTACCACGTTTCTGCCTTGTTGCCTTTCCAAGAATCTGAAACTATTCCAGTTGCACCCTTGAGAAAAAGAGGAAGACCAAAAAAGCATCCTGTTTCCTCTCCGAGACGTAGATCGGAAACAGATGGGGAGGATGTAACACGCGCTTTCCAAAGGAATAAAAGAAAAAAATAGACTCACGCGTCACGTGACCTGAGTTTTGCTAAATTTAAAAAAAATGTAGTTGTAATATTTCGCGTTTAAAAGAAATCTGGCAACACTAGTGCTATTAAAAAAAATGTTCTTTTCTTAGTGCTATTCGAATGTTGGTTGTAAACTGTAGTTCATATCTTGTGATGGTGGCGTGCGCCAGAATGATGTAAAAAATTTTATTTGTATGTTATTTGTATTAGTCTACTATATGTGAGTGACGTCTTTTCAAGTAATAAAAAGTTTATAAAGAATAATGCAAGCCCCGAGATATTTATTAAGATAAGTTATCACTTCTTTCTTTCTTCTCTTCTACATTTGTAAGACGACTTCTTACAACACGATTTTTTAAGCCGAGAAAATTAATGGCAATGTTGGCCGTTATTATCGTTTCGAAGCATTTGTCGAAACTTTTTTAAAGATTCGACCTAACGTTATATTCATTTTTTATACTAGCCGCCCTGGCGACCAGTTTGGTCCCCAGGTCTTAGGATAAGGTGATTGACTTTTTCTTTATAAGGCCTTTAATTATGTCTACCCTTACATTAACCCCAAATATACTTCATTTAATGTCAATCGTTTAATTGTATATTAAATATAATGTGAGTTAGCTTATTTTCATTTCACTTTGACAAGGAAACGTTTTGAAAGTTGCGTTGTATAGTATTTTACCTAGCAGAATGAGACTGAAAAGAGATTGGATTTACATCCTCGAATTATTTTTGCATGCAAGATTGATGATTGAAGAACTTGCTATATTTATATTAATTATTAATCTATATTAATTATTACCTCCATAAATTATTATTTTTTCAATCATTGGAGAATGAATCTTTTCTGTTTACTTTGGTGTAAACAGATTTTGGGAAATTAATTTAAATTTCACTGAAGTAATCTCAAAATGTACAAGTACTTCAGTGTAATTCATCTCTCAAATATTATTTTTTTTCAAGCGAACTCTTTATAAAAGTATAACTTTTATACAACTGTATCCGGAAAAAATAATTTTGAATAAAACTGACCACTTGGCCTTTGAAAAGCGAAGTGGTCATCACAACAAACTGTTCATGACAGCCAAATACGCTTATAATAGCAATAATCTGTGCAATAATTTAGCGACTTATCATTTGCGCTGGCTAACATGAAATTGGCTACATAGCATATAAAGAGTGAAGTAAGTAAGCCCGGAAGTGTTGATGAGAGTCACATGACTTAGGCTTTTATTATATAGATGATGTGTCATATGCATACTACCACAACTAATGTGGAATCGATTTGATAATTATTTATGTAAAAAAAAAGAAAAATGTCCTTACAAACTTAAATTGACTACATATTGAAAATATTCACTATTTAGAAATCACTGCATATATGTTTTTGCTATTTCTTCACCTCTCCTATACGTTTTGTACAATAATCACCGCTTCCACTGTAAATTACAAAAAACATATACGTTGTTTAATCAACAACTACTGAAAGTGTTCATCTTTAGTTAATTTAAGCCTAATCTTTTTTTCGAAAATATATTTTGCTGATTATTTTTACGCAATTTATTTCATTAAATATTAAAGGAAAATTTAAAAAAATATATCGACAATAAAGGACAATGGAAAACTTTTAAAACTGTAATTCTCAAAAAATTATTGGTTTTTATTATCATCTGTGTTACCGCTATTTTTTTTAAATATAAAAATTGTTTGAGATATAAAAACAATATTCTGTAATTCATACGAATATTTTCAACAGATAAACAGATATGGTGTAATAAAAGCCGAGAAAGGAAAAGTTTTAGTTTCTAAACTTTATTTTGAGACGAATCTGCTGTAAAAAATAGTTTTAAAGACAAAAACAAAAACTAAGTATTTTCAGTGATTAGATAACTGATAATATTTCAGATGGCTATCACGTAAAAGTGTCAATGGTAATTTAGTTTGATATAACAATATTTTCACGCAACGTATTATACTTATTTCCATTTTCAGGAGAATTCGATATCACATTTTTTTAAAATGATGACATTAATATTCTGATATTCTGTTTCTACGCCAAAAACTATTTTAAATCGTGAAAAAATGTCATTGTGATAATGCACCTGACTCATATAAGTATTCTTTAAATTTATATGTAGAAATAGCTACAAAAATTGTCTAACACGTTGAAAAAAATACAGTGCGGCAAACATGATAAACGAAACAAGCAAAAATACAATAAAGTATTTAGTGTCAATTCGCTCTTCAAATTAAGAAAAAAAGATGTTTTTAAAAATATAACTACAATATCCACCGGAAGTAAAATGTGTAGTTGAAATTAACTGATAGTTATCATATATGGAAATGATTATTAAGTTGATACGATAGCAATTATATATATATAAGGATATATATTGTATTGAAATTTTAATTGACTCTAGATTTATGGCACTCGCTAATTTGACGGTTTCTAATTGTATACGTTTATTTATTCGAAAATATAACTTATTTTTGCTACAATATGGACTTGAAGGTTTTACTACGTACATACATATTCCTAGCCCACACTGTAAAAAAAAAAGGTCGATCTACTAAAAAAACTTTAGTGATTCTTGTAATTACTAAAAATTTTTTAGTAATCTTAGTCGGTTACTAGAAAATCTGTAAGAATCACTAGAAAAATGTTAGCAACGAATAGAGTTAATAGTTTTATATTTTAATAGCTCTTACTAAAACTGAGTTGGTGTGGCCCTGATAGCATAGTGGTTATAGTAACGGACTTCGGGCTAAAAGGTCCCGGGTTCGAAACTTGCCACAGCCAAATGCACCCCGAATGTCTGTAGTGTCTCGTTAATAAAGGAACTTAGAAAATCCGATCGGAGCAGTAAGGAATGTTTAGTGCTGCCATCTGTTGCGGTTTTGCCGAAAATCTTCCGCTTCAGAATTTTGGATACAGCTCGAAGGAAGCTCCTCCGCTTCGGTTGCACGTAATGGTTATTAAAAGTAATTTTGGAGCTATTACTAAAATTTGCTTTGTGGCTCATACTAAAAATTTTTAAGTTAGTTATACAAAAAATTCTTTTGTTCAGTTTACAAAAGAAATGCTTGTTTCACTTGCAAAAAAAAAAAGTTTGTAATGGTTACTAAAAAATTCTGTGGAATACAAATTTACTAAGAAATTTTTAGTAACCTCTTGAATTTTTTTTTACAGTGCATTTTGTCCAACGTCACACTAATTTCACGTTTATCTCTTTCTATCCTCGATAATTATTTTCGTAATGTCTTAATATATTCAAAAGAAATTTTATAATAATAATTTGAAGTTTAGATAGATTGTTTAATTAAACCAATTTCATAAATAGGTAGTTAGAGGGATTTTTTTAAAATTTTTATAATAATATTCAATTTAATTAAAAAAAATACGATTATGGAAATCTCGCAATTCTTACAATAACAGTGTACACGTAAATAAATCTATTGCGATTCTATCTGTAATTGAAGAATATTTTGTAAGTGAAAACTTTTGGCAAACAACTTCTTAATAGAAGAAAAGCTAAATTCATGTAAATGGCTGAGAAAATTTAAAAATATCGACTTTAACTTTTTTTGCTGTACTTACGTAAGAGAGCTGGCCATTGAGTTTCCAAATTCCCCTCACTAATGCTAAGTCTATGAGCGTTTGATACATTCGTATATTTGAAATATCTCCTCGGGGAATGATTTTTTTTTTACTTCTACTTTGTCTATACACTTCTTAAAATATTTCTCTGATTTTCTTAGTTTTATTTTTTTTTCTAAAATATATATTTCATTTTATATGAAGTGTTAAAATTTTACTCAGAGCTCTCCAGCTTTAACATAAAAAATATTTAATTCAGCATAGATTTTAGAAATAGTTTGAAAACTAAGTAAAAAAGAAGAATCTTTTAAAAAAGATTATATACACAAAAAATAAGTTAAAAATATTTATTTTCCCAAGAGGTATTATTTTAAATATACGACTGCATCCAACGTCCATAGACTTAGCATTACGGATGAGAATTCCAGAGCTGAGTGACTAGTTGTCTTAATTTGATTCATCAAAATATTTTGTATGAAAAGTACCATATATATATTTTTTTTCTGTATGAGAATTAAACCAAAATTATATTGCATTTACTTTAGTAGGGCTTAGATTTTGCGTGGAAGAATAAAGGGCCAAACGAATCATTGCTTTTGAAAGTGAGTTAAGACATGAGAACATTAAAAAATTAACAATACTTTCAGATAACACCCTAACACTAATTTCCAGCTTTCTCTTATTATACAAATTAAGTTTTCATGATAAAGACCATGAAAAATCGAATAAAAGCTTGGTGAGTTTTAAAATATTCGTAAATATTTTTACTAACATTTAAAAAAATTTTCAAATAAAATTATCTAGAAATAATTAAAACTCACCTTGACGAGTTTCAAAATGAGCTAGTAAATTCCTCAGTATTTCTCTTTGAAATTTTTAAATAAATTTATACTTAATCGACGAGACCTACAATTTAATAACTGTAAACTGGTATTGATGCCTATATTTAAAGCCTTACTACACAAGCACTTTTGACTTAACATATAATCAACGTTTTTTTTTTTTTTTTTTTTTTTTTTTTTGTTTTTTTTAAATAAAATAAATGACATGAGTAGTTAAAATAGCACATATACAGTCGAACCCCGTTGTAACAAACCCGGTATATAACGAATTAGTGGATATAACGAACGCACATTTTGTTACCACCATTTTTTCAATGTATTTAATGCTAATTTCCCCCAATCAATTATTTTTTATGCAGTTGTGAAAACAGATAATCGACTCTGACTTATAAGAAAATGTATGCCGTGACAAGTAAATAAGACTGATAAGTAAACAAGACAAGTAAATAAGTGACAAGTAAATTAAAATAAAATAAAAATTAATCATTCAGAAATAAAAAAAAATCTACATCTGATACTGATATGGAGGCTGCATAAATGATAAAATTCCACAATATCAGATGTTACAGCAGCTATTCATGTAGTTAATTAAAAAAAATCTACGAGGGTAAAAGGCTGTTCGAGTCATTTGATGTAGTGAACAAAAAAATTCGTAATATATTTTTGAAATCGGCATCGTATCAGCAGAAAATTACCAATTACTTTTGTATCAAAACATCTGAGCAACAGTTAAAATTAAAGTGAATTTATTTTTATTTGTATTAGTTTTTCTTAACTGAATAATTATTGTGTCAGTTTAATGTAAACGATTTTAGTCAATTCATTATTGATCTCATTAATACCCCGCTAACGATAATTCGTTAATTATCATTTTTAAGATAATTTATCACTTTTAACACATACTTATTGGTAGATAGAAATAGAAATTAATGAGTTAGTTCGATTGTATCAATTTGGAGACTAATCATAAAGGTATTTTGAATTCATTTTTATTGAATTTTTATTACACTTTAATTCTAAAAACTGAAATATGATTAATCTTTTATTTTTTAGAATAATAACATTCACAAGCAAAAATTATTTTCAAATTGTATAATAAATATACTCATTTTATCAACAATTTGCATACTGTTATTATTTTTAATTTAACATAAAAATTTAAAAAATGAATATTAATTAAATATGTATTTTAATTTTCTTTTACTATGGATATTTCGGAGATTACTTAAATTTCTATTTTTTTTTTCTTCAGAATATATCAAACTATTCGCAATTTTTTTCTTTTCTAAATTGTATTCTCAAAGATAAATTAATTTTATTTCGCGCACTTACGCATGCATTTTTTAACACGCCGACATGTGCACACAGATACAATCTGAAATCAATTATTTCTTGGAATAAAAGTATAATAGAATAGTAAACAAAGATCAGAATAACGATTAAATCTTCAAAAAATATTTGTAAATCATATTATAACATGTGACACAGAAAAATAGTTTGTTTAATAGACTTTTAAAATCATATAGACAGTTTCTTATAATTTTAAATCTATATTTCTGAAATTTTCAACGACATATAGCATCTTTTAGAAAATAAGCTCTATCAAATCTTCATTTTATATAAAACATATTTATAATATAAATACATCCTCCTCTAGTGTTTAGACTTGTATAGGGCATTTATGTTTATAAATAGAAAAACAATATGCATATTTTACAGTCTTTATTACAAGATTCTGTTTATAATTTCTTCTATCAAATAGTACTACATATAAATATTATACATTAAATCAAAAAAATATATAAATAATTTTATAAAATGTAAGACATTATCACACCAATAAAAAATGCCGAAAGCTCAGTTAACATACTTTAAAAATCGGAAAATTTTTTATTTATAAAATGTAAATCTCTATATCAGATATCTTCAACGAAATGTAACATCATAAAAAAATAAGCTCAACCGAATCTGCTTCATATGATATTAAAAAGTTTCATAATATATGTACTATGTTTTGTTGAGTTTCTACATATTTAGGAGATTTATGTTTATAAATAGAAAAGAGTATGCAGATTTTACAGTCCATTGAAATAGTCTTTTTATCATTTCCTATGCCGAATCCTGGAATAATAAGAACAAATTCTTAGAAAAATAGAACCTGAAGTAACGGATGCAGTGAAACAAAAAATGGAATACTGCATTTTGAAAATAAACATAAAAGCTTAAGAATTCATAGCATGAGTTCAGTTTTTTAATCCAAGGCATACATTTATTTTCATATAAAGGTCTTTTTAAAATATGGTTGGAATAGAATAATACGAATATTATATAATTTACTATAAGCGTGTGACCACAAACTACATAACACCACTTCAAGAGTATATTTTATTGCCTGTAATGATTTATATTTTTCTAAACAAAAAAAAATTTAAATTTTATATTCACCGTTAAATTTTATTTTACATTTTAGTGGATTCTGCAATTTATATATATAGAATTTCTTTTTAAATTATTTCCTGCATTAAAAATATATACAGATAGTAAAAAAAAATCACAATAACGAATTAATTAAAAAAATTATAGGTAAATTGCAATATCTAACACGTGACACACTAATATGACTTACAGAAAGATACATCATTTTATAGGCTTTAAAAATAAAATAAACGTTTATTTCTGATTTTAAACTTATATTACAGATATTTGTAACGAAACATAACATTTTAAACGAATAAATTAAAAAATAAACTCAATAGAATCTGTTTCATATCATATAAAAAATATATTCATAATGTATATACAACTTTCGGTAGAGTTTAGACATACCTAGAACATTTATGTTTATAAATAGAAAATCAGTAAGCAGATTTTACAGTCCATGAAAATATTCCCTTTGTAATTTCTTATGCAAAACATTAGAATAATAAAGACCAATTGTATAAATGAGAGAACCTGAAGTAACCGATGCACTGAAACAAAAAATGAAATACTGTTTTTTGAAAAATATCACAAAAGCTTAAGAATTTCGTAACGTGAGTGTGGTTTTGGATAAAATATATTATGTTATTTCTATATAAATATACTTTTAATTTATGGTTGAAAAAGAATAATACGAAACTCATATAATATAATATGAGAATGTAACCGTAAACTCTATATAATATCACGTAAAAGTTTTTTTCTATTGCATGTAATGATTTACAATTTTCAGTACATATATATATATTTACTATTTTTTTTTACATTACAGCTAACTCTGCAATTTACATGCATTGAATTTCTTTTTAAAGGATTTCTTGCATTAAAAATCTAAACGGATAGTAAAAAAAAAGATCACAAGAATGATTGCATTTTCAAAAAATGTTGATAGATAATATTATAATATGTTATATATCATCACACTAGTAAAACATACAGGAACATAGCTCGTTTAACTGATTTAATAAACCAAAGAAATGTTTATTTCTAATTTTAAATCTATATTTCAGGTATATTCAACAATATTTAGCAATTTTAAAAAATAAAATCAATGGAATCTGCCTCATAGGATATGAAAAACATTCATTATACTTACAATTTTCCGTAGAGTTTAGACATATCTAGGAGATTTGTGTTTATAAAATGAAAAACAGTATGAAGACTTTACAGTCCATTAGAATATTTACTACAACATTACTTATGCCAAATACTGAAATAATAAGGAAAAATTCTTTGAAATAAAAGAACTTGCTGTAACAGATGTAGCGAAACAGAAAATGGAATACTGCTTTTGGAAAACAAGCATTAAAAGCTTAAGAATTCCGTAACATGAGTGCGGTTTTTGAATCGGAAGCATTACTTTATTTTCATTTAAAGGTATTTGTAAAACATGGCTATAACAGAATAACAGACCTTTGCATACAAGTCAATATAAGAATGTGATCATAAATTATACAGCATCACTTACATATAGTATTAAATAAGCATTATTTTTTATTGCCTAAAATGATTTATAGATTCTAAAAAAATATTTACATTCTATACGCATTTTTCAATTTTATTTTACATTATATTTGACTCTACAATTTACGTACATAAGGTTTCTTTTAAAATTATTTCCTGCATTAAATATGTAAACTGATACTAAACAAATTCACAATAATGATTAAATAAAAAATATGTTTATATTACAATATGTAATATATTATCACACCAATAACGCATACAGTAACCTAGATCGTTTAACATATTTTAAAAACCAAATAAATGTTTATTTCTAATTTCAAGTCTATATATCAGATATTTTCAACGAAATATAGCATCTTAAAGAAAAATAAGGTGAAACAAACCTGCATCATATTATATAAAAAATATTCATAATATATACAGAACTTCATGT
The DNA here is from genome assembly GCA_964019185.1 of Maratus speculifer. Taxonomy (NCBI): domain Eukaryota; kingdom Metazoa; phylum Arthropoda; class Arachnida; order Araneae; family Salticidae; genus Maratus; species Maratus speculifer. The sequence continues at coordinate 298,688,712 of OZ025290.1, forward strand.
AGAGTTTTTATACATGTAGGGGATTTATATTTATAAATAAAAAAATATTACGCAGGTGCTCTACAATTTACATAGTTAAAAATTCTTTTTAAATCGAATTTGTCCATTAAAGAATTTAGTATATCAATCCGTATGTCAAATACTGGAATAAAAAGGAAAAAATCATTGAAATAAGAGAACCTGAAATAACAGATGCAGCAAAACAAAAATAAATGTAATGCTGCGTCTTCAAAATCAGCATGAAAGCTTATGGAGTTTGTTTTATGAGTGCGGTGTTTGAATTCAGGGCATTATTTTATTTTCATATAAATGTAATTAAAAAATATGGTTGAAACTGAATGTTACAAAAGTCATATAATTTAATGTAAGAATCTGACCATGAACTACATAGATCACTTATATTAAGTTTATCTTTTATTACTTGTAATGATTTTACAGTTTTCTAAACAAAAAACTAATCTATATTTACATTGCATTTTATTTTACGTTATAGTTGACTCTACAATTTACATAATTACAATTCCTTCTTAAATTATTTCCTGTATTAAGAAATAATTAAAATAGTAATGCAAAAATTCTATATTTACATTGAATTTTATTTTACATTATATTTGACTCTACAATTTACATAATTAGAATTCCTTCTTAAATTATTTCCTGTATTAAAAATATGAACGGATAGTAATAAAAGATCACAAAAATGATTAAATTTTCAAAAAAATATTTATGGGTAATATTACAATCTGTAATAAATTACCACACTAATAAAACATACCGAAACATAGATCCTTTAACAGACTTTAAAAAACGAAGAAATGTTTATTTTTAATTTTAAACCTATATTTCAGATATTTTCAACGAAGTATAGCATATTCAAAAAATAAGCTGAATCGAATGCGACTCCATTATATAAAAATATTCATAATACATACACAACTTTCTGTAGAGCTTAGACATATCTAGAGAATTAATGTTTATAAACAGAAAAATGATATAGATATTTTACAGTCCATTAAAAGATTCACTGTGACATTTCTTATACCAAATATTGGAATAATAAAGACAAATTGTTTGAAATAAGACAACCTGAAGATCCATCGAAACAAAAAAATGAATTTCCTTTTTTTCAAATTCATCATTAAAGCTTAAGAATTTCGTAACGTGAGTGTGGTTTTGGAATCAGGGTATTATGTTATTTCCATATAAACATACTTTTAATGTATGGTTTAAATTGTATAATACGAAAGTCTTATAATTTAATATGAGAATGTAACCGTAAACTGTATAATATCACTTATCAGTGTACCTTCTATTGACTGTAACGATTTAAAATCCCCCCCCCAAAAAATCTACTTTTTTCACTATTTAATTTTTTTTTATATTAGAGCGAGTTGTGCAATTTACATGCATATAATTGCTTGTTAAAGGATATCATGCATTAAAAGTGTAAACAGATAGTAAAAAGAGATCACAATAATTACTATATTTTCAAAAAAAATGTTGATATATAATATTGTAATATGCAATACATAATAACACTAGTAAAACATATAGAAACATAGCTCGTTTAACAGACTTAATAACCGAAGAAATGTTTTTTTTTTCTAATTTGAAATCTACATTTCAGATGTAGCATGTTTAGAAAAAAAGTTTTCGTAAAGTTTTAGTAGTTAAAGTTTAAAATAGGGGATTTTTGTTTATAAATTGAAAAATAGTATGCAGAGTTTAAAGTCCATTAAAATATCCCCTATATCATTCCTTATGCGACATACTGGAATAAAAAGAAAAAATTTTGAAATAAGAGAACTTGAAGTAACAGATGCAGCAACACAAAAAATGGAACGCTGCTTTTTGAAAATCAGCATAAAAGCTTAAGAATTTCGTTTTATGAGTGTGGTGTTTGAAATCAAGGCATTATTTTCTTTTCATATAAAGGTATTTCTAAAATATGGTTGAAACTTAACATTACAAAATTCATATAATTTAATGTAAGAATGTGACACCTAACTATATAAATCACAAGTTTATATTTTATAACCTGTAATGATTTACAGTTTTTTAAAGTAAAAAAAAAGGGAAAGGAAAAAAATTCTATATTTTCATTGATTTTTATTATACATTATATTTGACTCTACTATTTACACATTTAGAAATCCTTTTTAAATTATTTCCGGTATTAAAAGTATAAACGGATAGTAAAAAAATATCACAATAATGATTAAATTTTCCAGAAATGTTTATAGGTAATATTATAATATGTAATCCCTTACCGCAATAATAAAACCTGCAGAAACATAAACCGTTTAACAGACTTTAAAAATCGAATTAATGTTTATTTCTAATTTTAAATTTATATTTGAGATATTTTCAACAAAATATAGTATATTAAAAAAAATAAATCTTCTTTATATAATATAAAAAATATTCATAATATATATGCAATTTTCTGTGTAGTTTATACAAATCTAGAGGATTTATGCTTATAAATAGAAAAACGGTATGCAGTTTCACAGTCTATTAAAATATTCGCTATGTCATTTCTTATGCCAAATACTGGAATAATAAGAAAAAAACTTCTTTGAAATAAAGGAACCAGAAATAAGAGATGTAGCGAAACAAATAATGGAATACTTGTTTTTGAAAATCAGTATAGAAGCTTAAGAATTTCGTACCATGATCCGATGCATTTTTTTATTTTCATATAAAGTTATTTTTAAAGTATGGTTGAAACAGAATATTACAAGTCATATAATTTAATATGTAAATATATACGTAAACTACATAATATCCGTTATAAGTTTATCTTTCGTTGTCTGTAATGATTTATAGTTTTAAACAAAAAAAATTAAATTCTTTATTTACCGTTCAATTCTATTTGATATTATACTTGACTGTGTAGTTTACGTACATAAGATTTCTTTTTTAATTATTTCCTGCATTAAAAAAATAAACGGATAGAAAAAAAGATCATAATAATGATCAAATTTTCAAGAAATGTTTATAGGTAATATTATAATATATAATACATTATGTCACTAATAAATCATACAGTAACATAGCTCGTTCAACCGACTTTAAAAATGGAATAAATGTTTATATCTAATTTTAAATCTATGTTTCTGATATTTTCAACAAAATATAGCATTTTGGAAAAAAAAATCTCCATTAATCTGCTTCATATTCTATAAAAAAATTCCATAATATATATACAACTTTATGTTGAGTTTATATATATCTAGGGGATTTAGGTTTATAAATAGAAAACCAGCATGCAGATTTTACAGTCTATTTAAAGATTTACTACAAAATTTCTTGCCGAATATTATATATATAAAAATGCTATATATTAGCTTTAAAGATAATATTTAATATGTAATGCATCACCAAACTAACAAAACATACAAAAAATAGCTCCTTTAACAGACTTTAAAAATCGAATAAATGTTTATTTCTAATTTTAAATCTATGTTTCAGATACCTTTAAAGAAAAATAGCATCTTCAAAAAATAAGCTCAATCGAATCTGATTCATATAACATAAAAAAATATTCATAACATATATACAATTTTCTGTACAGTTTATACATAACCAGAGGATTTATGTTTATAAGCAGGAAACGGCATGTACATTTTACAGTCCATTAAAAGATTCGGTATATCATTTCTTCTGTCGCATACTGGAATAATGAGGAAACATTATTTGAAATAAGGAAACCTGAAGTAACAAATGTTGCAAAACAAAAAATGGAATGCTATTTTTTGAAAATCAGTGTAAAAGTTGAGAATTTCGTAACTTGAGTGCGGTTTTCGAATCCGAGACATTATTCTATGTCCATATATAGGTATTTTTAAAATATGGTTGAAATGGAATAATACAAAATTCACACAGTTTAACAAAAGAATGTAAACGCAAACTACATAACATCACTTATAAGTGTATCTTATATTTCCTGTAAATATTTATCGTTTTTTAAACATTTTATTTTTTTTAATTCTACATTTACCATTCAATTTTACGGTATAGTTGACTAAGCATTTTACATACACAAAATTCCTTTTTCAAATATTTGTTCTACATACAAAAGAAGAATATGTTGAAAAGATGACTTTTTCTGGATCCTTCATAAAATTAGCCGTTTTCGAGTATTTTGAAAACGATTTGATTATTTCTAAAATGTCTATCAATATGTGTGTCTGCATGTTTTATAAAATGTGTAGATATGCTACCTCATGAATTAATGCACAAACTTTTCGACAATTCATATTCTGTTATATATTGGCATACAATTCTGATTAGATATTGATGTAGATTATGCAATCAATGGCTCTGACATACGCTCTTTGCCGAAACGTCAGTGAAGGCTTACTTTGGAGACACGAAATTTTTTGGTTTCTGTCTGTCAGTCAGTCTGTCTGTTCCAAGATAACTAACGCAAAAAACATCCGATTGGCTTGAAATTAAGTGGGTATGTTAGTGAGGCACTGGGATTAAACTGTATAGTTTTTTGTTAGATTTGATTCATTCTTTCGGAAAATATAGTATATTTTATTTTGCGCAATAATGCTTTTCTATGACAAATCCAATGATTTTCATTTTTCTCCCTTGATAGAAAATGACACATTTCATTAATGGAATTTAATGATAAATGGATACTGAAATTTACCAGTTAAATTATTCGTATTATTTTAAAATTTTATCTATGCATTTGTCAGATTTTTAAATTTATTACTGCAAATTTTGGAGATTTTTTATAAATGTGTTCCAATAATATAAACTAATTTGGTTTAGAGATTTACTTATTTAAAATGTATTTATTTCAGTTTCTTTATTTTCTCTTAATGGTTGCTAAGCAACCATTCATCCTAATCTTTATTATATTGTAATGCTATAAATTTTAAAGCGTGGACGAAAATTTAAATGAAGTCAACGTCAAAACTGATGAATTATTAAATGTCTTTTTATCTTTGCGGATAAATATAACATAGCCCAGAAAAGAATATAGGCTATATTTTATTAATTTTATTCAAATATTTTCCTTAATAATTCAAAATTTCATTATTTTTCTTACAGAATCAAGAGCGATTTTTTTAGATAAAGTTTAACCAATTTCCTTTATTGTTGCCCCCCCCCAAAAAAAAAAAAAAATCTGGAATAATTTTTTAACGGCAATAAGTTTCAATTGAGCAATTTCCATTCGAAAAACCAAACTAAGAAAAATTAAATATGACGTCAGAATTAAAATAAAAATAAAAATAGTACTTTGTTAAATATTAAACACGGAAATTTGTTTCGTTAATAAGAATTTTTCTGACAAAAATGGGGGCATAATTAGAAGTAAAAGAAATAAAAAATAATTATATTTTTAACAAATATTTCAATTGGTAAAATTTGACGTCATAATTGAACAGAAACAGGTATTTTATAGTAGTCGTTAAAAATACAAGAAACATGGATATCAATAAATCATGAAAAATAACTCCATTGCCGAAACTTCAGTGAAGGCTTACTTTGAAGACACGAAATTTATTGTTTTTCATCTGTTAGTCTGTTCTTCTGTATGTTTGTCTGTCCCGCTATAACTGCTACAAAATGCAATCAAAACATTTTTTTTTCGGAAACAAAATTGCAAAACTCTAGATTACTGAGTTTACACTTATAAAAGTTTCTGATACATCAGATTTAGGTGTTTGTGGTTGGCAGGTATGTAGAAGTATGAAGATAATGAAAAATATTTGTCCAAATTGTTACTTATCCTTATAAATCAAAATGTATAATGAAATGCAAGATATACAATAACCATTAGCACAATTATTAGAAAGTGGCAAATTTAAATTAAGTGAGGCTACGAGGGGTTCAGGGGGGCGGAGCCCCTTGAAGAAATCTACTATGTTATAATAAAAAAAGAAAAATAATAGATCATGAAAATTTCAGAATATCCTAACATAACTAAATTTTTAATTTACCACTTTTGAAGGCTGAAAAATTCTAATTCTTATTTTATTCTTATAAATAATTAAGTACTATGAAAATTTTAAATTAAAGTTTCCAAAAAGTTGAATATTACCCAAAGTGTGTTTAAAAAAATATATATATGTGCAAAGCTGACGTTGAGGCTCCTGATCTGCAGATTTACTAGTTAGGATGTCTATGGAATCTTTATATAGGTATCGATTCATATGTGGTGAAGTTACCTCAAATGTTTTATTGAGTTAAATAATGACACATGCAGATGGAGGATAAAAAAATACGAACACCTGTGAAATAATGAAAAATCTTTATTAACCCTTTACGCAACGGGCAAAATCTGTTAGTAAAATAGCCCCACCAGTGGCCGAGAGGTTCGGACCTCTCAACTGGTAGACGGCAGGTGCTGGGTTCGAACCCAAATGCGGCTGTCGGCCTAACCGTTCGGAGTTTTCCGTGGTTTTCTTCGAACCTTGCGTAAATACGGGTTAGGTTCCCTTAGAAAGACCCCCACGGAGGGCATTCCCCCTGGTCCTATATCCCATTAGCGTAGATAATCGGACGACAAAAATCAACCAACCAACCAACCAACTGTTAGTAAAATGAGAAACCATCGACTGACACGGGAATTCACAAACTAATTTTTAGATATTTTGAATTCCTTAATTTAAGCATTTATCTTAAATGCAAAATTTTACCAAAATATTACTGGTACCGTTTACAAGTTTTGAATTAAATTTAGGTATCCCAGACCGGGAACAGTGTGCCGGAAAGGGTTAATAGCGGGTCGAATCATCCTTTGACTATAGTGTAGATATAATGCGATGTGGAATAGATACAAAAAGGTCATGGCAAATAATTAAAGGTATATTAAGCCATTCCTCCTGCAGAACGGTTTCTGATTCCAAAAGACCGGATGGAGAAGAAATCGGGAACGAAATTTGGACTCCAAATATTCTTATAAATGTTCAATTATATTCAAATCCGGACAATGAGGGGTCCAGGAAAGATGGTCAACTGCATCGCCATGGTTTTTCAAACAAGCTTGAACATATCTAGCTGTGTGGACTGCGGCGTTGTCGTCTTGAAAAAGTGATCGCTCTCCAGGGAATACAGTCTGGACAAAAGTATGGACATGATCCCCTAGAATGTTTTGATAGTGATTGGATTTTATTCTCCCATGCAGATAAACAAACTGCCGAAGACCGCGCGAAGAATTCGAACCCCATACCATAATTGAGCTATTCCCATGTTTTAAAGTAGGCATGAGGCATTCAAGATTAAACGTTTCTCTGATTGTTCTTCAGAAATAAAAGCTTCCGGTAGTCTGAAATTAGGTGAATGACGATTCATTTGACCATTGCTACTGCTGTGGGAACCACCCTTAGTGATCGCTACATCACTGGCGTCGCTTGAAAGCATTAGTTGCTGTCACCAAAAATTTTCGAATGGCCACTCTGCCATAAATGCTTGCAACATGAAATTTAATTTTGTTAGTTTTGTTAACACGGGCTGCTGATTAATAAATTATTTTCCTTATACTTTTGGGCTACTGTGCACTTTAAGACTCGTCTATCCCTATCAGTAAACTTGGAAATCGGCCACTGTTGTGCTTTAAAGACGTCATTTTATCCTCTTCCGTGTACGCTGTCATAAAAGCTGATACCATACTCCTTGCAAATCCCCAAAACCTTGCTGTTCCCGTAACCGATGCTCTACTTCAACGCGCTCCGTCAATCATTCCTCTTTGGAGCTCAGACAGGGCTGACACTTCAACTTATCACCGACAGTTCGGTAGACGCATGGAACGCAGATGGCTGCTGTTGAGGGAATAATATTTTCCTTTTCACGCTCACTATGTGGCAGATTTCTGTTGCAGATGGCGCGGCTGTACTGCATGTGTGCAATACGTCATAATTTTCATAGGTATTAGTATTATTTTGTCCTCCATCTGTACAAATGCTAATTATGTTTCAGTATGTACCGGGTGATCCAGAAGTTTCGAGAGTTTTGAAAAGTTAATAATTATGCAACTATGTATAATACAAAGGTTCTGTTTTCAGATATATGATCAGAAACATGTGGGATTTTTGTTTAGAATGAATTTTTTTTAAATATATATAGTTACCATTTTTAGCAACAGATGGCGCTGTTGTATAAGACTGAATGTACCTATACCATGCGTTATATAGACACATGATTTCATTGCGAAACTTCTTTTCTATGATATTGATGAGATTTCGTTTTAAAGGTGGTTTATGTTCAAAACTTTTTTTGTAAGGTAAATGAAATTGCATTGTAAGGGAAATTTGATACAAAATTTGATGAGCAACTGCAGTATTTAGACATTGTCTAGACTATGTTTAAACACATCTTTGCATGTCGCGTTGTTTTCATATCGTACAATACGTCACGTTAAAACTGCAAAAGAATCGATGGCCATTGCAAATGTGAAATGCTATGGTAAGCAAGGTTTGAGAAAAAGGCTCATTGGAAGATCGTAATAGAAACAAGAGATCCCAAATGTCTGTTACAATCGTAAATTAGGTAGGATTCTATGCCAATACTTTGTAGAAATCACACGTTCATGGTGAGTGCAGTAAACTTGTGATATCACGATGAACTGAAATTTCTTCTGGAATTTCTTTCTGCTCTGAGGATACTGTGCACGCTCTTTTGCATCGGCTCACGGCGGTATTTATAAGCCATGAGCGTCATGATTAAACTTTGTAACCCTTTAACACTAATTCTTTCTTTTAAATGAGCTGTATCATACTATAAAAACAATACTATCAATTTTAGCGCCACCTACTGTCAAAAAGTGCAACTAACATAATATGTTTTTTTTCATCGAAAAAACAAATCCCACAAGTTTCTCAGCATTTCTGTGAAAACCGCATACTTCTATTGTTTATGGTTTTCTAATTATTAGCATTTCAAAAGTCCCGGGACTTCTGGATCACCCGGTATAACGAAATAGTATAGTAGTGCTAAGCAAGGCTTTTTAGGATTTCTATAGTAGGTATATCTGTGCATGTATGCTATATAATTTGATATAATTTCGGGAAAATTTATAATCGATATTTCAGAATATCAATATTGTATTCTAAGACTGTTGTTGTAAATAATTGTTGAAGAATTTAATTGTAAATAATACCTGAAATCAGTGTATATTTTGTAAAAATTTCTTGAAAAACAAATTGTGATTTTGTATCTGTTGTAACAGAAATATTACATCAATAGTTAGAAAATTTTAAAGCTGCGGTCTAATATTTTGAAAAAATGACTATTTTTGGAAACTCTCTGTCAGTCTGTGCCTGTTTATTTTACAAAACATGTAGGTACTCTGTTCCCGGAATTGCTAAACAAACATTTTTGACACACCATATTCCGTTAAATACTGGCATACATTTCAATGGAATTTGATGTCGATTACGCAGTTAATGGCTCTATCACAAACTTGCTTTGGTTGTCTAAGGCATTTATATGTAGGAATCGAATGGTATATGCTGGAAGTTCTACAAACATCACATTTAGTTGAAAAATGACACATACACATGTTAATTATGTTTCAGTATATAAAACAAATGATATAGTATTGCTATGCAGATTTTTTACGATTTTTATAACAGGTACATCTGTGCATGTATGCAATATAATTTGATTCAATTTTGCATTAAGTTATACCTGATATTTCCGGATATCGATGTTGTTTTCTAAACCTGTTGTCGTAAATTATTATTGTAATATTAAATAATACTTGAATTCATTGTGATTTTTGCAAATTTTTGGCGGAAAGAGGTGATTGTTTTTGTATTTGTTGTATTAGAAAGATTATATGCAAATATTGATTCAAAACTTACACATGAATATCGTATATTCATTTTTTTCCAATGTACACAACATGGAGCTATATTTGGCAATCTGAAAACTGAGTCGTTCCTGCAAGGCAAAAATAATCATACTTGTTCTGATTTACCTTTTAAATTCTGAATCATTAGCCATTTTCTTTTTTTAATAGAAATTTTCTTTATCATACGTCTGTAGATCATCTTTTGCGCCCTTTTTCTCCAATTAAATTACTCCTATTTTTTAAAACGCGATGTTGAAATTTCTTTTGCACTTTCAGAGCTTCGTTTTCTTTTTCTTTCTTTTTTTCTGGTCAAAATTTGTTTTATGTGACAATGGTGTTAATACAGCTGTTTTTTAGCTTCCTCTGTAGTTTAATTTAACGGACTTTAGCGAGGAAGATAACATCTCCAATGATTCTTTGGCTTGTTTTGGGGAGGGGGGGTGTAGATGCGAAGTTCTTGCAAGACAGTTTCGTGACAACTTATTTCCCCCTTTGCTTTTGCCATATTTTAGACAAGATTTGCTGTCACGGTTGTTGTTTTTTTCTTCAAGATGTTTTTTTATGTGTCACTTTGATCATTTTTCAATTGTATTAAGAAACTTAAAAAATACGCTAAGTATATCTGGTCCAATTTAAGCAACTATAATTGGTCCATTTTAGACAACTTAGCTATTTTTAAAACAGATGAGATAGAGCCCATCAAAATTCGACGATAAAAAAGAAGTTTTAAAATGTCCTCATTAAATATTCTTCACTTCAGTTGCAGTTCTATTGAAACGCATCCATTGTTTTGGATAATTAATCTTTATGTAAATATCGAGAAAATATTTTTCAATAATATTAGAACATTTGGCTGATAAAACAGAATTTTAATGATTTCGACTGATATTTTTTTTGCATGTTTTTCTCGTTTCCTTTCCATAATAGTAATGGCTTCCCCATCTCCACGAACGGGATTAATTTCCTTTTTATAAAGTAAAATTTCCAATGGGTCTTTAAAAAAGAATGAAATATAATTACTATCATAATCTTATTCAAATTATATTTCAAGCAATTTGCCATTATATTAATTTTATATTTTAAATAAAATGAATATCTGTCTTTTTGGTTAGTAAATATGCGATTTGAGACAAATGCTGCATTCTATGGATAATCTAATCTTATTATTTTTTTTCCTATTTTTTAAGTTGGTTGAAATAAATTTGAAAAATAATTCATTGTTGAAAATAATTTAAAACGTGGATAAACATGTAGTCAAAATGAAATAGTCAATAAAGTGTCCAATTATAAGTTGTACAATACAAAAATGAATCATCAGTGTAAATTACGTCATTTTGACACCACTAGATCAATTTTTTTATTTACATGTGTGAAGGTAAAAGTACTATTTTAACAAATCATGTAACTTCTTTCATAAACTGTTCACATGCACTTTATATAAACACTTTTTTTTAATGCTTAACCAGAATGTATTATATATATATATATATATATATATATATATATATATATATATATATATATATATATATATATATATATATATATATATATATATATATATATATATATATTATTTTATTGTAACGAAAAAATGGCATTAATAAAATTAAAATGCATAAAGTTAAAATAAGCCTAGTAATTCACGTGACATAAAAGTAAAAATGAATTTTTATTAGCTTAAATATTAAAGTTCCCGTGTATAAATACTTTTTATTGAAATTTAACTCGCAAATTAAAAAATACTCTCAAAAATCCAGGTGCCTGAATATTTTTCCCGCAATGTGAACGCAATTAATATAACGCAAAAACATGTCCTTCAGTAACGGTAACGGCTACACATAACTACAAATTAATACAATGGAAACGATCTAAACATTATCCTTCTCTTTTGTCGAATATTATGTTGCTTTGAAATGTTGTATGATTTAAACTTTTAACACCGTCGATTCCAAAATTCAAATATTATTAAATACACTTTAACTCCTAACAATATATCACTTTATTGAGTATGAATGTTTTTTAAAATGAATATATAATTGAATTTATAGACGAATTTATAGTTAAACTACATTGATTCCCATATTAAGGATATGTCAAAAATATATTACTATTTACAAGAAAATCCAAAGTTACTAATGACTTTAACTCTTCAAGAAACGACATTGTCCCACCATGGTGACAAAAAGGCATAAAATAACAAGATTACATGTGATCTCTAGGGAAATTTATTTTTGCACAGGAATATTCAAAAGACACTGAATGACGTACCGAAAGATTTCAACAAAAATATATGACAATTTTCGGTTAATGTTGCTTTTTCTTTATATTACAAAATCGATTTTCGTTAGTGTTCTGTAACTATGAAACATAAAATGTATATAAGATGACATTTTTCTATATCATATATTTAAAGATTGTCTGTTAATAAAATAATATGCAAATATTGTCTATTATTGATTAGTTATAACAATTTTTATGTAAATAAATATTCCAAATATTTAATAAATTAACTGTAGAAAATTTAATTTAAGAAAAAAAAAGAAAAAAAATGAATACAAGGAAATTTTAATTATTTCTTTTCAAGGATATTTTGAAGAAATAAATTATCTTATGCTCAAGAGTATTTTTATATGCAAAAAAATAAATTGCATGTTTGGTAATTCTAAATCGTTTCTTAAAGTTTTATGAATTATTTTAATGTTTCATAACGTTATAGTTCAAAATGTGACAAGTATAGCGAAATTTTGGATATTTTAAAACTTCATCCATAGATAATTGTTTACTAAGTATTCGAAAATGTATGCGACAATATATTAGGCATGCCAGAGACATTAAATAACGAAATCATTATTTATCGCATTTGAAGCGAAAAAACACATATATTTTTCTTAAGGATATATAAATTGCCCTGGTCTTTGACTTACTCATTTGTTTAAGAATAATAAACTAGTCGTTACTATAAAAATAAGGATGAAAAATTGATTCAAAAACAAGAAATATATAATTTGATCTTAGATAAATAAATATAGTTATCTGTAATTTAGCAATATTTTATATTTTTTCACCTTTCATATTGTGTTCTTTATTTCATTGTTAACGTAAATAAAAGATGAGGCCAAATGTTCTGTATACATAAATACATTTATATAGGAAAATAGATAAAGACAAAGAAAAAAAATATTCATATAAAAAGGTATTGTTTATTTTAAACTAGTTAATCCGCCCGGCGTTACCCGCGACCATAATGTTTTCAAAAAAATTATGAACACCAAAAATCTCTATTCATAATAAAATAAAATAAAAAATAAAACAATTATTATGGGTTTTTTTTTTTAGAATATTTTTAATTTTATATGAGTAAACACAGGTATGTATATCTGTTACATAAACCATGTTTTGGAAGATTAAAGAGATATAGTCGTTGATTATAGCAGTTTTAACCATAAAAATAATGCAATTTTTGAATTATTTTAGAATTCCTTTCTTTAATGAGACCTACTCCATGCAAAATGTTACGAGCACGCGCAGGTCTGCACATCTGAACAAACGCTCAGAAAAAATAAAAGGAATAATTACCAAATTTACTACTTCTAGGATGGTGTCATGTATGGATTTCGAAGATCAATTGTAAATCAATCAGGAAAAACAAGTTAATATAAACTAGAAAAATTAACAAATGTGGTCGTTGAAAAGGCAGTCGTTCAATCGTATATTTACCATCTGCTCTCATTGTCTGGCTGCTTCTTTGCCGCGGATTGGTGGCTAGCTGCAAATAGCCTCTAATCTGGCTGCTAAAAGCTGCAAATATCTTCTTATCCAGTAAGTTTTTATTAAAAATTTTTGAAATTAAAATATAAAAATCTTGCTGTGATGTTCTTTTCCGGTGTTCCACACATGACAAAACCTTCAGAGATCTGGGTGTTACAATTTCGGCGTTATCTGCGGTCAGACAGGCAGGCAGACAGACATTTCTTATTTTATTAGATATATTCAGAAGTTAATTTAAGTCATTTTTCATTAAATTAATAATTTAGATGCAATATTAAATTGTTTATTACATTTTGAAGTGATATTTGCATTGAATACTTATTTAGATGATTTCTTTTCTAAAAAGCGCAAAAATTGCAATACGTGTAAAAAAAAGAAAAAAAACTCTATACATTTAAACATTTTAATTTTAAATATTTATATGATTTTAAAGCAAATCACCTCGTCAAATTCATGTAAGTGTCTCGTAATATATGATGTAATGATGTTTTGTATGTAAAAAATATTTATAAAAACAATAAATATATAATTATATAATTAAAACAAACTTAAATAGTGTATTTTACAGTTTTAAGAGTGCACTGACATAAATATATTCAATAATTGTGCAGGGTTCGCAAGTTTCTGTCAAACCGACGCGACAGTTTAAATTGATTTTAACAGTAGTTCAAATGGTCGTGTCATGAATGTTTATGTCAAAAACTGTCAATAACCTAGATTTAATAAAATTGTGCTAAAAGAATTATTTAGGAGAACTAGACAGAGTTTAATCAATAATTTCTAGAAAAATTCTATAAATTCATCTAACTACTGTGGAGTATAAACTACACAATTACACTCTTGAAGCCTGTTTGCGTATGATAAGTTAAACTGCAAATAGATACTTGCATGAATTTTCATAAAAAATAATTGAATAGTTCATACTTCTTTAATGAACGGTCAATAAATTCTTAATTATTTGCAATCATTAAAATTATGTACGTTTATTCTAAAATTTGCTGAGGTAAATATTTTTTTAGACTTTTTTTTTAATTTGTATGGCTAGTAACAGTAACTTATCTATCACAATCGGAATGAAATGATCACATCTACTTTCATAAGGTAGAGCAAATTCAAAGATTCCCTTCCAGTACAATACTATTGCTATTGTTAATTCTATGGGAAGATTGTCTTGAAAGGTCTCATTTAAATTTGAATACCTTAAGACATATTTTTTTCATAGAATACCTTAGATCAATCTCCAATGTGATTATTTTTAAATTTTTATGTCATTATATATTAAATTTCTTTGTCAGACTTTTTCAATAAAAGTACTTTCACTTTCAAACTCGGTTTCGAAAATGAAAGTACCCCTATTAAAAGTTTTAAAAAAAGTACAATATGTGTGATATGTGTGTAAGTGATCAAAGCTATCGATCATATTAAATATATATATATAAATAAATAAAAATATACGTTTTAAAGTATTCAAATATAAACGTGAAATCCGAAAAGAAATTTACTAAATGTTTAATATTACGGAGTGGGTATTGTCAAACGGGTGAAGTGTACCCTTAAAGGCCCACTTCAATAACGCGATCATACCAACCCTCTAATGTTAATCCCGTGGGAATTTTTTTATAAATATCTTGCTTGAAAATTCATAATGATGAATGATTTCTTTTACAGTAAAAATGAAAATGCTTGTTTAATAATTTTACTTCTGTGATGGAATTTTTTTTTATTATTTAATTTCCTTTTTAACATTTTTTCTTTCTTTTCCGTTGGATAACTGACATTAATCTCTACAGAGGTTTTTTGTCAATTTTTTGTATGATTAAGATTAGGATACTTTCAGTTTTCAAAAAGGTAATTAAGGTAACAGGTAACTAAGTTAAATAACTATATTTTTCCTACACTTATGGTGAAATACTAAATCGTTTTTAATTTCAAGAAACGTTTCGTAACTAAGAGAATTTCATCAGTAAGAAGTAATTACCAGACACTAACAAAAATAAATGTTCACTTTTTTCAAACTTCAATAGATTTTTTTTTTTTTTACTTTCTTCTATTTTCAGTAGAAGTAAGTATTTTATTCAAAATTTTTTTCGACTTCAGATTTCCGACGGATATACATGTTTTAGGTATCAGAGATTCCAAAAAATATTTTTTTACAAAATCTCCATATGTTGACATTGCAAAATCGAAAAGTATATGAACAAAAGCATAGAATTTAAACAAATTTTGTGTATATATTTTTGGCTTTTTTGAAATATTCCGCAGCAGATGGCTAGGTAATCGCGATTTTTGTGTCATTTTCAATATTGTACCATCAAAAAGTGTATGAAGTTAAGCATAGAATTAAACCAAAAAAAATTTTTGTAAGTGTTTGGGTTTTGTCAGTAGGCTCTCCCTCAATTTGAAAAGACTCCGCCGGAAGGGGTTGCTATAATCAGGATGTCTCTGTCGTTCACCTTACTGTACCATCAAAAATGTATGTAGTTATGCATAGAGCTGAACTAAATTTTTGTGAATCTTCATTTTTGGTAGTGGCAAGCAGATCTTCCCTGAATTTGAAAAAAATCTACCTGTCGTTCTATTGGCCATCGGTTCGTCCACTGACGGGATTTCACGTCCTTCTAATAATGCTTTTTGCAAACAGATGATGATAAAGAAAAAGCGAAAACTAATCATACTAATAAATATCACGATCTACATTAACTCGTTTTTACACCGATAATTGACTAAAGTACAAAGTTAACTTGAAAATCAAAATTAGTATAGTATTGATTTAATAATATTAAAGCACTAACATTTGTAAATAATCTTTGAAATATCAAAATGTTGATGTGAGATAGAAGAATGTTTTGGGGTTGGCACCTCCAGCTAATTTGGTAAACGTTTTAAAATATCATGTTTTAATCATTTAATTTTTACATTTAATTATTTTCTCCTTAATAAAATAGATGTTAGATTGTTTTTTATGTTTGTACTAAATGAAATAAATAAAAATATTAGTGCTGTAGAGGAATTGTGAGTTAAAAGCTATACATAGTTTTTTTTTTTTTTTTTTTTTTTTTTTTTTTTTGTAAGATTTAATTAATAATAAAAAAAGCCAATCCACATCACTTCTTAATAAAGAAAACCCTTTCATATTAAATTTCAATTTCAATATCTACTAAAACTTTATTGTATTATTATTATAAAGAAGTTAGAAATTGCATGTGTAGCTAGCAAATGAGGTGCGTTCGTACGATAACGAAGTTTTAAAAATATTACTCTAATATATCAATCTCATAAAATTGTAAATAGTGAATTACAATTAAAACGCTCATCAAACAATGTTCTCCCTATACCATTATGTAATGGAATACTTTTGTGTGGCCTTGTAAATCATTAACAAATGTTCTTTGTACTACATATTATGTAAAATGTATATTATATTATGTACTTTATAGCTGCATATAAATTTTATTAAGTTCGAATGAGTGTAACACCTTTAAAATGCATTTGAAACATTTTTCCCTATTGATCATAATGTAACGGAATACTTTTGATTGTCCCTGTAATTGATCTAAGCATCCGATTTTCATAAGATTTGAAATGTCTCGACAAAATTATGTAATAATTACGTATTTTAAATTTCAAATGTATAAAATACATTTGAAAATTTTTCCCCATTGACCATAATGTAATTGAATACTTTTGATTGCCCCTGTAATTGGTCTATGCACCCGATTATCAAAAAATTTGAAATAACTCGACAAAATTATGTAACAAATGTGTATTTTAAATTTCAATTGATTAAATTGCTTTTGAAAATTTTTTCCCCATTGACCATAATGTAATGAAATACTTTTGATTGCCCCTGTAATTGATCTATTCATCCGATTTTCATAAAATTTGAAATGAGTCGACAAAATTATGTAATAATTATGTATTTTAAATTTCAAACGATTCGATTGGGTAGTTTTTTCGTTGTTATATGCGGACAGACAGACGGACGGACAGACTGACGGACTGAACAGCCACTATAGGTGCTACGTATTTACATAATTATGAACGAACCTAAAAATGCTAAAGTTTTTTCTGCTTTGCTCTATGTTTGCTAACATATTTGAATGTCTGACAGTTGAATTCTTTTAAAACATGATTTATACTTATGTAACTTCACAAACAAATTTTGACGTCTAAAACCCAACACTTTTATTATGATACTTTTTACGTTACTTAAATATAGTTTAAATATGTCTGAAAAGTGAAATGAGGATATGTCCTTCTGAATTTTTGTTTTTAATATGGAATATTACAATACATAATATACAATCGAATAGTTATTTTTCTTTTTATACGCTAAAATTTGTAGAATAAATTCTATCAAATTTCATGTTTTCTTTCTATGGTCAACTGTTCATATTTTAAGTTAAATTTAATAAAAATGTAAAAACACGCAACTAATCTACATAATTTTACTTAGAGCCTTTTGTTGTGTTTAAAAGCGTTTAAAGAAATAAATGCATGAAATGATTCAATGTATAAGAAAACTCTATAAACAATTGTACTTCATATTTGTCTCGAATACTTGAAAACTACTACAGGTTAATAAAATAAGGTACTTTTAGTAATTGTAAAATATTGAACACCCGATTTCGCATCGAGTTTCTTTAACCATGAAAACACTTTTTCCGGGTTTGTTTACTAATCCGCGATGCATAATTCAATATTGGATCGTTAATGTGGAATTATGCAACAGATGCAAATTATGTCATTTTATTTAAAATAAAATTGTGTATTTAATTTTAAAAATTAAAATATGCATTTATCTTTATGGTTATTTTTTTTATTCGGGAGTGACATTATATTCTGATAAATTAGAGTTTTTGATTCCGGCTTGTTGTTATATTTTCATCCTTTGAATTCAATTTACAAAAAAAAAAAAAAAAAAAAAAAAAAAAAAAAAAAAAAAAAAAGCTTGTTGATATTCAAAAGTTAATATCTTCAAATTTGTTGAAAAGTGCATTTTTTACGAATGATATAGAATTAGTTATAAATAATTTCTTTTGTGAGCTGGAATATGCGATTTTTTATAAATGTTCCTAAGTAAGATTAAAGATCAATGTTTCTGGATGTATGAGAAATTTGAAAATCAAAATAAAGATGGCTTGTGTATAATGTAAGTTTTTGATTAGCAATAATTTCTTCAAAGTTATGTCATGATATAAAACCCAGAGCAGATTGAATGTAGAAGCCTAACATAATTTTAAATAGAACGCAATTTCCACGTATTACCATTTCTGCATATAATTATAGAATTTTATGTTTTAAGTCCTCATGAATGTTTGTCAATGTGATCTTAATGTTTGGACAATCATTGAAAACATCTTTTTATCTTCGAAAGTTTTCAATATTCATATCACATTAAAAAAAGAAGAACCCTGCATTAAAATATTAGCAAACATTTCAATATATTTAATCGCTAATGGAAAATTTGGACTAATATCTATTTTATCCAGTAGTGTAAAATATTAAAAGAATTTTTGGAAAACTGAAACAATGTCATTTAAATAAATATAAGGCAGAAATGAATGTCTGAACGAATTTCAAAGGTAGTTCAAATTTAAAATGTACTTATAAATTTTGATGTTATTTACGAGTAATCCTTTTATACTTTAAATTTTGATTCGTCTTAAAAAAGTTTTATACATTTTACTTCAATTATTGTCTAAAAACAGTAAATGCTTTATTTTTAAAAGAATTTTTTGACAAATGCTTGGTAAATAAAGAAGAAAAATAATACACAAATATTAATTTAAAATTAAAAAAATCTTTTTTTTTCTTTTTTCTGCTAAGTTTTAAACTTTTTTTGTTAAGAATTTTCGTTTAATTTTAGGTAGCTTTCATTACAAAAAGTAAAAAGCTACCTATTGCAGCCGTCCGGACGAAAGCACTTCCGGAAAATTTTGGTATATTTTCACCGATCATGACCCCCAGACCCCAAAACCACCCTCCGTTCAAATGTTGACATATATATATATATATATATATATAACTATATATATATATATATATATATATCTGATTTTTGTCATGCGATAACTAACGTATTTATGAACCGATTTGAATGAAACTTGGTATGTACATAGTACATACAAATGTCTCGACCGAGTTCGTTGGTCAGCATCATCCGCCATTTTGTTTCAAAATGGCGGCCATTTTAAATTTTTTAAAAACTTTAAAATTTAAAATTAAATGCGAAAAAATTAAAAGTTGAAAAATATTTTTCTTTTACGTGTTAGAACTTAAAACAAAGATTCCAGAACACTTTTTATTTTGTCTATATCTTAAAAAATGATTGAGTTATAGCACTTTGAATTTTTCTTATGGCTGACATTTTGAAACGATCTGATTTTTGTCACGTGATAATACGCGTATTTATGAACCGATTTCAATGAAACTTGGTATGTGCATAGTACATACAAATGTCTCGACCGAGTTCGTTGGCCAATATCATCCGCCATTTTGTTTCAAAAAATTGGCCATTTTAAATTTTTTTAAAAATTTAAAATTTAAAATTAAATGCGAAAAAATCAAAATTTAAAAAATATTTTTCTTTTACGTGTTAGAACTTAAAACAACGATTCCAGAACACTTTTTATTTTGTCTATATCTTACAAAATGATTGAGTTATAGCACTTTGAATTTTTCTTATGGCTAATATTTTGAAACGATCTGATTTTTGTCACGTGATAACATGCGTATTTATGAACCGATTTCATTGAAACTTGGTATGTACATAGTACATGCAAATGTCTCGACCGAGTTCGTTGGCCAGCATCATCCACAATTTTGTTTCAAAATGGTGGTCCTTTTAAATTTTTTTAAAAATTTAAAATTTAAAATTAAATGCGAAAAAATTAAAAGTTGAAAAATATTTTTCTTTTACGTGTTAGAACTTAAAACAACGATTCCAAAACACCTTTTATTTTGTCTATATCTTAAAAAATGATTGAGTTATAGCACTTTGAATTTTGCTTATGGCTGACATTTTGAAACGGTCTGATCTGAACGATCCACAATGTTGCTTTAAAATAGCATACACTTTATGATATCGTGGAATTTGGTGACTCTCTAAATCGCTTAAAATAAAATCAGGTTGAATAAAAGATGACTAATTTCTAAAAATTCCTATTAATAATCAGTCTTGACAAAAACTAGTATTCAATCTTATAAAATCGCTAATTTTATAAAATTATTTCCACTAATTTGAGCTTAGTATTTTTGAACAATGTAACTTACTTTAAAATAAATAAATAAATATATAAGTATACTAGCTGTTACCCGTGACGTCGTTCACGTAGCATTAAAAAAAAGATAAACGCTTTAGTTAAACAAAACGTTTCATTAATAATAGTTTGAAATATATATAACACATATCTTATAGGAGGCTATGCAGTAGTTTTTTTATGGGGGACTTAAAGAACTCGGTCAAATAAAATGGAAATGTGTTAGATAATATGAGCAATCGCGAAAATGAAATTTAGGGATGAGAATTTTCCGCGGTTTTCCGCGTTTTTTCCCACCAGTATAATCTTAGAGAAAATGTTATTTTACTCAAACGAAAAATGCTGCGATTTAACTGAACAATATTTTCTCTAATATTATACTGGTATGTAAAAACGCGGAACACTCTCATCCCTAGAAATTGCAACCACTTATACTGTAGAACAACTGTAACGCACCCCAATTGTACACAAATCATGTTGTAGTGTATTTCAGAATTCCATATCAAAGAAAGAAAAATCATATGTTAAACCTAGGTAATAAAAAAAATCCAACATTTCCATAATACATAACTTCGCCGGCCCATTCTTTTCTTCAGCTGTGTATATGATCTATGTGTTTGTAAATATTCTAAATACAACGTTAAAATTTTGCTTAGTTAGAATTAGTGTAACGAAGATTAAAATTCACCTTTAGCAATTTCTAATAATAGACAGAAACTTACTTGGATTCTTTTTTACAGTCCTGTATACTACGTGTAAATATTTATACGACCGCATATTTACCTTAAATTATTCAAGCAAAAAACCCGATTAAAATTATTGAATTCATATTTCCGGGAATCGCTATTGCACAGGTAACCCTATATCCAGTTTATTGTATAGTCCGATACATGATTTATTCAAATTCTACAAACATCTCTTATTATACTAAATGTAGCTGAACTTCAGGATTCATTAGTTTTCCTTAAAATACATACGATAATTGTAAAAGCTCTTTAGCATTCTTTTCTAATAGACCATACTTTGGATACAATATCTGAGATCTGGACACAGGTCCAAAATCTTTTATGCGTCTGTGTAAATGAACAACAAATGTGATGCAAATCATACTTAACTGCAAGCATATTGTAGTAAATTTCAGTATTTATCATTGTATTGATTAATCTCAGTATATTAATTTCATCATGTTTGAAATAGTGCAACGCAATTAAAATACGCTGAGAATATTTTTCCCCGTGGACTATTATATTACCGAACATTTTTCTGTGGTCTTGTAAATGAATGTTAAATCTTTTCACCCCATTTTCTATAGAAATCGTGTTTTAGTGCATTTCAGAAACTGATATCAATTTCAATATTATTAAAATAACCTTAATAAAGTAACATTATTAAAATGCGCTGCAAATGGTTTTTCTTCACAAACCATTATATATTGAAATACTTTTGAGCTCCCTGTACGCACACTATAAGTACTATACTTAACATATTCAATGATAACCATGTTCTTGTGAACCTTAAAAATGCATGTAAATTTCATTACATTTAAAATTATGTAATATTATCAAAATACACCAGAAATGATTTTTCCTCCTTAAACCGTAATGTAAAGTCTCCTTATGAGTGCTCCTGTGATTCAGCTATAATTGCTACCTGGCGCATTTTCAATGCCGCACATGCTATGGCAAAACTCAATAACTTAAGTTATTTTCGTATGAATCCTACTATATTTACTCAAGTTGAAACACGGACAAACAGACGGCAGACCCCAGGCACTCGGCATCCGGTATACAGACAGGCTGAAGTCGTAAACACTTTTAGACCATGTTAGAAAGTGTCAAAATAGAGGTAGTTTCCGTAAAACGAAAAAAAAACAGTGTTAGGAAAAATCTACTTCAAAACTGTGTTTTAGGTGGCTTTTTTGTATAATTTGTACATACATGTTTTGCATACCATAAAAATTTATAGAAATTTATTGTAAAAAAATATTCTTAAAAGTGACAACATATTTTTACTTTTTAAGAGCTAAAAAAAGTGGAATTAATATCCATTTACAAACCTGTTTCCAGCACACTTCGAGCGCATTATGCGAAATTGAGATATTGACTGAGGGAATGTATTTTCTCACAATTACATTAAATCTTTAGATTTTAAGTCCGATAGTACATTTTTAAAGTGATTTTTATTTATATTTGAAGAATTGAACCATTTTAAGAATTAACACACAAAAATATATATTTTTTAATTATTAGTTGAGTTTTTCTTACTTTCTAAGAATGGTAAAAAGTATTTTTCATTGATCATTAAGTTATTTACGATATGTATAAATTATCAACATTTTCTAATCATTTAATACTTAATCTTTAAAATACTTATTTAATTTTAAAATTAAATATTTATACTAACCACGCTCAGACGATAAATTTAATTTTCTTTAAATAATAACTTTTGATATCATAATTCACTCTCATTTCATTACAACATCAGAGCATATTTATTTTATTTTTAATATGTGACGTCACAGTCGTCTCTTTTTAGCACTTACTCTAAATTACATTATGTTATTAAAATGAAAACTTGAAAACTTATACTTTGTTTCAGATATGACGTTACATTCATAAGTTTAAAATTCTTAATAGAAAGCAGTCCTGTGACGCCACAATTGGTAAAAAATTGAATTGTATAGCCTCGAACCGAAAGAAAGAAAAAGGTTCATTTTGATTACGGATTAATATCTGGAAAAACTACTGAAATATTTATTTTCTTATAAAGTGTGAAGTTATATTCTTGTGAAGTCTTCTAAGTGTAAAAGAAATTTTACATAATCGTTTGCCTGATATAGGAAGAAAAACAGTATTCCTCTGACGTCACAATTGGTAAAATTGCGGTTTTTAACCTCGAACCGAAAAACAGAATAGGGTCCATTTATTTAATTCATTTTGATTTATCACGTGAAAATCTTTCAGTTGAAAATTAATTACAGAAGATAAATAATTATTCCGGTTTTTTTTATTTTTTGGCAACGAAAAAAGAAAGATGATTAAATATTATGGAAAATTTTTCAATTTATTCTGTATGAAAAATAGTGAAATTTTGAATTATTAAGAAAAATATTTGAATAAAATAAATAAAAATTAGCCTATGTTCATTTCAAGCCAATAATCTATCTATATACAAAAATTCAAAGACATTAATCCATCCGTTTTGAAGCCAAGTTCATTCCAATTTTCGGACACACTTTCACATTTATAATATATATAAGGATGAAAGGTACCTCTTCCTCCCGGCATTGCCGGAAGGACTTTTTTGACATGTAGTAATATTTAAATGGAAATGCAAATGTTTTCATATAAAAACTATTTTAGACAAATTTTTCACAAAAGTTAGTAATGTACTTCTAGAACTTAACAAAGCAGCAAAAAGTATTTATATTCAAATTCAAACATTTGGAAAAGATTTTTTAAAACTAGATTTTCCATTTTGTTTAACAATTAATTTTTGTTTACTATTTTTACGCATTATTTTTTAAAAATTGAGTATTATTTATTTCTGTTTCAACAGAAGAAAGAATTGTAACTTGATTTCTTATTGAATTCCGGGATTCGACAAGTATACATGTTTTGCAGGAATAGAGGTTCCGAAAAATATATATCTATAAAATGACTGCCTATCCGTGTGTTCATCTTCGTAATTTTGCTATCAAAATGTTTATGAAGTCATGCATAGAACTAAACGAAATTTACTGTCCATGCTTCTATGTCCAGCTGGTAGATCTAGATTTTCGAAATATTCCACTGGATGGTGGCGCTGTTCTACCAATTTTTAGACTATTTTCTTTTTGGTACCACCGGATAACGTATATGATTATAAGCAGTGAACCAATTTTTTCTGTGTGTCTTTGGCTATGACCGTCAGATCCTCCTTCAATTTGGAAATATTACGATCCAAAGGGTAGCTTTAACAGTGATTTCTGTACCATTTTTTAAATTGTACCATCGGAAATAGTCTCACGTTATGCAAAGAATGTAATAAAATTTCATATTTATGATTTTGTTATTGGAAGTAAGTCCTCCTTGAAGTTCGATATATCTCTCCCGAAAAGGTAATAGCGATTTTTCTGTATTTTTATCCAATTTTCGTGGTTCTACTGGCTCGTTAAGCGACGAAAATTTTGCATCGTGCTATGCAGGCTAATCGCACACAATTGATGTAAAGCAGAATAACGAAAAAAAATATTGAGATACAAAGTATAATATGAAAAAGATAACAATGTAATAAGATAGATAGATCATAACATAAAGATTATAATAAAGATTATCTCGTTTTTCCTCTGATTAATTTACTGATGGAGAAATTACAGATGAAAATAAAAGTTCGTATAATATTGAAGTATTAATATTTTAGCTACTTTTTTTAATTTAAAGCATACGAGAAATTAAAAACTTTCCCGATTAGCATCTTCAACTATTTTACATGCGCATGCAAATTAAGTGTTTTCTTGTATTCATATATTTTATCTGAAAATGCGAGTTAAGTATTCTTTATCAAAAATATACTATTTAAGTTTTCAATCGTTATTCTTAGTATGTATCATCAACATGGAAATATAAAGTTTTAAAAGCGATAATACAGATTTATTTTTAATAATCAGATTTGAACCAAAATTCTCTTAACGAAAAGGCAATGTTTACTGGAAATGTTCGCTTTTGTTACGTGCGGAAAAGAAACAAAACAAAATAATTTATGATTAAAACTGCGTTACCTCTAACGGAAGGCTTTATAGACTTAAGTTTCCAGAAAAAACTGAAAGTAGCAACTTTTATTTTTCATTTTTGTAAATGTTTATTTTATTGTTTTCTAGTAATATAACGAAAATACATGATTATTTATTTTTCGCTATAGTATGAGAGATATTAAATTTCTGCATTTAAACCGGCAAAGTAAAAAATGTAATCCTAAAAAACAAATAGTAGATTCAATTCATATACAAAATAGTTGAAAGACGATTCTACAATCCAATACTTAATTTTTAAATTTTAAAACAAAAAATGTGTTGTTGTAATATGAAGTTAAATGAAGAAACATTTATAACATTTATATTGCAGCTATTTTCATGCTATGTTTTATTTTAAATATGAAAAATAGCACTAAAAAATTTATATACATTTTAGTATTCTCAAGTTTGAATAATGAAATTATATTTATTTATTTTATTCATCTGGCATGTTGGAAACTTTTGGTCAAATGAAGTCAAAAAATATCTATTTTAACTAGCATGTTTCCTGTAAATATATACCTTCAAATGGAGTAAATAAGTTCGATATTTAGAGTTACTAATCCCACTAAAAAAGTGTTCATTATAGGAATTTAAATCATCGTAAGTTCACATTTGTATAGAATTTTGCCAAATTCAGCCGAAACGTTCAATGGTAGCACAAATCAAGAATATTAAAAAGATATATATCACAGGATCGGAAACACCCATTTAATCAAAAGTACATGGTTACGTTTACCAAAATTTGGTTGTCTGTAAAAACTTTCGGAAAACTGAAGTTTATTATGATAAGAATTTTATCAGACATGCTCATCTTTGTTGTAAATAGGATGACACAAACCAAATAGTAGAATTTACAATTATACCTGCCAACAGCATGCATTTGACGTTCAACATTTTGGTCTGAGATTATCCATCCATATGATATCTAATTTGTGATTTCATCACATTTTACACAAAAAGGTGCATATCTTTATATTTTAAATGAATTATTTTTTTGTAAAATTATTAACATAATGTCTGCATCAGTTATGGTGCAGCACCCTGTAATTTTTACAATATAAAGTGTTTGAGAAGAAATGACATACATGAACATTCCATCTTATTGTTGCACAGTAGCAATCCCTGAATTTGTCAATCAAATTAGACAATACCTTGTATGCATATGTAATTAAATTAAATGAGTAACAATTGTCATGATTGAGAAAGAACATAAATTATTAATTAAAAAATGAATCGTTGGTAATCACAATACTAGGTATTGTTACAAACAAAATACTTTTTTAAGAAAATGGGATCGTATTTTTGGATTTAAGGAAATAGTTTACATAAAAATTTCGATTTTCTTTTTTAATATTAAAGTAAATATTTTTTAAATGTTTTGACGCCTCATTTATATGCGTAAGGCAATAATATCGCGTGATATTGTAAATTTTGTTGATGCAGCCAGCACAAGAAGCCATATAAATAAAAATTTTAAATGGCTGTTTCACCCAGTACCATGTACCATGTATGTTCACAAGTTCTGTCACTTTGCCCTTTTAAAAATGTTATGGATATTTTCTTTGTATATGAGATAGAAATTTAAACTTTTTTCTGTATGCTCTTTATTATTTATGTGAAAAATTTGCGCATTCAATTAGCCTTCAATTTTCTTCAATCTTATAAAAAGCATATAAAGCTGTATACCTCAGTAAATACACACACACACACACACACACACACACATATATATATATACATATATATATATATATATATATATATATATATATATATATATATATATATATATGTATATATATATATATATATATATATGTATATATATATATATACACATACATACATACATACATATATATATATATATATATATATATGTATATATATATATATACACATACATACATACATACATATATATATATATATATGTAATAAATGTAGTATTAGACATATGTACAAATTCATGTGACGCATTGTGTATCACATATTTGAAAATCTTATGACAAAATTGGGCAAAATATCAGTATTTAAAAATGTAATAGCAATTTTTAATAACGCAATTTTTCAAAAACTTTTTTTAAAGTTTTAACTTAATACGGACTTGTTTAAAAGTTAAGAACATTAAAATGCAGTAAATTTAGAATTTGAATCATATACTCAAAAATGAGCAAAATTTTTAAAAAGATAAACTGTTCCCTTAATAGAAGATAAACTTTATGAGCTCTTTCTCGGAGTGTTTTTAAAAGTTGGTAGTGTTTTCATTATTTTCATTATGGGGATATTTCATCATAACATTTTTTGGTCAATAATTGCGTTTCCTTATTATTTAAATAATAATAATAATATCAATTTCGATAAACATTTTATAATACATTTCTACGTTAACTTCTTCTTAAACAATATTTTTTAAAAAAACGTGTCAAACATGACTTCAACATCATTAAACATTCACTATTAAAAAGAGAAACTCGAATAAGGTAAAAATTGTAGGAGTGCTACGTGTTTTAAGAATATTAAAGTTACATTTCCCTTATTTATAGCTAAAAGCGTAAAATATTGTTATTATGTTATATCGAAAAACATATTTAGTTTAATGAAGTATATTTGTGGAATAAATTTTCACTGAGGCACCTGCATAAGAATACGGAAATTATTGTGCTTCTAGCTACCTTCTACAATACATATTTCTCACATTAGAGCAAGAAATATTCATTTATTTTGATTATATAATAATATGAAAAGACTTAATATTAAATATAGGCCTGTGTAACTAAATGTAGAAATACAAAACCCACATTAACTTTAGTTTACTTATAGAAAAATTTTCATTGTTCAAAAATCTGTGATTTATTTCATTTTTTTTTTTAGAAAATTATGGTCAAGAAGGCAGCATTGGCAACAATATACAACATAAATTCTCAATTGACTATTATGCTGTACTAATTACAAAAATAAAGAAATAAAAAAATGGCATATATTTGTAATATGTTTTTGTTTTCATATGAATAAATATTGTTTTTCACATCACCATACTATTTAAAAATTTTAGAGTACATTTCATCATTGCTTCACTGTTAATTTTTCTCTGGAATAAAAATAACTTATCATTAAAATCAATTATAAAATGGGAAATCTGCCATACATTTTAAAGTAAAATTTTTAAAAATTTTCAAGGAAAATATTTATAAAGCACATAATGTTTATAGTACAACAATTCAAATATGAAATACATACAGAAAAAACAAACAGAAATTTAATATAAAAAATTCTTTATATAATCAGTAAAGATTTGCACCAAGTCGGACACGGAATTTGTTTTTCTCTTTACTAATACTGAATATAGTTTAGTGGCAATTTGATTATTACTTAAAATATTTTCTTTTTCAAAATTTTCTACTAGTACAAAAAGATAAAATATTTACTGCGGCATTATACTGCATAACTTCAGATAATTTATCACAAATCTAGTTGATTTAAAATAGTAATAGAAAATGTAGAATCATTTTGCACTGCTCCGATTCTTACATTTTTAAAACATACATTTCAGATAAATAACATTAAATGATAGTTAAAAAATTGATTGTAACAACTACCACGTACAAATGATGTCCTTTCAATTAACAAATAAAACAAATTTAATTTTTAAATACGAAGGTGTATAGTAAAGTTTAATAATCACTTGGAAATAATAGCGATAGAAACTTGATTTATTTTTCTCTTTTAAGACTTCTGAATAGTATCTAATGTTGAAAATTGCAGTTCTTAATGTTGATTCGTTTGTTTTTAGGAAGCTGAAGCTTGAATTACCACATAGTATGTAGAAGATAGAGGCTCGCGCTATGATCGCTATGAGAAAGTTTCTGTAGGTTTGAAATGTTACAGTATCTGGCAAATCCATAATATAATCTTGGCCTTTTATGAAAGTAATAGCTCATCAAATGGCACATTTGTTTCATAAAAAGTACGTATGTAAACTGGTTACATGTCCTTTACAGACGATCCAAAATGTGGAAGCTCATCACTCGCAAACGATGCTGCCACATTGAAGAAAATGGAGGACTTTATCCTGTTAGACCGACGGGTAACCATCCAAATGATCATGATTGAGAGTCATCTTACAAGGAAGGTCTCCATACTGGGCATACTCAGATTTTTTTTTTTTTTTTTTTGAAAAAAAAATACTAATTAAGTTATTCATGTATATAATAAAGGATCAGTGAAAAGCGGCGGAATTTCAGAAGAAAACATGTAAAAAAATAAAATACTTTCGATTATTTGGCGTGGAAAGACAAAAGTGTCACACGATTTGGCGAGCAGCATTTTTCCCCGCCAAAAGCATACGATTTTAATGCAACTGAAAACTTCGATTTTTAGAATCCGCGTAAATGGTGTTTTATGAATTTAAACATAAACAATGAGAAAATTTAATATATTTTATACATATATATGTATATTAAATTGCATATGTATATATTATTTGTTTCTGTAGTTATTTATTTTCCACTGGAAAAAGTATTTTCACATATAAAAAATTCTTATTCAGTAAAATAATTTTCATATATTTAAGCGTATTAAAAATAAAAGCTAAATGTATCCATAGCAACAGAATCAAATTGACAATGCTCAAATGGACTTTGAATTTGAAACAATTTTAGTTAATTTATATTTAAATTTCGTTTCAAATCTAAATTTTGATGATTAAATTTGAATTAAATACATATATATATATCAATATAACGCGATATTATACCAAAAACAAACTAAAGCTGACAAAAACAGAGATATTTAATTTATCTAAACACGTTGATCATGAAACTTTTTTCTTTTAAAATGCATTTGACATAAATTTTTTTTTTTTTTTTTGAAATTGCTTTTTATCGCCAACCGAAGACAAATCGCCAAATAACGAGATTTTCATTATTTTTTTACGAACAGGGAACGGGGGTTCCGTCGAAATTTTTTTAATAAACGTTTATATCCTCATAAGAAGAACATTCTGTAATTTTTTGAGATTTTTCGGAGTGTGCCCGTATGGAGACCTTCCTTATTAGATAAGACAGTGCAAAGAAATTTATATAGTAAGAAATGCGCATGTAAAATGTTTCAGCACGTTCGGTTCCCAGATTTTTGACTCCATTTGTAAAGTAATTTCGGCGCGATCTGGAAAATGAAATTTTAAATCTGTGGCAGCAAGACTAAAAGGAATTTTCTTTCTCCTGGTTTATGATTCTTGTATCTATCAATATAATGCAGATTTTCTACTACAAATGATGTTATTCAAGATTTGGAACAATGGCTTTTAACATGATTTGCAGAATAATTCAATAATGGCATTCTCTAGTTTAAAAACTTTGGAAAAACTATCAACTCTGGATGTCGACTATGAAGAGATGTTTTAGAAATAATTAAAAAAGTTTCTCAACCAAAGTTTCTCTCTCTCTTCTTATTTCGTAGTGATAATTAAAGCTTTCCGATACTCCTTAGTATAGATCTAAAATATCTTTATTATTCTCAAGATTACGAGTACAAAATCCTCTTTGGCATTCCAATCATTTGTTTCTTAATAAGAATATGTGCTCCTATGATTTGTGTTTCTTTGTGTACTTTTTACACCCCTTTTTTTTCTCAAAAAAAAGACTTAACCTGTATGATTAAAATGATATTAGATGCCTTAAATACATCACTTTAAAGCTTTTTTAAAAATTTGGGCATAAAAATTATTCTAATTTTGTGCACAATATTGGAAAAACACAAATAAGTTCTGTTGTTTAACAATAAATAAATAAATAAATAAATAAAGTCATGTTCATTATATTTACTTAAATATTGCCATATATTCCGTAAAATTTAACTGGGTCTATAAAACAAAAAACAAAAAGTTTTTTTTTCTAAACAAACAAGGGAAAAAAAATCTTGTTTCATGTTTATCATCTTAAAAATACAGAAAAAGAAATATATGCTTAATATTTTTGGACGCGGTCTTTTGCATTTTTTTTTATTATGTTATCACCGGCTTTTTTTAAACAGAATTTTAGTTTTAGTGATTCAGAAAAATAATAGGGAAATGCAAATTTATGAGTGAAAATAATCAAGATTCAGTGCACCTTATGTGTTACTCATGCTGGTGGCTACCACAAGAGGTCAAGTTTTTACTGTGCATTCTTGTTAAAATGTCAACCACCTTTAAAAAGCCCATCTAAAAAAATGGAATTTCGCCTATCAAAAAGTAATGGCATACTTTATGGAATGCCGTATATATTTTTTTTTCTTTGGAAGTCTTATACGTATTAAACTTTTGACAAACTGTTTAGTTTCAATACTAGCTAAAAGAAATTCAAAAATTGAGATAGATTGTTAGTTGCATCCTTGTATAAAAAAAAAGAAAATAATTCTGTGAAATATTTTAGTAAATATGAATGTTTACCATTTAGAGCTCTTAATGTTAAAAATTAATTAAAAATTTTTGGATACAATACAATGTTCCAATCTTACAAGCTAGAATGAAATGTAATTTTATAATTCATGTTTCGAGATAAATTTCTGTTAAAAATTGTTATTATATTATTATTATTTTGCTTTAAAAAATAATTTTTAAAAAGTGAATTTTGAAACTATCCATATTTTGAAATTATAATTTGAAATGAAAATAGTGTAAACTGTGATCTTTTGAAAAGTAAATGACTCTCGTGGAATCAAATATGCGAATGCAAAGTTATTGCTCATTCCTGAAATTACCTAATGAATTATTTATAAAAAATGCTCCGATGATCATTTGTTTTGTAACGGTTTAAAATCTATTTAAAACTATACATTCCAGTTGTTAAATTTGTACGCTTCCTTAACTATTCATTCGTGAGATTTTCTAATAGCACCCGAAAGTAAAATTTTTTGATGTATCGAAATATAATGTAAAAGTTTGATTTTAGCATGAAAATGTTTAAAGTTCTTATAATTTACGCATGAAGAAGAATCACAAAGAAAGATTTAATATGGAATTGAGTAGCAAAATTTACTACCAAACTATTCAGACTATGCAGTCATTTTTTTTATACGATAGTTTGAAGGAAACGTTTTAGAAGTAACATGCATTTATTTATTTTAATTTCAGTCCTCTAAATTTAAACAGGACATCAAGATAAAATAATTTTTAATACTTCCCTGTATTTATGAATCAAAGGAATTTCAGACAGTAACAGAAGTAATTTTTTTTTTAGAAATAAGTATTTTTTAAACAGTAATAACAAATTCAAACATTTGTTAGTGTTAATAACTGTATATATTGTTTCTTAATACTAATAAAATAATGCGTGTAAAAAATTAGGACTTAATAGAAAAGAAATGTAAAAAATTTCATATTCTTAAATAATTCGAACATCATGTTCAGCAACTGTTTGTGTATAACGCACAAACTTAGAGATTTTAGACACATTTAGATACTTTAGATACACATACACATTTAGATTTAAATCATTTACAGAGAGAAATGGAATTCTGATTTTCCTAGTGCCCTTCAGAATACGGGTAATGTAATATCATCTTGGGATAGTTGAAGTGAAAGATATTTATGGGATTTTATTAAATGCTTCTCTATCTTCGGAGTTATATTTATTTTTAGGAAAAACTTTAGCGATTCTAGAAGAATATATTAACGTTTAAAAGTCATTGGACCAGTGTAATATGTTATATGCAAATTGAAATATTGATGTAAGATTTTATAGTTATGCAAATTATTTTGGAAATTTATATTTTTCTTTTTGTAATATCTATTTAATATCTTTAAAAGATGAAATCAATTGTATGGCGAAATATTTACTTTCTTAAACGATTAATTTTTTCCTAAAAAATTGAACTCACATATTTATTTTTGAAAGTAATGTATATTTTTTGTTGTTCATGTTAATATGTTTCCAAAAAGAAATTTTCTAAGAATTTCGCCAGAAGAAAAAAAATATCCACATGATAATCAAAAATTGAATTTGTGTCAAATAAATACGCAAAAGATATTAATGTAAAATTTCATGTTTGTATTGAATTTTGGAAACACCCGCTCACTCTTAAATTATTGTCTTAAATAATCGTTGAAAAAATTAATCTTTGTATGAGATAAAAATACTAATTTATTTTTATAATATAGAAATTCAAAATCTATAAGTTACACGGTAATACTTTTGTTTTAGATTCAACCCACATTTAATATTGCAATATCTGCGAACGAAAAATAGCAAAATCAAGTATCAACAAACAACTACGATCCCACCAGATCTATAAATTTTGGCCCGTAATTACACCATTTTTTGGTTGCAGCTAATCCATTATTACAAGTGTGCTCAACAAAGAAAAAAAACCGTACATTTTTTAGAAAAACTTTAAAAGAAAATATTTTATTTTGATTGATTTTTAATTTTTAGCGGAAAATATTTACTGTTAAAAGCTTCATTCACATAAT
The DNA here is from genome assembly GCA_964019185.1 of Maratus speculifer. Taxonomy (NCBI): domain Eukaryota; kingdom Metazoa; phylum Arthropoda; class Arachnida; order Araneae; family Salticidae; genus Maratus; species Maratus speculifer. The sequence continues at coordinate 298,722,788 of OZ025290.1, forward strand.
ATATTTTTTTAATAATCTTTAAATATATTTTTTAATGTGTGTGAAATATTGAATACTTTTTTTTTGGGGGGGGGGGGCATCTTTGATATGATTTTGATTAAAGTCATTTTTATGAGTGAATAGAGAAATATAAAAAAATAGCTAAAAGCAAGTGAATTTGTACGATTTAAGACTCAATTAAATAAATACAAAAATCAAATTTTGAGAAGTCGCGAATAACTGCTGACTGCGATCGATAGTTTTCGCTGTATGCTAAGATTTTTCATTGCCAGAAATACAAAATAAAACTAGATAGTTCTTTTGATTGTCGTGTGTCATCGAAGCAGTTCATCATAAGAATACACAGAGAAAAAACACATTTTTAAAAAATTACACGCGTTTGTCACCAATTAATGGTTCTGTTTAAATTCCCCCAGCTAACAGATCTTAATAATACTACAGCAGAAATATTTAAATCGTTAATAAAAATTAAGACTCGCTTTATTCTTTGAAATGCACGATAACGTTTGTATTTATCATAATGTATAATTTACAAATGTCGAAAGTTCGATTATACACAGAGATTATTTTGAAAAGCAATTCGTTTATTATTTTAATCAAAAAAAGGTACGTGACAGCAGTAAAAACTTTTTCGATATTATGGAAAACAAAATATTATTGAATAAAAATGGAAAATTATTTAATAATCTGAAAAATTATTTTGAAGTTAATGTTAATTCTATACTCAGTAATTATTTGAAATAATATGACATTTATCGTAAAGAAAAATTATATTTTTTCTTAACCATTTATTTTGAATTATTACATCTAAATGAGATAAAAACATATTTTTTTATTATCAATCTTTAAAAATTCATAAATAAAAAATTCAAAGTCATTGTTTGAAAAATGCATATATTACTTACCCATCATACGTAGTATAGGGTAAGTCTTGCAATCGTTTTGAAAATCGAAAAAAAATTTTTGACGGATTTACACGTTTTAGATAGTGGAGATTCCGAAAAACATATTTTTAGAAAAAAAAATTTGCCGTCCGTCTGTCTGTCTGTCTGTCTGTCTGCCTGTCTGTCTGTCTGTCTGTCTGTCTGTAAACGCTCTATCTCCCGAACAAATTGAGATAGAGACTTGAAATTTTGTATGTAGTTAGTATGTAAGAATGGGACGAACCCTATTTAATATCAGCAACCTCGATTATCCGGAACTATTTTTTTCGGACCCTCGAAAAATTCGTTCTGATAAAAGGTATATAAAAATTTTCGAATTTTTTTGTTTTAAGAAATGGACATAAACTGCAATTAAATAACACACATTTTGCATATAAAACGAAGACGATAGGATTATTAGTTGCCGAGATATTTGTAATCCTGTTTTCCACATTCTTCGATTTTTCATGACCCTGTATTTCATTCAAATTTCAATTCAGAGGTATATTTTAATTGGAAATGAGACGCTTAATCCGACACAGTTAATTGTTAGTTAATAGAATTATTATTTTTGGAGTTATAAGGATGTTTCTTTTACGCAGTTCGGTACTACTTGAGTAGTTTGGCGTTTTACATAATTTGTCGAAATTGGTATATCAGCAGTTCTTTAATAAAGCATTACTATGTATATTAACAATATTTAAATTTTGTTTATGAATTGCAATGCATTGCATAAATAGTTTTCACGTGTTTTATTTTCATATGCATATCCATGATGGGTAAGTATTACGGTGGCCCCCAACGACTAGTTTTCTAAATTATATTAAAAAAGCTAATAGCAACAAAGAATAAAGCTAACCGGGAATGTAAAAAGCCTATTTTCATTTATATTTGTAATGTTAAATCATAACTGGCGTAAAAAATATAATGTGAAAAAACACTTAAATTTAGAATAAATTTATTGACAGTATATGTTTATTCTTCTGGATTTAAAACGCACACAATCCTAAAAGCGAAAATAATATTTCTTATTAATGTTGCAAATTATGTAAAATTCTATAAAAAAAGGAAAGTTATAAAAAAGGGAAAGTTATATACATTTGTGAAATAAAGTGTTAAAAGGTTTCCGGAATCTGTCCATTCGTTTCACTTTTTTACATACATTACTGTTAAGTAACAGTAATTTTAATTTATCTTAACCATAATATGCTCATAAAACATTTTTAATATAGTTAAATTACCATTGATTGCGAAATCTGTGGATTGAAAAGACATATGATGAAGATTTTCAATAGTGCATGCATGAATTTCAGATTCATTTTTACATGTAAGTTCATGAAAAATAACTACCAAAGTTAACATACACCTTATCTAACCTTACATGATTTTTTTCTAATGACAACAATACATGAGAATATATTCAATGCCATCATATATTTTTTGCAAACCCAGCAATATATCCAAATTGACTCGATGTGTACTTAAACCAAATACTTTAGTTAACGTTTCTGTTTCATATTTACAGACAGCAATGATTTCAGTTATTCTACAATATTTCTGTCATTTCCAGGCGAGTTTCTTATCAAATTGATTTTATTCAATCTATAAAAACACTGTACAAAGAAAGGGGTGGAGTTGAAATTACAGATCGGATTTATTGATTCCGAAATGTCAATAAATTCTTAGAAACCTTTCTTTTATGTTTAAATAAAGTATTTGGACATGATAATAGAAAATGTTTTACTTTCTGTATACCAACTTTAAATTGAACCATGATGTGAATATACATTATCTGTATTATGTATTCCATTAGGACAACTTTTATTTCAACTTTTATTTTAATTTATTATCAACTTTTGTTTTAAAGATTAAAAGATTTTCATATATGGGATTAAAATAGCTGTATTTTATTGCAATGCATGCGTTATACTTTTATGCAATGTTAAAACAACTTTATTCATTAAATTACGCTTCAATTGCATTAAAAAATGAACATATATAAACCTACATATTTGTATACATATATTTAAAAAGCATGTATTTTACTGTAATTTGTTAGGATGAAAATGAAAAATAAGCATACCAGGCGTGATACATGTAGTGGTAGTACAATGAGAAAAAAGATTATATATCATTTAGCCGCGCGTTGCGCACTGTATAAGTGGATAATACTAAAATGTTAATAATTAAATATCCAAATAAGCAAAAACGCCAAATTTGAATTATTTATTATCTATGATGTTGTTCGAAAATTACTTAGAAAGTTTTTTATCGTTTTACATTTTGCTAAAAGAAAGAAAGTATTCAGGGTACAAAAGAAGAAGGCACATACATTTATATACATTTTCAAAATATAATATAAAAGTTTTATTTTAATTTTACGATTTATGCATGTGGAAGAATCCAAAAGGAAGATTTAATATGGGATTGAATAGTAGATTTTACAGCAAACCGGTTTATGTACTCATTTTTATATGACAGTTTCTAGCTGTTTTTTCACGAGTGTGTTTTTTAGATGATATCAAATTAAATTTACTTCTAAACTTCATTCTAATGTGTTGACAAATCAAAGTAATAACAGCCATAACTTGTTGTAACTTTTATTTTAAAACTAAAAATATATTTTTTAAATATTAAAATAAAATATTATAAAGCCTTTTGTCAAAATTTATATATCAACATATAGTCAAAGAATATTTTAAAAATAGAAATCCTAATAAATTATGCTTTTAGCCAACTAAGACTTTAAAGAAAATAAATGTTATGAATTCCAAATTATTAAATAGCACGAACACCATGTTTAGCAACTTTTTGTGTTTTACTTACAAACAAAAAATTCACATTTTATTCCTTTACAGAAAGAAATGATATGTTGCTCTTCCAAGATCACATCAGAATATGGGTTATTTAATTTCATCTTGAAATAGTTGAAGCGAAATACATTTATGGAATTTTATTTATGCGTCTCCATATTCAGTGTGTTATATTTTTTATTTATTTTTTTTAAATAGGAGCGTTTTCAGAAGAATATCTTGTGCGTTTGAAAGTCATTGGACCAGTGTAATATGTTATATGCAAATAAGACTGTTGAATTTTTATTTAAGATTGATTTCAGTTTTTACGCGTATGCGAATTTATTTTAAAATCGTAGTGTGTTCTTTTTTTCCCTGTAAAATCTATTTAATAATTTATAAAGCTGAACTCAATTGTACAGAGAAACATTTAGTTTTTAAACTAATAATTTACCCATTGAAAAAGTAAAATCATAAAATTATAATATTTGACTGATATGTATTTTTTTTTTTGGTTCATGTTAATATGTTATCCAGAAAGAAGTTTCTTAAAATTTTGTAAAAGAAATTAGTCAGATGTATCAATCCCAAAACGTTCCTCTTTCTCATGCATGTTAATACTTCAAAATTCATTTTCACAGGGAAAATATATGCTCATCATGAAGATTCTGATATGAAATTCATTGCATTAGCTCTTATGGTGTAAATGCAGCAAAATTAGAACATAGTAGTGCCACTTATTGAATAGTTTATACCAAATTCTAATCAGCAGTAACTTATGTTAACGCCTAACTAGATTCGAAATTTGGAGAAACTTCATGCATTAATTTTTGGGATAGAATTTTAGTGGGGATTATGTAAAATGCAGCATAGCAGCGCTACATGTTGAGTGATATACTTTAAAACATTGTTAGCAACAATATTAATCAACGTGCACTTGAATGTGAAGTTTGGAAATTATTCTTGCATTAGCACTTGAGACACTTATATTGAGGCAATATTGAGGTAAAAAATGCAGCACAGCAGTGCCACCTGTTAGGCGATTTACATTAGCCAAAATTTAGTATCTTTGCATGTCAAGGACTAGTGGAATGTGAAAATCTGTGCATTACTTCTTAAGATAGAGCTAATGTGGGAATCGTGTAAATTCTGCAACATGCATCATAACAGCGACACCTATTTTGGCGATTCACACCAAAAATAAAACAACGGCAAATAAAATAAAAAGATAATCTAATCTGAAAATTCATGAAAATCCATTCATCAGTTTTTGAGATAGAGCTATTGTGGAATCGTGAAAAAATGTAGCATAGCCGCACTACCTAAAGGGCAAATAAAAATCTAGTGAGCTTTAATTTATATCACAGGCTATCAGAGCATGTCAGAGATATCAGAATATAACAGATTCAGGCATATCAGAAAATATAATTTTCCCTTGAAGTCCGCGCATTCGATTTCGAGATAGAACGTCCATAAAATTTGTATCACTTATGTACAGACAGGAAAACATGTTTTTTGGTACCTGTGACCTAATAAACATGTAAATCTGTCGAAAACCGGTAGTTTTCACGAATCCGGCACTTTCTTCTTTAAAGAAAGAAAAAAGTAAAAATATACACGTGATGATCAACTGAATGGTGGTTTGAAGTTTAATGTCAATGGAATAGACAAGAGAAAATAATGAGAAATTTCGTGTCTATCGCGAAATTTGTGATAACATGCCTGTTTTTGTTCTTACTCTTCTTATTTGTTTTTGTCCGAAATAATTATCAAAAAATGAATACCGTATTAGATAAAATTATTCTTTTTAAAGTCCTTAAAATTAAAAAAACTATTTAAACGTCCTCAGTTAACGGTTCTTTTAAATTCACCTTTAAAAAAAAAACTTAAAATCCCTAATGAAACTTAAAATCCCTAATGCAATTTATGTTTTTTAACATGCATGATAAGGTTATGTATTCATTATATATAGCTTACAAACATATAATTTTATTCAATTATTTTCAAAAATGAAAAATAAATTAATGCCATGATAGGATATTTTCAAATAAATGATAAATGAGGACCCCAGAAACCAAGGGGTACAAGTGACAAAATGTCGATTTGGAGTAAATTGAGTTTAAAGATAACTGATGTTAAATTGGAACATCAATAACAATTGAGTGGATTGAAATAGGAAATTTCTGCTTGTTGCATTTTGGTCTTTGAACTCTTATTTCAATAACTGTTAAAAAATAAAGTACAATTTTCTTTAAATGTATAATTAATCAATATTGTTTGTTTTTCGAAAAAAAGTGGTTTGCCTCTATAACTCAGAAAAATAATACGAAAATCACTTATTTTTCTTTACCTGAAATGAAAAAAGCATATTTTTAGGTCCTCTATGTATTTAGTTTAGTTTTTTCAATTTTGTCACTTATAACCCTTGGCTTCTGGGGTCCTCAACTAATTGTAAAACACGTTTCAGTAATCATTGGGAAAATTATGACATTAATCAATATTAATAATGGGATATGTTTTCCTTCCCCATTTATTTTGAATTATTATATGCAAATGAAATACAAACAGATTGTTGTAAAGGATATTTAAAAAAAATCATAAATAAAAAAAATAAAAATCATTTTTTAAAAAATCATATATTTTCCAAATTATGTCAAGTAAGATAATAATAATAATGAAAAAAGATAACTGGGAATATATAGAGACTACTGTATTTGTGATTGTAACATTTAATTATAATTGGCCATTAGAAGTCTGATGTCATCAAATAATTTAAACTTCACAGAAAGTCTTTGACAATGTGTGTTTACCCTTATGCACATGCTCAACCACATCGAGATCGGTTGATGTATCAGAGCGTTGTCGCAGGCAAATAAAGTTTTAAAAAATATCATTCACTTTAGAAATGCGAAGTGTCATTTTTTACAAAGTACTCAGCCATTTTTAAAGATATAAACAAAACAAAATATGCTGCAAAATCTTTGTATAAAGGTCAAATACAAAGAAAAAAAATATTTTCAATTAATAATTTTTCTGCATTTAATTTTAAATTTTGAATTTAAGAAAATCGAATGGCCACCATTTCGAAAAATTTCGAATAAAAACAATATTAATTGTCCCTATTTCAAAACAAGATGGCTGATGATACTGGCCAATGAACGCAATCGAGACACATGCATGCTCTATTTACATACAAAATAACATCCAAATCAGCTCATTTATACCCGTGTTATCACGTGACAAAAATCAGATCATTCAAAAATGTCAGCCATGCTAGAAATTCAAAGTGTTATAGTTCAGCTTTTTTTTTTTAAAGACAGAGAAAACAACAAATGCTCTGGAATCTTTTTATCAAGTTTAAACACATAAAAGAAAATCTTTTTTTAACTTCTAATTTTTGTGTACCTAATTTTTAATTATATTTTTTAATTAAATGGCCGCCATTTCGAAGCACGATGGTGGATGAAACTGGCCAACGTACTCGGTTCTGACATCGGTATATACTTTATACACACCAAATTACATTAAAATCGGTTCTTAAATACGTGTGTTATAACTTGACGAAAATCAGACCATCTCAAATTGCCAGCCATAGAATTTTAAAGTGCTATAACTAAGCTTTCATTGAAATCGTTTATAAATACGATAATTGCAGCATCACAAAGATACAGAAATATATCTGTATGTGATATAGATACACACACACACACACATATATATATACATATATATATATATATATATATAGATAGATAGATAGATAAGTCGACATTTGAAGTGAGGGTAGTTTTTGGTAGTTTTATACCCAAATTTTTCGCAAGTGCTTTCTTCCAGAAAGCTCAATAGGTAGTTTTTTACGTTTTCTAATGAAAAATTTCTTAAAGTGAACAATCGCAAATGCGCAAATAATATTTCTTAATATTTTATACAAATAACACAAATTTCTTTAAAGAATAAAAAGAAAATAATTATATATTAAAACGACAAGCTATACAGTGGCGGTCAAAAGTTTCCGGCCAGTTAATTTCTTTCATTTATTTACGAAAAGTTTTCAGAAAAGAAGAAGCACAAATGCTGCAAAAGTTAGAAATATGTGAGTGATCTCTGACCACGTGATTATTTTGATTGGATACTAAAGACGCTTCATGCAAACGGGTAGAACTCGAAGTTCACGTGTGCTAAAGTTTCCGGCCACTCATCATTCCTTAGTTTTTTCCCACCGGTAAAGTGTTTTTTGGTCGTGTTTGTGGATGAATTTACGTAAATTGCACAGTTTAAATTCAAAATTGAAAAGTTCAACAATTATTGTTCGTAAATGGATGATTAATTTGTCATTAAAGGGTCAATATTTTCGAGGTATTGCTGTTAAATTATCGATCGGTAAAATCGACAGTAAACGATATTTAAAAATTATAAAAATTTGGCCATGACCTTCAAGAATTTATAAGGTTCAGGGGACTCCAAAAAATGACTATTCTCATAGACAGAATTATCAGGAGAAAAACAATTGATGACCGTTGCAATACACAGCTATTTATGGAATGAAAATATTGCTGAAATTAGTCGCTCTACCGTGTCAAGATACTGACGTGATACAGAACATTATGGAAGAATCTGTGTTTAAAAATCTTCCATAGGAAAAAAATATGAACGTACCCGACAATTTTTTTCCAAAACCCAAAGTATGGTCAATTGAAAACTAGACAAAAGTACTATTTTCTATAAATAAAATTTGAAACATTTTTAGGGTCCGTCACTAAGTCCGATGTTCTAACATCAAAAGATGTGAGACTTATGTTATTTCTACAATGAAGCATGGAGGAGGACACCTTATGCTATGCGGAGTATTTTCTTCAAAAAGTGTCGGTACGTTATTTGAAATACACAGCAAAATGAATGATGGAATGTATAAAGATATCTTTGAATATTATTCGCTACCTTATCAGAGGAAAAACGTTGGTCGAAACTATTTGTTTTAACATGATAGCGACACAATGAATGTGTGCAAATCTCCACAAGCAATGGTTTTCGCACAAAAAAATTTGGTCTTTGAAATGGCCAGTCCAAACGCCCAGCATGACTGCAATAGAAAATCTTTGGAAAGAAGTTGTCAATTGTCTTCCGAACTATAAATATTCCAACTCAGCCGAAGTACCAAAAAATTGAAAGAAATGTGGAAAAAGACGTACCACACACGATCTTTCACCGTTGATTGTATGACTGTCATGTTGATGCGCAGTAGAACGTATTACTAAAAGTAATAAATTGTAATTCGATAAAATACTAATTGTAAATTTTGTTGATCGTTGTAGTTTTCTATTACAATGCATTTTTTTTAACTTGCGAATGTTGCCGAAACTTTTTAGAACATGCGTTTTGCTTTGTACTTAATTTTGTCAATTAAATTTATTGATATTTTTCTGTTATTTCATAAGTAAGTTCCTAACTATCATGTCAATAAAATGTATAAGTATCACTTTGAGATTCCTCTTCATGTGGGCATACTTACAAATTAACTGAAAAATTTTTTCTGATCGGAAACTTTTAACCGCCACTGTATATATTGTGATTTCTTTTTTTTTATTCATTAAAAAAAAAACTTATATTTGCCAAATTATTTTAAGTAAGAAAATAATATTAATAAGAAAAGTTAACTGCGAATATATAAAGAGTAACTTGTATTTGTGATTGTAATATTTAATCATAATTGACAATAAGAAGTCTGGTGTGATAAAAACATTTAAACTTCATAGCAATTCATTGACAATGTATGTTTACTCTTTCGAAATTAAAAGATAAACATTTTCAATTACACAGATAATATTTTTTAATAACTTGTAAAAATAATACAAATTTCTGAAAAGAAAAAAGGAAAACAATCCTATGATAAACGGTATAGTATGTATTGTATAATTCATAAATATCACAGCAATAGATTATCTCCTTAAATATTGCTCTTACGCACAATTCTTCCAAATTTAAAGTTTCATAGAAAAAGGTGCCAAATTTAATGACATAATTGCAACTCCACAGGAAGAGGTTCTGTTTTAGAAAATGCAAAAATCCCGTTTAAAATAAATTTTTCAATTATGAAAATTTTTCTTATCCATTCCTGAATTAAATAAACAAAAAAGAATCATATTAGTACATAAGAATTACGACGAGTTATTAAAATCATGGGGATCATCCACAAATTGTATATTATTCACAGTCCATTTAAGACAGTGCTTCTTCCTTGGGAATTAAGTAGCAACGTAAGGATTTTAAGTAAAATATTTTTTTATATTATGCTTAAAGCCTTTAGCAGAGCTACGCACGGATCAAAATAAATAGTCCCAATCTCGAGCCGATCCATAGAAAAAAGCTTGGCCAGCATTCTTATAGAAAAAGTTCCAAACTTAATGAAATTAGCTGCAACTCCATGGGGGGAGGATCTATTTGAGAAAATACAAAAATTCATTTTTTAAACCTCCCGTTTAAAATAAAACATTCAATTAAGACATTTTTCCTTATCCATTTCTGAATTAAACAAAATAATTCATCTCCGTATCTACAAAGCTCGTAGCGTTATTGAAATTCAAACTATGAATCTTTTTCTCATGAGGATCATTCACAAATTGTATATTACACATAGTCAATTTAAGACAGCGCCTTTTTTTGGACATTAAATAGCAGCCTAAAGATTTTAATATAAATCTACCGTCATATTATGGTCAGAGTTCCAACCTCCGGCTTTTGTTAATTCATGAAAACGTACTTTGAATCAGAAAATTTATTTAATTAGAAGTGTCTAGTATTAACTCAGAGGGTCATATGAAATTTACTTAATTTCGTTGACTCAAAATAATTCTGGTTAGAAGTATGATTGTTTGATTTTTAAAAAGCCGGAGGTTGGCATGTCTGTATGCTGGAATTTTTTGTAGAATTCTATACAGATTGAAATAAACTGATCTGGTCTCGAGCCGATCCATAGAAAAAAAAGTTTAGCCCGGGCTGGTAAAATGTTTAAATCCTTGCCCGAATCTGGTCCGACCTAGGCTCATTTCATCAAAACACATTTTTTTACGTCAATATATCTAAAAAATGTTTCGTATCAAGGTGTTTTTACCTCAAACGATTTTATAGCTTTTAAATAGCTTACAATTTTTTTCTTTGTGTTTATAATCTTTATATATAAACAAGCCCCAAAGGCTGGGATTTTTTTTTTGAAATCTCTTTTTGTATATAAATGTTTCACTTATCATTTACTATCGTTAATCCATAGTACCTGTTTTAGGGATTGTTTGATGGCCTGGAATTTTTAACTCTCGCCAGTACTATAAAACCGGCAGTTGTGAAGGTTAAAATTATTAAAACACTCTTAATCGTATGTTAGTAATGTATTGATTTAAATCAATCAAAGGGCATTAATAAAATAAAAAACAGAGAGGAAAAGGCAAAATTACACTGGATCGGAATTATAAGCTGCTGAAACCGTTTACTTTTTCACCTAGACGCAATTTATTGAAACGCATTTCAACATTTTGTTACGATCCAATTTTTGTTTAAAATTTTAAATTATTTTATTTATTTATTTAATTTATTATTATTATTATTATTATTATTATTAATTTTATTATTATATAAGAATTGTTCAAGAGTAAACGATACAAACTGGAAAAAAAAACATTTAAAAAAATACTAAAACTTTAAATTATTCTCTTCTTTATCTAAAAGAAAAAAATGAAATTCGATAATATTTGATTTTAACGGTTATGATTCGGTTATAACGATTTTAAGTCACCTAACATAAAAACAAAAATAATCATTTATTCTTTTTTTTTTACTTTTTTGTGATGTTTTAGAATGCAATTTTGTATAAGAATTACATAATTAATCATCATACACACACACAAAAATAAATAAATAAATAAAATTTTAAATCAATAATTTTTACATGTTTTCTGGAATTCTTGTAGTAACATTGTTTCTTGAATTACATGCGTTTCAATTTGTGTGTAACACCTTGAAATTTGAAAAAGTGTTTAAATAGCCCACAACTTCTACGAGTTTGGCAGATATGAAGATTACGATTTTTGTGTATAATTCAGAAAATGATAAGCAAAAGAATCTTAACATGATAATTTATCCTAATGGGGGTGCATAGAAATTTAATTTTTGTATTTTTTAGAGTACAACTCCTAAAGAGTTTTAACATGCCTCATTAATTTTTCCGCATTAATTATGAAACTTTGTAATCGGAAGTATGTACCTAGAGACATTATTTAATCAGACTGTCTTGTTGTTTTGATAGTCATGATTCAAACTGTATATGTGTGGGTTTCTAGTATTCGAAATTTGTCGGAAACTGTCTATTTATCCGACTGCTTTTATAATCAACTGCTGTTTAAAAGTAATTTTAGTTTATCCTAACCATAATAGTGTCATATTTTTTTCATAATTAGGTCAAGTAACCGTTATTTGAAAAAAACGTTTGCAAAGTCTGGTGGAAATTTGTAAAAGCGTTCTTATGGACTTTCGATACATTTTTAAATATTAGTTCATGGAAAACAATAAACGATTAATACATACGTTTTGGCAGAGCATTGGCGGCTTCAACCAATACATCCCTGGTTCGAATCCTAGCCCGGACTTTTTTTACCCCCCTACCCCCTCAAAAATGAAAAATGGAAAATTTACTTTTGTTATAATTAATTTACCGATTGAATATTCGTGTTTAAAATTAATCTAACATACATTTTGGATAAAAAACACATGGACTTTTTTTCAAATCATAACAACACTTGAAAACATATTTAATTTCATCTCTTATTTCTGCAAACTCAACCATATATCCTCAATGATTCAATGCGTTCTTAAACAAAATACTTTTGTTAACGTCTGTATTCTATATTTACAGATAAACATTCTTTAACTTATTCTACAATATCATTTCCAATAGAATTTCTTATTAAATTGATTTTATAAAACCGATAAAGATACTTTACAGTGTAACAGGTGCAGTTGAACTTAAAAATCGAATCTATTGATTTCGAAATGTCAATAAATTCTTACAAATCTTGTTTAATAATAAATATTTCGACATGATAATAAAAAATATTTTGCGGTGTATAAAATAAATTTAAATTGATCCATAATATTTTGTAAAAACAATTTTTATTTCCTAAAGTTTAAAAGACCTCTATATCTGGAATTGAAATAGCTGTATTTAATTGCAATACACACGTGGTACTTCAGAAACTTTTAAAACAACCCTGTTTAAAACTTAATTAATATATATAAAACTAGATACAGGGTGTCCAGAAAATGACTGACCCTTTTTGAGTGTAAATAACTAAAAAACGGTTTGAGATAAAAATGTGCGGTTTGCTGCATTGTTATCAGAAAATCAATAATTTTTTGGCTATGAATCATCTTGAAATAGTTCGAATTTCGGCCAACAGCTAACGGTGGTGGCGGCAACAGGCTGTCGAAATTCAGACATTACTCTAGTTATCATACGCATGAGCTTTTTAGCTCATTTTGCAGAGTCAAATCTTAATCAATATGTTGAACTGACTCGTCTGACTTTCAGAAATGGAGTTTGATGGATGGAAAGAGATTTATATTAATATTTATGATTGAATAATGTCAATTATACTTAATAAAAACCAACAAACATACATTTTAATAGGCATTGACATTTCACACATTTACCATAAATAAATTGCATTCAAAATTTTTTTTGTACCCGGTTAATTGATTATCTTTTATGTAAATAAATTGAAAATATGGGATAAACACCGCTTTTTTATGTTAAAAATATCTTAATATTTAATCGAAACATTTCTTCCATTAAATAGCAAAAATCCCCCTCCCCTTTCCTGAACTAACCTTCTTGAGGAAAAGAAAGGAAAGAAAAATTCTGAAAATTCCTCTTACATCTGATTTGAAATAAGGAACATTATTAAAAAATGATATATGAAAAACACTAATGTTCCAGTAATTAGGTAATATTTATATTTATAAAATTGAACTAAAATAAGTAAAACTATGATGATTCTATGATGATTCAGGATCTATTATGCTTTCTGTAATAAAATTTTGACAAGGGGTGACTCGCAGGATATAAAAACAGGTAAGTCACCTTTATTCTTTTTAAGCATCCTTCTATTTCAGCGTAGATGCGATTGTGTATAAAAAGCATCCTAAAATCTGTAGTAGATTTCGTAATAAAATTTTCAGATATGTTAAATATCAAAAAATGAACATAACTTTGGGATGAATTCGGTTTGCGAAAAAATTAAAAATATTTCGTTTTAGACATGTTTTCGTCTTAGCAGGTAGTTTTGTATGTCACTTTCTCCGTCATGATCAATATATATATTTTTTGTTGTTGTTTAAGACAGGATTTGTTATAGACGAAATATAGACGAAACTTTATTCTAAGGTTTAATATATTTATATGTGCCAATTTAAAAGTCTTTTCTTTTAGAAATTGAAATTGCCAACACTATTTCCTTACCACCGTTTTAACCACTTATCTGATTTCAACACAGGACGTAGACAAGAACTTGCTTGACCCATCACTTAAAGCTTTTTGACACCACTATTTTTCTTAAAAATACAAATTCATACTATTTAATGGAAGAAATCTTAGATTAAATATTAAGATATTTTTAACTTAAAAAAGTGATGTTTATCCTATATTTAACTAACCGGTTACATAAACATTTTTGAATGCAATTTATTTATGGTAAATGTGTGAAAAGTCCATAGACATTATAAAAGTATAATAGATATTATTCAATGATAAATATTTTTATACACCTCTTTCCCCAACAAACTCTATTTTTACAGGTGAGTGGAGAGCCGATTCAACATGTCGACTGAGATTCGACTCTGCTAAACGAGCCGAAAAGCTCATGCATATGAACACTAGAGAAATGTCTGAATTTCGACAACCTGTTACTGCCGCCAGCGCCATCTGTTGGCCTAAATTCGTACTGTTTTAAGAGATTGCATAGCTAAAAATTTATTAGTTTTCTGATAACAATGCAGCAAACCGCACATTTTTATCTCAAACCGTTTTTCTGTTATTTACTTTCAAAATGAGTCCGTCAGTTACTGGACACCCAGTATGTATGTACACATATTTAAAAGATGATGCATTTTATTGTAGTTCATTATGTTTAAAATACATTCTTATGGTGGTATTGTTTGAACTCATATTGGTGGATTAGAAAATATCACTAAAACAAATAGTTGTTTTAATCAAATTAAAATCAATAAAAAAAGCAATCAAAATATATGTATATGTATATATATATACATATAAATAAATAAATAAATAATACATCAATTCTTTCAAAAAGTAACATTTCATTTACTTAGAAACCTATTTCCTTAGGCTTTGTTTTTATAAAAGCAATTTAAAAAGGGAATTTTGATAATGGAGTTTAATAAACACATTTCTAATATTGTAAATATTTTTTTTATTAAAAATATGTGCCAAAATAAATACAGATTGCTAAATGGTACACTGAAATACAATACATTTAAAATACGCTTAAAAATTATCAACGTTTCGCATCGTTTTTACAAACGTCGTAAGGATAAAATAGAAATATGTTAAATCCAATTAAAGCTTTCAAAATATAAACACATGCGTCAAAGAGTCCTCGAGCATACTTGAATTAAGAGTGCGTAAACCTGCTTTTCAATTAGTTATAGCACATTGTGCCAGATTTTTTGAATGGTCTATGGCTAATGATCATTAAAAGCACGTTGTTCACGCTTATTTATCGTAATGGATTATAAAATGTTATTAAGATAATGAATCTTACATGGAATTATGATTTTAGCTTCATCAAAATTAATTTTGCTCCTCTCATCTGTATCCCGTATTTTAGTACATATTTTTAGTATAATTTATACTGCAATTGTCAAATTCATAATCATAATTATTGTATTTTTATATTTGTGTTATTAGCAAAAGTTGCAATACAAAGAAAGAACATTGGATATTATATAGAATTTTTAGCAATAGTCGATATAGACGGGGATGTACAAAATATTCGGAAGAAACGAACAGTATATGGTTAATGGTGACGCAACTTATTTAACTCTTGTACGTTAGGATTTTACGCTAGGATGTCCTGGGTGTATAGTCATTTTCTTTTCTGAATTTTAAACAACAAATTGGCTGAAGTATGAAAAAGTAAATACAATAAACAAATAAGAGATTTCTTGAATCTTTCTGGGATAGGAAAGAAAGAAACAGAAGAGTTATAATAGTAAATACAATACTGAACAGGCCGGAAAGCCAGGAAAATCTGATGTGTATTTAAAATTGTGTATTTTATGCAGTAAAATCAAAATAATCCAAAAACCCTCGACTTGATTCCGAAAAATGAGGTCATCTCTTCTGAAACACATTTTATTCTTATGGTAGCATGATACTGTAGAGAACCATCCCGATCGCAATCCCGGTCATTTATAGAAGTTAGATACAGTCAAAAGATTATACATTTTAGGGTGTATCTTTGCGTTGTTTTACACTAGCAAAGAAATACAGATGTATCTGAATCTCTGAAAATATAGCACAACTATAAAAATATAATATAATCACGACCGAAAATATACAGCAACATCATTAGAGGTACTCACTGGTCTAAAACGCAGTTTCTGGCATTAGAAATTTAAGATACTAATATCATTTCAATATTTATATAATCAATTTAAAAAATAAACTATTTTTTGTTATCACGCATTTTTAGTTATGATTATGACCAGTTTTTATTGTATTAATTTGTTTTCTGAAACTTGAATATAATTGAATATTTAATAAGTAAATATCACATTGCTATCTAAGTATAGGACCAACAGAGTGTAAAATTCCCAAGCCCGGATCGAATTCGGAATGGCGCTTCTAGAGATGTACATTTTAAGCCAAGAAGACGATGTCCAGCTTGGCATTTTTCACTCACATTTGTCAGTAAGGCTGAAACTGCAACACAAGATGGAAATGTTAACATGAGCTCACAAACATGAGTTCGACCTCGTAGATTAAATGGTAGGGCTCCTGGAGGCGCTATTCCAAGGGTTCCGAATTCCATTCTCGGTTTACACGTTGTTCACGCCATTGGTTCTATGCTTAGATCGGAATGTGATTGTCATTCTTAGGTGCGTTCGTAATTATGTAAATACGTAGCATATATAGTTGTCGTTCAGTCCGTCCGTCAGTCTGTCCGTCTGTCTGTCTGTCCGCATATAACAACGCAAAAACTACCCTACCGAATCTTTTGAAATTTAAAATATATAATTATTACATAATTTTGTCGAGTCATTTCAAATTTTATGAGAATCGGATGGATATTTCAATTACAGGGACGATCAAAAGTATTCCGTTACATTACGGTCAACGGTTCATTTTTAGGTCTTATTGTTTTTACAAACAACTAAAATTAACGCTTGATCTAAAATTTGCGAGATACGTGTTGTGATGTGAAGACTATCTTTTTATCCGGTAATACTTTGTTAATTACATAAATTTGTAGCGCATTTCATGTACTTTTAAAATGTTGTTAAGATTTTGGATATCTTCTCGAGATAATTTGTAATTTAAAATGCACTGCGCAATAACTATACCGGGGTAATAACGCCAATCCTTTACATTAATACCCCGGTTGATTCCCTACAGTGGCCGAGCTACATCCTAAATACTGATTCAAATAAACACAGTTAAAACTGTGCAATGTTTCTCATATTTCTATTTAAGCGGTCCTTTTTAAGCAAAAAGAAGCTCACGGTCTGATATTCTTTTGCCTCATCCCCCCCTCCCAAACCACACCTTTATTTTTCTTACACTTTCACAAAAAATTGAACATTTTCAATAGCTTAGAATGCAATTTGTCAATTTCTAAGTTTGTAGAGTTTGTATTTTTAGAATTGGGCTATCTACATGCAATTATTCCATCTTATTTTATAGTTTTGTTTGCATGGCGTTATTACCCATATGGGTGGGTAATAACGCCAAATAGCATTGGTCAAGAAAAAACGCCATTGCATTTTATGAATACATATCTGTAAAATTATTTTATTTTATATAGATAGTCAATGAGTTGCTGTATCAGATCGTATATTTGTTTGAAAAATACAATCTAAAACTAAGCCGTGAAAATTGGTAGAACCTTAACGTGGCGTTATTACCCCAGGGTACCTTATTTGAAAGTAAAGAATATTTATTGGAATCGTGGATATTTCGGCACAGGTTATTGTATATTTTCCTTAGTTGTTTGTTATATTTTCAATTTTAACTTCTATGCATGTTTTAATCCTTGCAAAAAATAATACAATGCAGGTAGTTTAGCATAGCACAAAACTTACAGGCTAGAATATGATTTAATTTAAAATTGCATACATTGCATACGTAACGTTAATGTTAAAGATAAATTTTTGATCGAAAAATATTTTTGCTTTATATTATTAATTTTATGTTTTATATTAAAAATTAATTTCTAAAACTATTGATATTTTGAAAAATAAAATAAAATGTGACCTATCATCGTTTAAAGAAAAGTTGACTTTCGTGGCATCAAATATGTGAATACGAAATTATACCTCATTCTGTAATTGAATATGGAATTATCCAAAAAAATGTATTTCAAAGGACATCTGTTTTACATCGATTTAAAATTTATTTAACATTCGAAGCTCTAATAGCATTTTGTTAAAATTCATTACTCCCTCACAGCTACTCCCGCATTACCTGAAAAGTTGTTTTTATTATTTGAAATATAAAAAATTAAAGTATTTTCAAAATTTTACAATCAATTTCAAAACTGAGCTTTCTTTTGCTGCCACTCAATATCAATAACGATTATGTGTAGTTTTACAGTGTATTAAACTGATTTCTGAAATCTGATTATTGTTATTATTATTATTACTTTCAAGCTCTTAATTCTCGATTAAACATTTCCAGCCGAGTAAATAAATTTATGTATGCAAAATAATAATAATTTTTTTTTTTATGATAATCATAATTTATAATAATTGTCATAAAACATGGTTTTTAAATATGAAAATATTTACTTCAGAATTTGTAACGTGAATAAATATAAATAATAATAATAATAATAATATGTGAATATTCATAATAATAATATTAAATTGATATTATTAAGTATAAGAAAAGTCTTTAATGCAGTACAAAAACTACTCACAAATATTTCCAAAAAACAGTAGCCTCAGAAATAACTTTAATTCAGAAACACTTTTTTTAAATTTTGAAAATACATTGGCTTAGAAATTACTAAATAAAAAGAGTTCTTTTTTGGAATCATGACTATCTAGATGAGATTAGTGCATGTTTTCCTGGTTCGATGTACTTTGAGGATTTAGTTACATCTGCAGATTTTTAAATTACAGGTTTCCTTTGATGGAAAACTAAACACTATTAATGGTACTCAAGAAAATAAAAAAACACTGGATGTGGCGTTCAGATTCTAACAAGTAATTTTTCTAAATATATTTATATTTAATTTGGAGAAAAAAAAGGCTTGTAATATGTAAGACAAGACTTCATTTTCAAGTTGAACGGAAAGCTATAGGGACTAAATTTTGTTTTCGCATGTGGTATGCAGATTCAAAGCTTAGACCATGTATTTATTTTTATTATTTTTTTAAATATGTTGATAAAACTAATTCAAAATGTTGCAAAATGAACTATAAAAACACTAAAAAATGTTACGCTAAAAATATTCATTTATATGATAAAATTTAAATGTATTAAATATAAAACATCCACAATATTTAGAATATCAATTTATCCATAATTTTATGATTTGTCTAGCTTTATATAAATAAGACTTCTGAACAACATCTTGCACACTATAATTATTATTTGTATGAACTCCTAAAAAGCATATATTTTTCTTTACAGTGACTAATAATACTATAAATAGCATTAATAATAAACTATGATTAATTGTATTCGAAGCTTAAAATGAGTTTGTTTCATAATCATCTTGAAAAGGAATTTACATAAATAACTGCCGCGTAACTGGATATCAAAAAGTCCTTCCGGCAATGCCGGGAGGAAGAGGTAGCTTTCATATACTTATTTATTTATTTTAAATTAAGTTATATAAAAAATTAAATATTCGAAGCTCAAAATAGTGGTACGCGATTATATAAGATTGAATACTAGTTTTTGTTAATATTGAATATTAATAGGAATTTTTAGAAATTAGTCATCTTTTATTCAATCTGGTTTTATTTTAAGCGATTTATAGGGTCGCCAAATTTTATGATATTCATTTTAAAGCAGTATGATGGATAAAAAAACCCAATGAGCTTGATGGAAATCTCAATTCAAGTGAACATGCACACTCACAGCGAAATCGATTAATATATACGAGTGCTGTCGCGAGCAAACTGATTAAAAATAATGTCACACACATTAGAAATTCAAACTGCTATATCCCAGGTTTTTTCAAGGTAAAGACAAAGCAAAAAATACTCCAGAACTCATTATTAAGACAAATAGTTTAAAAATAATCTTTTTTCAATTTCTAATTTTTTGTTTATACATCATTATACATTTAAAAGATTTTTGACAAATGCAAATGGCCGTAATTTTGAAACAAGATGGCGGATAAAGTTGGCCGTGAACTCGGTCAAGACATTGGTATGTACCATGAACACACTTTAAATATATATCTATTTTATCTTAACGTTTATTTTCGATCCCGCAATAACTTTCCTTATAAAGAAAAGAAAGAAAAACATTTAGAGTTATATCGAAATCAGTTTATAAATATGTGTATTAACGCGTGACAAATTTCAGACCGTTTCAAAATGTCAATCACACTGGAAATTGAAAGTGCTAAAACTCAGCCATTTTTCAAGATATAGATGAAACAAAAAATGCTCTGGAATCTTTGTATCAAGGTGAAACACAAAAGAAAAATGTTTTTCAATTTCTTACTTTTTTGCACCTAATTTTAAAATTTAAATTGAAAAAATTAATATTCCGCCATTTAGAAACAAGACGGCGGTTGGAACTGGCCAACAAACTCGGTCCAGGAATCAGTATGTCCTATCTATGCACCAAGTTTCATCCAAATCGGTATACAGGGTGAGTCATAAATATCGAAACAATAGGCTATCTCCTTAAATATTGCTCCTAGACCCATACTTCCAATTGCAAAAATTCATAAAAAAAGATGAATTTTTTGATAAGATAAGTTGCAACTCCATGGGGGGTCTGTTTTAAAAAATACGAAAATTAAATTTTTATACGGCCCCCAGAGAATAAAACTTCCAATTAGAAAAAATTTCTTTATCCCTTCCTGAATTGAACAAAAAAAATTTCATCTCGATATCTGGAAATCCCTGAAAGATATTAATATCCAAAATTTTCCAAAATTCCTGACTTACACCACTTAAGCATGCCTCTGAGAGCAGCAAAATCAGTTCATTTGAAGTACAATTAAGGGATCGACCATAAATTTACGTATTGTTAAATGTCGATCCAAGACAACACTTAAACTTTTAGATATAAAATAAAAGCGTATAGGTTTGTGCTTTAAACTTCGATAAATATACTAGATGTCTGCAATATTTCGACCATGCAGCCACCTTCGTAACTGGCACGACTCATTGAACGGACCATTAAAACGGACCATTATTAAACATTCATTAAAAGTGTTATCAAATTAAGTAATATTAATTAAACTCTCATCAAAAGTGTCTTAAAAACTTATTGGCGCAGGCAATAAGTTTAGTAAATATAGTGATAGCGAAAATGACTCTTCTATTAGCGGAATCAATGGAAATATATTTTAATAAATTACATAGAAATATTTTAAAAAATCTACTTTATACTACAGTTAAACCGCTAGAACGGACACTCCCGAATAGCAGACACCTCTGTTTAACGGACTATTGTCCAATCCCCATTCTGAAAACCTAAATTTGTGCTTGTTTAACCTCTAAATAACGAACATTCCAAATAGTGGACACTATTTAAGGCGATAAAGGATGAAAAAGTATTTTTTTAAGGACAAAAAAATAAAAAAAAGTAAACAGGCCTCTAAATTTATCAGGGAATTTTGTGATAAATGAGCTGGGGAAAATCCCCCCCCCCCTCACGTTCAGAGTTGAATTGAAGGGGTTGCCAAGGAGGGAAATCTTCCAGAGCATTGAAATATCCCCTCGAAAAATTGAGATTTTATGCTTTTAACAGCAAAAAGTGCAATCCCCCTCCCCGACCGGAACTCTATAATGTCCAATAATGTCACTTTGGAAAACAAATTACATGTAATCGCAAGCAAAAGTTAACTTTTGTAACAGGGTTTTTTCATAAGCATGTAATGAACAGTGACTGAAGGTGTGTACAGTTTTATTTAGCCCCATTGCTTAAAAAATAATTTTAATTTCTGATTAATCATATAAAAGAGGTTTTAGGACACATAAAAGTCAATTAATAAAATGTCAAACGTTTCTTAGCACTTTTTGAATATCTTTGTTTTTCCAAATAGCGGACACCTCCGAATAGCGGACAATTTCTGCGTTCCTGATTTGTCCGTTATTTAGAGGTTTTACTGTATTCAGTTTCAAAATTTATGAAGGTTTTAAAGCTATTTTTTGCTTTCTTCTATTTTTACAAGAAGAAAGTATTGGATTCATGAAAATTTTGAATTCCGGTTTTCGATGGATTCACACGGTTTAGGGCTCAAAGATACCGAAAAACATGTTTTTATGAAATGTCTGTCTGTGAGTCACAGCACAATGAAAAAATTTGAAATCGACGTGATAAAAAAATAAAGTTTAAATCAACTGACGCATTTAAACAGTAATTAAAGAAGGTGAAAATGGCAAAACTTAAACAAAATTTGAAATCGAAACTATACAGCATTTAAACGTTAGGAGCCCATCTTTGCCCATCTTAAAACTAAATGCACTTTACTGCATCAAATTGTTTGTATTTCAGTATTTCTCATTTTTAAACTGACATACGTCAATAACCGTCGGTAACGGTAACTTTTCAGCTCAGAAAATTTACTTTTAAAAATGTGATTTGTTTACAAAAATTACCTTTTTTTTAATGTTGCTATTTTAAATACTTTTATTTTTTTTAAATACATAGTATTTAAAATGCTGAATTAAAATTGAAAATTAGACATTTTCGTTTAATCAAAAGAAAAAATTCAACGCGACAAATAATATTTTGAGTTATAACAATTTTAATTTACTCAATTTTTTTTTTTTTTTTTTTTTTTTTTTTTTTAAATATTAAGAAGTCTTATGATGTGATAATGCTTACAAATTATATGGTTAACCATCACAAAATATTCAAAATTCCAACTTTATAAATAAATAAATAAAATGTTTCCTGGCCCCATTACAGCAACATTGTTTCTTCAATTACACGCATTTCAATTTGTGTCTGATCCCTTGAAACTTCACGATTTATTAAAATTGTCATAACTTTCTGAGTTTTGAAGATATCAAGATGAAATTTTTTTTGTTCAGTCCAGGAATGAATAAGGAAAATTTTTCTAATTGGATGTTTTATCCTCTGGGGGCCGTATAAAAATTTAATTTTCGCATTTTTTAAAATATACCCCCCATGGAGTTGCAACTTATCTTATCAAAAAATTCACCTTTTTTTATGAAACTTTGCAATTGGAAGTATGGGTCTAGGGGCAATATTTAAGGAGATAGCCTATTGTTTCGATATTTATGACTCACCCTGTATAAATATGCGTGTTATCACGTGCCGAAAACCAGATCATTTCAAAATATGAGCAACACTAGAAATTAAAAGTACAATTTTATAAAATTTAAAGTACATTTTTTAAGATACAGACGATACAAAAAAATGCTTTGGAATCTTTGTATCAAGGTCAAATGCATAAAAGAAAAATCTTTTTCAATTTCTCACTTTTTTGTTCCTAATTTCAAATTTTAAATTAAAAAAATTTAAATGGCCGCCATTTTGAAACAAGATGGCGGATGGAACTGGCTAATAAACTCGGTCCAGACTTTATTATGTACTATGTACACACCAAGTTACATCCAAATAGATTTATAAATACGATTTTTATCACGTGACAAAAATCAGATCGTTTTAAAAGTCAGCCATAAGAAAAATTCAAAGTGCTATAACTCAATCATTTTTTAAGATACAGACAAGGTAGAAAGTGTTCTAGAATTGGTGTTTTAAGATCTAACACATAAAATAAAAATATTTTTCAATTTTTAATTTTTTCGCATTTAATTTTAAATTTTAAAATTTCAATTTTTTTAAGTGGTTGCCATTTTTAAACAAGATGGCGGATGATGCTGGACAACAAACTCGGTCGAAATATTTGTATGTACTATCCACATACCAAGTTTCATTTAAATCGGTTCATAAATACGTTATTTATAGCATTGACAAAAATCAGATCGTTTAAAATGTCAGCCATCCGAAAAATTCAAAGTGCTTTAACTCAATCATTTTTTAAGATGTAGACAAACTAAAAAGTGTTCTGGATATGGTGTTTTAAGGTCTAACACATAAAATAAAAATATTTTTCAACTTTTAATTTTTTCGCATTTAATTTTAAATTTTAAATTTTTTAAACTTTTTTAAATGACTGCTATTTTGAAACAACATGGCGGATGATACTGGCCAACGAACTCGGTCGAGATATTTTTATTTACTATATACATACTAAGTTTCATTCAAATCGGTTCATAAATACGTTAGTTATAGCATGACAAAAATCAGATCGTTTCAAAATGTCAGCCATAAGGCAAATTCAAAGTGTTATAATTCAATCATTTTTTAAGACATGGACAAAGTAAAAAGTGTTCTTGAATTGGTGTTTTAAGATCTAACACAGAAAATAAAAATATTTTTCAATTTTTAATTTTTTCGCATTTAATTTTAAATTTTAAATTTTTTTTAAAAATTTATATGGCCGCCATTTTGAAACAAGATGGCGGATGATGCTGGCCAACGAACTCGGTCGAGATATTTCTATGTACTATGTACATACCAAGTTTCATTCAAATTGGTTCATAAATACGTTAGTTATCGCATGACAAAAATCAGATATATATATATTTACATATATATATATATGTCAACATTTAAACGGAGGGTAGTTTTGGGGTCTGGGAGTCTTGATCGGTGAAAATATACCAAAATTTTCCGGAAGTGTTTTCCTCCGGACGGCTGCAATAGGTAGCTTTTTACTTTTTGTAATTAAAGCTACCTTAAAGATGTATTCATTCACGCCTAGCAACTTATATTTTATATGTTACAAATATTCATAATAAATAGAATTGAACGTATAATTACTTAAAGTTAAAAAAACTTGTATCGTAACTTTTCAAGCTAAGGTTATAACTTATTTATTCACAATTTTCAATTTAAGAAATAAACTAAACTAACTTTTACATGTACCTTTTTTGAAAAATGAAAATTCTACGAACATCAAAAAATCTCCTCATTTAAGCAAATAAATGTGCATTTCTGATTATGATAAAAACTTTAATAAATAAATATTTTTAAAAAGACGAAAATTACAAAAAAATATATTAAAATTTGAAACGTGAAAAATGGAACTTTAGGCACAATTAAATTAAGAGCACGATGCGGATGAAGGCGAATTGGCTTAACGTATTCGTTCATAGCTAATCTAAAGTGAGATAATATTCAGTAAAATCTTATGTAAATACAAGATTATGTGTTCGAAGATATTTTTTCATCGAGCCGACGTCTATTCAGTGCTTCATTTTTTTTTTACAGAAAATATAACTAATTTGTGTTTTTATTTTTGACACGACATATAATGCTGAACGGCTTTAGCCCTTCAGAATACCTTATCCATCCTGTAATCCATATTTTTTTAGGTTTATTCACTATTTTTTCTGCTTACTATGTGAATTGCATAATGTACTTAATAGTAAATAATCGGAATAAACAATTTTATAACATTGTTAGATCATGATTTGAAAACATTCAATTTATAGCATGTCGAAAAAAATAAAGATAAACGGTCTCTTTGAAGCAATACTGTCTTGTACTCCATACTATATTGCTATACTGCACTCTATACTGCATTATGGTCTTACTCTGCTCTCTGTCAAAACGATTTTCTCTTTTGCTCCAAAATATGCTATGGTTTCTATCTTCCGTAATTTAAATATTTTGAACCATTTCAGCTGGTCTATGTTTTACTTTGAAACAGATTTGTAAACCCATCATTATTTTGTGCTTTACAAAGATGCACAAATCGAACAAGAAAAAAAATGTGAAAAAAATATTTTTATCAACCTGTATTTTTCGCGCTTTGTGGAAAACTTTCCTATTTGTTCTTGTACGCAAAACACTTTCTTCAATCTTCATTATTTTTTTTAATTATCATATCGCTTTAACTTTCATACAACAATGTAAACAGTGTTTATAAATCTTAATTATATGTTTGTAATATTTATCTTCAGTTAACCTCTATCTCATACTATGATAACTAGTATATTTTGGCTATCACAATACATTCATTTGTGCAAAGAAAATCCGTTAAATGATTTAAATATTGCAAAAAAATTTCTATATTCAACAATTTAGATTCTCATTTTTTGACTAAATCATGAATTTTCAACACTGCTGTTACATCACTATCTGCAACTAAAATAAAATCAATATGCCATTTATAAGGGCAAAATTCCATTGAATTCTGCACATTCAAACGGGTTCTATTAGCATACAACATTTCTAACAAACGGCAAATTTTGATTCACGGTCTTATAGAACCACAATGACAAAAATGAATGACAATCAGTTCATATTGGAATAAGTCTATAATTGAAGTTTCATTGTGTATATAATAAAATGTTCTATCATAAAATGTTCTATATCATCTCATAAATCTTGCAAATCATCGATTTGCGACAACCACTATTGGGAAAAGATATCCAACCAATGCAGATAAGGACAGAACTTCAATGGCAATTTTATTCTAATCTGCAAATGTTCATGTTTTAGAGCGCCGATAAATTATGTGTCAGATACAGACTGGCTTGCATTTGACATATTATAAATACAGTTAATTCGTTTCATGGACGGATATTGAGTATGCTCGTGAATCTTGTATATTCTTCTTATGTATATTTTTAAAGTAAAAAAAAAGCGCTTTTAATCCAGGACTCCTGTAAACGAGTATATAAGAATATGTCTATGATTTTTTGTTTCAAAAAATACTTTATGTCAAAGCATTGCTGGTAGTCTAGCAATGAATTCATGAATAGAATGTCTAATGGAACATTTAATAATCGCTCCAGTTAGTGCAATTTTTATTAGCGTGTAGGGAAATTTTTGATCATGATTAAAACAAAATCTACCATTGCAAAAATATCCATTGCGACATACAAACGTTTGTTTAATTAAATACAATAAGTACTTCAAAATTATATTATAAACTTTATCTACTGAAAATAATACAACAAATACGATATTAGAGATTTCAAAATAATTGATAGTAGGTCTACAAATAAATAACCTGACAGGGTTTTATGATTCTCTTTTAGAATGCAGAATCGCTATACCGATAAAGACGGCATCAAAAAGAGTCAAAACCACATTTATATTATAAACAGATTTTTCATCGTATAATTATTTATTAATAAAAATATTTACTTCATTAAAATTTATTTATTTATCATGTTTATTAAAAATTATATTGGATTACTTTTCTTGTGCTTAAACACATTACAACTATCTATTAATATAGTCGTAGGTAAGCTTCGTATAAAAGACCTTTTTAATTTTCTGAATAAATTGAACAAATACATATATACCTAGATATCAAGTGAGTCATTGAAGCATTTAAACGTCAAGCAGAATCACAGGATAATAAAATTTGGTGCAGTTTGATGCCATTCTTGAACCTGTTGAGTCAAATTTAAATGTCTTTACTATTCATTAACAATTCAGCTCCTTCTTATATGTTTATGAAGTCATTTCATTCTTACTTTTGATCCCAGCAGCAAATTATTTGCGAAGGTAAAAAATACGATTTCCTTCTATTGCTGCAGTTTCGAAACTTTCTGTCTGCCATAATTATAAATATCTAAAATATGAATTTCTGCATCTCTATGAATATTTCGTTTCGCAATTCCGATTTGAAGAATTTATTGCAACATATTACCAAAGTTAGCTTCGGTTAGTCATGTAACAAAATCAAAAAAGGAAATTAAAAAAATGCATATTTTTTTTTTCATTACAAATAAAAAAATATTTAAATAAATCCTTTTCACTTTTATGTCGCTTTCACTAGACATCAGGACCAGTATCTCTTTTATTTAACTAGATGCACCTTTTATTGTATTTAGTTTGACAGATTTATTATAAGTCAATCAAACAGCTCCTTTTTAAATGCTTTCTGTCGTGGAAATTCAATGGTTCCACCTCGTTTAGAGTTAAGGGAATATTTGAATGTGTATTTTTTCAAGTAAAATAATTTCTTTGTTTACAAATATAATTATTTTATCAGCTGGTAAATATAAAAAGATTTAATATAGTTCATTTCAAGATTGTTTCATATTTACATCCGAGTTCCTGTTATCGTTATTTGTTTGCTCCGTTTTATATATGAAATAAATCGATATTTCATGTATTTTCCGAAACATTTACGGAAAAATAACAAATTGAGTTCAAATAAGCATGCAAGAGAATATCATAACTAAAAAAAATTACCTACAGAAATCGATAAAAGTACAATACAGCTCTTATTTATTCGCAGAAATTTATTTAATGTTCATCGTCAGCAATAATGTTGATCAATACATTTCTACCTTAATAGAAATAACCAAATAATGCAAAATAATTGATTTCCAGTGTTTGTGTATGAAATAATTTTTCAATGTTGTTTGTGCCTTAAACATTCGGAAAAAACGAAGTGTTACATTATAAGAGTATGTAAGAAATAGGGTAAAAATGCTGTAAATGGAATTAAGAATTTCACTCTAATTTTTATCTCATGTAGTTTAATACTGATGTGTAATAATGATATATAGAATTTAATAAATAAAGTCACACATAAACAAAATTATTAATGAATATTTTATTAAATAATTGTAGCTACAAACTGGCCTATTCTAAATATGTGCATGTACTCTATAATTTAACAGATTTTATAAAAGTGGAATTATACAGTTCGTGTAAAAAATTTAAGCACAATAGTAATTTTCAAATAAAACTTTAAATATTCACTTTATTTCAATATTTGTCTTGTATATGTTAATAATGTGTATTTTAACACCATGTTCATTTAAATTAACTTTTAAATTTTATTTCAAACCATGGAGTTTAAGAATAGAACAAAATTAACCGTGTCAAAAGTTTAAGCACAAAATCGTTTTTATGCAAATTTTACAATCTGATGTAAGCGGTTGCGCACGCAAACAATTTCTGGGTGTATAAGAGGCTGTTACTTGTTGTTTACGAGTTAGTACAAAATGCCTCGGTTGAAAGAATTTTCAGAGGAGGAAGTGATAAAAATATGGAGTATGAGAGCAAAATCTAAGTCTGTTTCTGAAATTGCAAGTAAATTAAAAAGATCAAAACAAGGTATTCATCAATTTTTTCTCGTGGTAATAATTTCCAACAAAAATTTCGTTCAGGAAGGCCGCGAGTGACTAGTTTGTGCGAAGATAGCCGAATCAGAAATTTGGCTTCAACTGGTAATTATTCCCTTTCGCAAATAAAGCATGCAGTTGGAGGACAAATATCGAAAAAAATATTCATAGAAGAGTTTTTGAATTCAAATACATCAAATACCGTAAAATGGCTCGTTTACCGTGTCTCAAACGACACCATAAAGAAGCTAGATTACAATGGGCCAAAGATCATATGTCATTTGGTGAAAAGTGGCTGAATGTCATATTCAGTGATGAAAAAAATGGAGCCTCGATGGCCCTGATGGGTTTAAGTACTATTGGCACGATCTCCGTAAAGAACCTAGAAGTGTATTTACCCGACAACATAATGGTAGTTCTGTAATGGTGTGGGGGGCTATTTTTTTCAATGATCAGACATTCATCAGTGGTCGTGTAAACTCTGAAAACTATCAAGAGACACTTGCCAATCATTTGCTTCCTGTTGCCGAGGTTTTGGGGGGAGAAAAATGGTTATTTAAACATGACAATGCTTCGATCCATATCTCAAACTCAACTTCATCGTAGCTTAAGTCGAAAAAAGTGTCTGTTTTGAAATGGCTGGCAATTATTCCTGATTTAAACCCTATAGAAAATATGTGGGGGTATTCTCACTCATGAAGTTTATCCAAATGGAAAGCAGTATTCTTCAGTTAAAGATATGGAAGATGCCATTGAGAACGCGTGGTTTAAAATTGAACTAGAAACAATGCAGAATCTCATTTTATCGATGGAAGACCGTGTATTTAAAGTGATTCAGCATAAAGGAGCAATAATCAAGTATTCATTTTTTTTAATTATTGTTCTGCTAAAGACTACTGTGCTTAAACTTTTGACACACCGATTTTTGTTGTTTTGATAAATTTTATTATTTAAGATAAATTTTATAACATAAATCTGTTAACTATCTTTTTAAAACTACGATTTGTAGATTATGTGAAAAGGAAATTAACTTCCATTCATTAATAAAATTTTATTTTGAAATTTTCTGTTGAGCTTAAACTTTTGACACGCACTGTATATAAATCCGTTTGTGAAGAGCGTAAACATGTAAACAGCGAGAGATTTGTAAAATGTGGAATAGAATGCAGATAATACTCATCACAACGGCATATAGATTGTCAACCCGAGATTTAGCTGCAAATTTCGATGGCTTTGACTGCAATTGATTTTTGTTACGCTATAGAAATCTCAAGCTCTTAAACGTATGAACCATTATTTTATTAATAAACATATAGATTGAATGTTCTGCGAACTCCAGAAATCTTTCAGTATAATTTCGAAATATTTTGAATTAGAATTCCTCAAAAATAATGCTCTAATACACGAATTGCGCTGAAATGTGATATATAATATCTAAACAATATTTCAGTTTTTTCCTATTAGATACAAAAAACTGTACGTAGATGAAAAATAAAGTTATCACAAATATCTGAAAAACTTTAAAGCAGAGGGTAACTTATAATGTGTATGTTATTTCTTAAAAACCTTTGTTAAAAATGTTATTTTATTTGTTATTATTAAAAGTATTATTTTTATTTTTATATATCAATGAAAATAGGTTAGGCAATTTATATAAAACAAAATCCGTAAATGTACCAAAAACTGTATGTTTAGTTACTTATAAAAAACATCCTATTCATGTTAGATAAAAAAAATCTTTAACGGGAAATAGGATTAAAGGAAGTCATTTACATATGTTTATATTGATAAATATTTTAAATTTGTTTTGATGTAGGAAGTAAAATGATATTACATAACAATTTTATGAAAATTCTACTGAAGACTATGTGGAAGTTAAATATGCAGCAGTCTCATGGTAAAATATTAAATTCGATAGATATTTTTTTAAATATAATCCTTCTTCAAGAAAAGCCTCTTTGTCGCTGCAAAACCTGTGGTGCTTAACAAAGTAAATTAGTAATATTTCTATATTTACATTTATGGCTAATTAAAATGGATTTCATTTATTTCCAATTTTTTTGTAGTCCATTAGCTCTACAGAGGGAGTTCACAATCAGCAGTTCTCTGGCCATTTAGACGCAACTATACACATAGAGAATAGTTTTTTTTCTTTAATGACAGAAGCTTTGCTCTTAAATAAGTCAAACATTACCTATCAAATACTCTTGTGACAAACAACTTTCTGGGGAAAAAGCTATGCAACACCTTTGTACACTAACACTATGGATTAAAATAAAAAATGATTGACATAATTGAAATTCTCTTTCATGTATTCACATTTGCGAATAAAGTATGAAGAAAGGACTAATTGTAATAGGAAAAATATTAAATGGTAATTTTCCACCGGCAGATTATACATTCCGATTTTGTAATAATTTCAGTAAAAATCAAGTTATTTCCAAGAAAATAATAAATAATTTGAGTTATCCATTAAAACATAAAATATTTCAAAAAATTGTATTTATATTTAACATTTTTGATCAATATGTACAAGAAGCTCTTATTTTAGTCTTTTATTATGATTATTTGTATGTGTTATCTTATAAAGTATAGACGCATCGAAGTGAAAAGTTTGTTCATGCGTGGAATTATTTTATTCTAAGACGCATATCTCTTCTCTTCTAGCGGACAAAGAAAAGACATTCATTAGCCTATTTCTTCTTGGCTTTTAGCTTGAAAGATACAAAGCAGGTCAGAAGCGTCCTACAAAGATTTATCCTAAATGTGATTGGAGTAAATTTTGCCCCAACGAATGTGCTGATGGGTTACAGATTGAAAGCAAACTGCTCAGCAAAAACCGCTGAAAAGTTTTCTGAATAATGTTCAGCATCACGATGACACCAAAACAATTTTCATTCATAAATGAGTAACTAAACTTATTTTTCTATTATATAGAAAGCTCCAGAAGTACAAAAGTTTCGTCCGTGAATTGTAAACACATCTACCAAGTCCGTTAAATTTATTAATATTTTGAGTAGCAGAAATCCCTTATTTAAAACCATACCAAATTGGTGTGTTTCAACGAATGTATTTCAGCACAGTATTGTTTAAAATGGTGTTTTTTTCACCTAATATCAGTTAAGGATATCGTAATGATCATTACTCGATTAGCTCTCGCCTGAATTTAGAAATTTTATTTTTTAATTTAATCTGATCCAAGAGATAGAATTTCGAGACATACGCCTAGTATTTCCAAGAACACACCGCCGTCAACTATGGAATATGCAATCTTATGACACCTGTTAAAATTTGAAAATGCTGACCGACATATCCCACATAGCATGCATGTTCACAGTGACGTCACAGTGACGTCACTGTGAGTCACTGTGGTCACGTCACATCTGTGACCAAAATGCCACCGCTCAGTGACGTCACATTGTGACTGAAATGTGACGTCACACCTGTGACCAAAATGCCACCCCTCAGTGACGTCACATTGTGACTGAAATGTGACGTCACATCTGTGACCAAAATGCCACCACTCAGTGACGTCATATTGTGACTGAAATGTGACCTTCTTAGAAAATTAAAAAATATATACAAAAATTCTTCAAAAGATCCCTCATAGCATGCATGGTCACAATGACGTCACTGCAAATTACCACCACTCAGTGACGTCACATCGTGACTCAGATGTGACTTTCTTAGAAAACTTTAGAAAATTACAAAAATTCTTCAAACCATGTTATTTACTGGTAAAAAAACGTGTTTTCTGGCATTTCAGAAGAATATTGTGCAATCGCTGTTATGTCACACGTTACATGCACTGCATCTAACGTGTACGTCATATCACATATGTGAGATAAACCTCGCATCATATGAATCTAAGCACCCAGCAATGAACCTATCAGTGAAACTTCAGTTTAAGAAAATTTCTCGTTACACTTAGGAGCCCACAATAGTCACAGAAAAAGTACACAAAAAAACCCGGATGACCATGTAAAGTCTATGGGAACGTTCTTTTCTAATATCTCGCTCAAATTTTAATATTTTGACATGATTTTTTTTGCATAAAATAGTTCAGGACGATCCACAACCGGGCTAGTTTTTACTTTTTCGATTTTGGCTATATATTTTTTTATATTACGATAGTTTCAGTTTCAGAACCGGTTTAAACCGGTTTCGAAAGTTAAAGTATTTTTTAAAGAAAATCTGAAACAAAAATTAAAAAAGTAAAAACTAGCCCGGTTGTGGATCGCCCTCAGCTATCTTGTGCAAAAAAATCATGCAAAAATATTAAAATTGGAGCGAGATATTCGAAAAGAACGCTCCCATAGACTTTACATGGTCATCCGGGTCTTTTTGAGTAATTTTTCTGTGACTATTGTGGGCTCTTAAATGCTTCGTTATGAAAAAAATATCGTTGAATAGAAATCCACGAAAATTCATGAAATTTGTATAGTAAGCTACAAATAAAAATGGAAATATTATAAAACTGTGTTTTAATTTGGATAGCAATTTTTGTTATGCAATATAACCACATAAGAAAAAATTCATTAGTATAATATCTAAAAAACCACGTAATAAAGGAAAGGAAACAAAAACTGAATCGCAGCGTTCTATTTCTCGTTTTCTCTTGTATTTCAAATCGAAAAATTAAAAAAAATCGGAATATAACTTTGTGGTGATCATTTATGAAAGATACACTCATAAAAACTTTCGCATCTTTTTTAAGTATTCAGAGAATGGAGCTATAATACTTTCGTGGAACTAGAATCCCTTTCTTAGCATATCGAAAAATTTTCGCATTTTTTCCTTTTTATTTAAAAGATAAAATAAATACATAATTTCAATTCATACAATCCGCTGAAATATATTCACCAATCAATCTTAACAGCAATCTATCCATCTGAATATTGTGCACGCACGGAAGTGCAACAAATTTTGCTAAGTGGATTTTTTTTTTAATATGAATATTAATTTAAATATGAATTGCGTTCTAAATGAAGGTTCAACAGAAAATTTAAAAAAGTAGATAATTTCATTAAATATGGGCTTCGTTAAATGAAAGTTCCACTGTATTTCGAAACTAATTGAAAGTAAAATAGAAATGCGTTAAAAAAAATTTAAACTCAAAATTTTAATTAGAGATACTCTGATAAAACTAATGCACATGCGCATTCAACTTACAAATTTTCGAAGCTCAAACAACCAATAATAACAAAAAATCACCTGCTTAAAAATATCGTTTGGCAACGACCAGAATAGTTGACACTTGTGTATTTATTCTTTAGAATATTAGGCAGCTGCTCTAGTATCTTTGTTATGATGTTATGTGTGTATATTTAGTACGTAAGTTGAAATTTTTTAAAAAGTTATGCAAAAATGCGATCAGGTGACATTTTATATAAAATGTCGGTCCGAAAAAATACAATGTCAGTGGTGTTTCGTTAATATGAGCGCGCCAATGTCATTGTAGTTCATTTGGACATTCCGACTTCGAAATTATCTTCCCTATTTGGATTATCACACTGGAATTAGAGGATAATGCCGATAAGAAAGAGGTAAGAAAATTTTATTTTTCCTGCTTTTTTTATAATGATTTCTGTTAATTTCGTAAAAAAAACATGTTATAAAAGTAATAAGTATCATATTAATTTAACTTTTTTGAATTCACTTACCTTAGTAAATTCAATAAATTTAACTTTTTTTTTGTTGTTGAAATACGGAACAACATGTCAACAATTTGAAAATTGTTAATAATATTATTTTTAAAATGCACTTTAATCACATTTTTTTAATTACATGGTTAAAATCAAATATAAATAAATTAAAAAATGTATGCATAATCAAAAGTTAACGTTATAATTAATATATAAAGGAGTTTGGGGTTGTTTAACTGTTGAAAATAGTGATAAATATACTAATTTATGCACTAATATTGCAAAAACAAATTTTTTAAAACTTTTTAATTACCTTTCTGAATATCTCCTAATCCAAAAATTTGATAACTGTAATTCCATGACATTTATTATTTTAAACCATGTATCTAAAATAATTAAGATATTGATTTTGTGATAATAACAACTATTGATTTTAAAAAATGAGTAATTATCGCATTATTTTATTAATTTTTGATATCTTAATTGTTAAATGGTGTTGAAAATAAGTTTTGTTTCATTAGTATGTGTTGATTAAATCCTGGTTCTAAATAGTCATAAAAACAATTACATGTACTTTTTTGTCGGATGTATATTACTGAAATTTTTAGTGTTTGATGTATTTATATTATTTTCAATAAAATTTTGTCTAATATTGGGAAGTGAGACTGAGAATACTTAAATATTATTAATGGATTCATCTAATACGAAAAAAATGAAATCTAATAATTATAACTATTAATAAGGAAACTTTTTAAAAATAAATTCCATAAGGATGTCCTTTACCGGCACATCTACACTATATGACATATAGAATATATATATATATGAGTTTAACTACGAATTTAAACCTTGGTGTAATCATACATGCGCACAGGCCACTATAGTAAGGAAATAACTAAGCGTAATACTAGAACTAATTGCCTCATCTTCATTTGTACTCAATTTTTAAATAAAATCTGTATATTACGAATATTGCGCATAAACTTCACGTAGTTTTATCAAAAGATAATTCTATATTATATTTAACAGAATGTTTTTAATTGGTAAATTAATCAAACGAATATTAATTTTCCAAAATGAGTAAAAAATTGTTTAGGTGAGGATTCGAACTAGAGACCCTCGATGTATGCTGCCAATACTCTTCCAACAGAGCAACTTAGCACGCACAATTCACCCGGAGAAATATTATTATATACTCATACGAATAGTATGCATTTATCATACGGGTAGTTTGAAAAAAAAAATAAAGTATTATTACATAGGATTATACATAATAATGAAAAGTATGCATTTGTATTCACTATGTGAATTGTGTGCGTCAGATTCTTCCAGGATAGTTCAGTTGACAAAGTATTGACAATTTGCGCGAAAGACTGCTTAGTTCGAATCCTGACCTGGACACTTTTTCGATCAGTTGGAAAATTACAACAAAAGATAATTAAAAGATATATATATTTATAGACATCAGGATTATTGGTCAGAAATATTGGCAAGGTGTACAGTTTTAGATATGTGCTGAGATTTGTGGATATTAAAGCGAGTAAAAGTTAAAAAAAAGACCAAAAAGATTAAACAGTTTGAACAACATACTACTAAATGTGTGTCAGTTATAGTAAATAAAATTGAAGCTATGCAATTTTCAGCCTGTGGCGGGAAAATATATAAATATTTTTGGACGGTAATATTTTTCAAATTTTGAAAACAACACCAGAGTTGTAAGGCATGTGAGGTAAATCGAATTTTTAACTTTAATTTAGAAGAAAGTCTCCTTACTTCAGGTAATTATTTTTATATATTATACAGTATTTGTTCATAAATTGTAAATATATGACTTTAGGACTCAAACCCTATTTTAACAGGAACATGGCATGGAGTTATAGTTTCAGCAGATCCTGTTTCTTTTAAATTGTTAGAGAATCGTTAAGAAAAGTTAAATCGTCACAGAATCATCACAGTGTTAACGAAAATTTTGTCACAAATGATCTGCATCGTGAGTCTAAAATAATGGGACAAACTTTAAGGGAGGTGATAGAGCTCACTAATAATAAATAATTATGGCATAGAAATGTATGACTGGAAGTGACGCGTTGAAACGCCACACTAGTCATTGCAAAAGACACGGATTATAATGTTAAGTGTATGGGAGCGCTATTTTCAACTATCTCGCTAAAATTTTAATATTTTCGCATAATTTTTTTCCATAGGATAGCTGAGGACGATCTGCAACTGGGCTGGTTTTTTCTCTTTTGATTTTGGTTACAGATTAAAAGAAAAATACTTTAACTTTCAGAACCAGTTTAAACCGGTTCTAAAACTGAAACTATCTTAATATAAAAAAAATAACCAAAATCGAAAAAGTAAAAATTTGCCCGGTTGTGGATCGTCCTCAGCTATCCTATGGAAAAAATATCATGTAAAATATTGAAATTTGAGCAAGATATTTGAAAACAACGCCCCCCCCTATAGACTTAACATTATCATCCGGGTCTTTTTTAGTGACTAGTGTAGCGTCTTGACGGGCCAGTTCCGGTCATATATTTCTGTGCCATCATTATTTGTTATAGTGAGTCCTACCACCCCCTCAAAGTTTGTTCCATGATTTTGGACTCACCCTGTATTTCACAATTTGGTCACAATGTGACTTGAAAGCATTGTCACTTTCGTCACAGTTTCGTCACAATGTTAATGACAAAATCGTCACAAATGACACACTTTTCACAAATTGGTCACATTGTGACGTCACAAAGTGGTCACAATGTGACGTCACAAACAAGCTCTAAAACGGCCATAACGACTTCACATTTCAGTCACTGTGACTTCACATCGACGTCACGTGACGTCACATCGACGGTCACAAAGTCACAGTGTGACTTCACAACGACGTCACCGTGACGTCACCATGTCTTACGGGATGGGACATGATTGGTTAAAGTAAAATTTACTGAACTATCGTAAACGAATTATAAATGTGTAACTATTTAAAAAAATGGGCTATTATTATTATTATTATTATTATTATTATTATTATTATTATTATTATTATTATTATTACTATTAGCTCAAACATATTCCCATGCAGTTATTATGTATTCCGCAAAATTTCACAACATTCTATACAATAGTTTCATCTGCACGTAACTTTAAAATAAAGTTTTAAATTATGAACTGTCTGCAAATAAAATTTCTACATTATTGTAATGCTCAATGATTAATCTATTAAAAATACCCTCTGGTGACAATTTTTTTATTCTTTTTTTTCTGATTTTTTTAATTATTAATTAATTAAAATTAATATTATAATTTTGCCATAAATTCAAATCCCTTTATCATGTGTTTCGCAAAATTTCACTAATCTATGAACAATAGTTTTTTCTGTAAATAACTCTAAACTAGAGTCGCTTGATTATAGGCACCCTGTATATGTTGTTCAAATAATAGTCAAATTATAATCCTAATAATGGTGATTGTAAAGGCTAATTGGCTTTGTTCTCTCGCGGTTGTCTTTTATTACTTTTGTAAAATATCAAAATTAGGAACTAAGGTATATTACAGGAATATCAAGTAAATATGCTAGTTGAAATAAAGTTATAGTAATTTGATTGTTTCTGTTATACAAATGCTAAATTAATCCTCACAATTTTGATAGTAGGTTATATATTACTAAGAATAATAACATTTATGAAAAATCGAAATATATATATATATATATATAATGTTTTATCTAATATTACCCCCCCCCAAAAAAAAAATCGCCTGCGAAGAATTTAATTTTTTTCATATAGACAATGTGATATTCGTAATAAATAAATAAATAAATAAATAAATAAATAAATAAATCGTGGAAATGAAAAACAAAACTTACCTCCAATGATTTTATAAAAACTTAATTCAAAAGTATTCCAAAGTATTTTTTTTTTCAAAAACTGTTTTGCAAAGAAGAAATCTACTTCTAAACGCGAATTTTTCTTTTTACATTTTAAATATGACACTCTTTGAAATTTCTATTAAATTACTAATTTTTGTGAAACAAACATTTTTGAGGGATTTCAATAAATCAAAGTTTTGATAAAAACTCCCAGGCTCTTGCGTTTCGTTTTACTATCATAATAAATATTTGGTTTTATGTCATATTTTTTGCAATAAGATAAATGACACCCGAGTAATTTCGCCTAAGAAAACTTTGAGGTTTACAGAGCAGATTAAATGGCACATTTTTAAAGTCGGCGATTTGTCAACAAAATCATTTAATGCCAATGACCGGGTATTCTTTTTCTTTTTTAAATTCCAATTTTAAGATGTTAATATTAAATATTTAAATAAATAAATAAAAATAATTTACATCACCATTATTTATTTATATTTAATCTGCATTCGTGTTATCACTTAAAAAATAGCTTCTTAATAATATGGGGCATTACATATTTTTTTCCTTTTCATCCGTGACCAGAGTACCCCTGTACCCATGCAAATTTTCTGTTTAAAAGTTTTGGTATTGATTTATTATTTAGTTTTTGATGAATAATTTATGAAATTAATTTGAAAATAAGAGATAGACATAATTTTTAACTAAAAAACAATTTAATTTACATGAACCACCTTATTTCAAGTTTTATAAACGCAAAAGGTGTACGAATGTAGCTCAAGTACTGGCTTTCTCCGTTGTTTACATGATTCTATAGTTTTTCTGAATCATTTTTAAGGCTTTAATAAGCGCATCTGATACTATCTAACTTTATCCTTTCTGTTTCGTACCCTTTTAAGCTCTTTAAGCTGTGTTCTGAACACGTCGCTCTACAAATACAGTCAAATATTTAATCACTATGGTTTCATTCCTTGATTTGATTGAAATATATCTCAAATCCTGCACGTTTTGTGATCGACCTTGAAATAATATAAGGCTGAACTTCTAAACTAATTCTTGGAAACTCAGTCGACAATTATCTCTTTTATGGCTAGTCATATCATTGCCGTTAGTATGTAAAATGTAAATAAAATATGCTGCTATATCCACAATATTTTAAAATAATTCAGGTGCTCATGCGCTTCGACGTTTCCGTGTTACGTATCGCCCCGATATTATACACATTATACAGGGTGATTCATAAAAGATGGGCAGAACTTTAAGGGGTTATAGTACACTTAAAGACAAATAATATTAAATAGAAGACTAAGGGTCCCAGACGTATTCCCAAGGAGATAGGGGGCATTAAAGTTTAGGGTCCAAAATTTCAAATGATTATAAAAAATGGAAAAAATGGTCGATTCGTTTGCGGTTTTTGCAAAAAAATTTCTTTATGCCAGTATTTTCTTGAAATAAAATTTTAAAGTTCAATTTCAAAAAATGCCGATAGGGGGCGCTTTAGACTTTGGAGTAACAAACAACTATTTTTTAACGTTATTTTTTGTATTTCTTTAAATGATTTCGAAAGCTTAGACTTAAACTTAAACTTTGATCTAAAAATCTGAGTCCTAACGAGTAGTTAAGTAGCGTAAACTGAAATTTGAAATTTGAAACCCTTCTCCCCCCAGAACAAAAATCAGTTATTCCCGATCTTTGTGCCGTAGATTAGGCTCTAACTACTGCCGCGTTTTGCTAAAATTATTCTTTATGTCAGTATTTTCTTGAAAATAAATTTTAAAGAAAAGTGTCAAAAAATTCCGATAGAGGGCGCTTTAGACTTTGGAGTAACGAACAACTATTTTATACCGTTATTTTTTGTGTCTCATTAAATGCTTTCTAAAGCTTAGACTTAAATTTTCAGCATAAAATCTGAATCGTTAGACGTGGTTAAGTTTCTGGGGAGAGGGGTTTGAAATTTCTACTCCTGAGCACAGTTCAGTTTACCATGTCCACACATTGTGTGCTGTGATACGAGGTAAAAAGACACAAATTAGGATTATGTTACCAAAGCATATTTATTAACATGTAATTACAATAAATGTTCAAAATTGTGACCACCAGAGGTTATGCACGCAGAACAACGGCGAAGAATGGAACGGCGAACATTCGCGAAAACATCAGTCACCCGGTAGTTTGAATCTCCGCTTATAATGAGCGTTGCCAAATTCGAACATGTGTCTACTTTTAGAGGTTATATATTCTTCGTATTCGAACATGATATCCATTGCTCTTTTGAAAGAAAAATGAAACCATTGGTAACTACAAAGAAGAAAGTATGCGAAACGTGTAATGTAACGGTTGAGAATCATACAAATAAAGCAGTTATAAATGTGAAAAATCAAACAAGCAATAAGGAAATAATATTCATTAAATCGAACTGCAATAGTGGCTCCAAGATGTTCAACTGTCGAAGATGGTAGAAGAAAAGTGATGAGTTTGAACCCAGCACCTGTAGCCATAATTGTTCGGAGTTTTATTCGGTGATCTTCAAACATTGTGTATCCTTGCATTATTAAGGATTAGTTTTCCTTAGAAAGACCCACACACACACAGACGCGCAAAAAGGGCATTCTTTTTCGGCACTATGTGCGTCATGCATACTACCGTCATAAAAGCAACAAAGCATAATTAACTCGAAGGAATGAATGATATTGAGGCTCAAAGACCATAGAATCATTCAGGTCATAAAAATTCTCTTGTCTGATAGCAGAAAATGAAAGAAGATTTTATCCAGAA
This sequence comes from Maratus speculifer, assembly GCA_964019185.1. Lineage (NCBI taxonomy): Eukaryota > Metazoa > Arthropoda > Arachnida > Araneae > Salticidae > Maratus > Maratus speculifer. The sequence goes on from OZ025290.1 coordinate 298,764,399, forward strand.
ACAGAAGTAAAAATATTCCTCAAACTTTTGCATTTCCTTCATACGCATAGTAAACATACTTTAATTTTCATCTGTAAGCCTTCAAAGTTTTTCGAGGGATTGTATGTAGGGTTAGAAATTGTATAACAGTAGCTTGTAAAACTAATAGATGCTCTAAAACTTTCGAAAGGAGACTAGATTCTAAGACAGAAATAGTACAGTGCATAATATTTACATTTCTTCTCAATTGTCTCAATACAGCTATTTCAAGAGGATTTCTAATCTTAATTTTATATGTACTTATTGGCCATCATATGCGAATTAATTTGACAAGAATATAACATATATATTTTCAGATTGCTGTCCTTTGATTTTTGGCATGTCAATTTAATTCCCGATTAGTATATGAGTTTTTAAACATATCATTTCATTAAGAAACTAACTTTCACTAATTTCCATAAATCTTGTGTTTGTTTAAAAACTTTCTTTTATTGATTTGTTAACTTTAAAATTTTGTACTTGATATACAAATATACTTCTTTTTATAAAATATGACTGATATATAAATTTAAGTAATTCAATTTAAAAATAAACTAATAAAGCTTGTTAAATTTTCTATACTATTTTTTTCGGATTTAATTACATACATTTTTATTTATTTTCGAAGCAGCTCCTGAACGATAAGAAAATAACATTATGTCTTTTATCCTGATAGCACTCTGAAAATTACATGTTACATCCTTAAGAATGGTTTTCAAAGAAGAACATTTAAACGTGCTTAATGACATAAGTGAGTACATTAGCTTTAGATAACGGCATCGTTAAATATCTATTAAGGAAATGCAGATTGCTTTAGAAATACGGTTTTCGGGGATGCATGTTAATTTGTCAAATCTATTTTTTATCATGATATATGTACGCGAAATATATCCATATATACAACATAAAACTCTAACTGAGACATAGTAAATTTACGTGAGAATGGTATTACCGTGTTAATTCTACAATAGTATAATTTGGAATTCGTAACTCGAACAATGTATAACTTTTTTAGGGATGTATTGAAATAAAATACGATACCTATATGATGTTTAATGGGGAGCTGTGATGCGTAGTGAAAAATGCAAATTAATCTAAGAATATTTTCCAAAATAAATCCACAAATTGTAATTTTGTGCATTTTACAGGTTTATTCAAAAATTTACATATTTGATTCTAATAGATGTATATTCTTGTACAGTGATTTTTTTTATCACATCGCTATTTTAAAATCAAAATACAGTATGGTCATTGACATTTAAATATAATTCATTTAATTTAACTTCTGCATTAATTACAATGAAAAAAAAATTAAATATGAAATTATAAAATATGGAATTAAATTTCATTATATTTTCGAAAAAGATTATTTAAACAACATTTTTTTGTTTAAAATAATTAATTTGTAAGAAAAAATTAAAATTTTTTATAAAAATTTGAAATTTCAATTTCGGTGTGTTAATATGGACATGAAATGAAATATTTTTTGTAGAAAGAAGAATAGAAGATGAGAGAGAGTGACTTAATGATAATGAAGGTTTTAATTTTCTAATTAAACATTAAGAGATTCTTTGATGCTGAGAAATTCTAATAAATTACCGAGAGTAAATTCCTTGATATCATTGTATGTTTCAAAACACTTACAATAATCATAAATTAAAACTAGATTTAAAAATCAGGAGATAGTAATCTGAAAATATAAATACCATCCTCCCACCCACATTACTTTGTTAAAAATTATAAACTTTTGCTGCATCATCATTCCACAACTTTTACAGAAACTGATTACCTCACTGTTAAATTCTCATTGGTCTAAATAGAGATACTCTATAAAAGCGGTGATGTGATATGCAACAAGACTATCAGATTTTTAATATTGTACTTAACACTGTACTACATTTTTTTATAAAAAAGCTTCTTATGCTATTAAAATTGTATTAAAATAAGAAAACACTTCATTTCATAAAGTTTATAAATAGAAGATGACTGTTTATCTAGGTAGAAGTATAAAACAGTTTTTACATACTTAAAGCTACCTACGAATTCATTTTGATTTTTTTGAAAATATCCAATTTATACTTCTTTTTTCAGAAGAGTTTTCTTTGGCAACTAATATTACTCATAAGACTGAAATGTTTAAAGTAGGAAAGCAAAAATTTCATTACTTAAGCTTGTACTTAATTTTGTGTGATTTAAATAAAGCAAATTCAGTTCAGACATTTGAATGTTTAGTTTTAAATTAGAACAGTCATATATAGCAAGAGATGTTAATAGAAAACAACACATAACTGCAAACACTACATAAAATAGCTTGATTCAAAGTGATGTTCAACATATTTTGTGTTATTTTAATGTTCATCGAAAATCCCACGTGGTTCTCTCAAAATACTCTTCCATAATGCATTTTTGAATTCCGACCTGGCATTCATTGATGAAAGTTGTTTGTTTGGTTGTGTACTATCACTTCTTATTGTTTTGCTCATATATTATGAAACAACCTTTATAAATATATATCATTTTTTATGAACACAGTAAAAAACGCAAGTTTTTATTGCCGCTAGGAAAACTGCCGAAACAATATGTGAAATTTTTACTACATTATTAAAAATGGGCTCAATAGACGAACAAAATATCGTTTTAAGAAGGTGAAGGAAAATAATCATAAAAATTTCGCCCATTCAAAAAATATAAAATCCGTCTAAATTTAGTGTAAATATTCTCAATCTTATCTAGAACATTTATATTTAGAACTTTCTGAGTGGTCAAACTCTTGGTTGGTGATGAAAAAAAAAAAAACAATCAATCATATGTTCGCCAACTCACAAGATATATAATTCACTTAACTTCGTCAAATCATCTGAATCTTATCTACAACATTTATTATGATAATTTTTGATAGGACCAACTCGTATAACAAATAAAGAAAAATTTATCATATTAATAAGGTTCTCATAAAACAAGCGCTTACAGATAAATAAAAATAAAAACTTGTCAAAAATGGTCAGATGAAATTATTAAAATTTTTACATTTAAGCTTTTGTTGGTAAAATTGTTACTTAAATTCACAATCTATCATTGTCTGTAGATCATAATGTCAGGGAATTTTTAAATATTGAATTTTCATTTTTATTTTTTACTGTTAAAGATTATATTCTAGATAAATGAATTAAAATCTGGGAAATACGTTCTATCTACAAAATGTTTAATTGCAAAATCCAATAAACATATGCCTAATATCGTTTTTCTTCACAGGTAAAGAAGCTTTATTCGAAGTGAAAAAAAAGAGATTAAGCTACTAATCTTGATTTACGTGGACATAACAACTTGGAACAAGAAATTGCATTAAGCAGTTAAACGACGCGTGAAATGTTTGAAGGTGATTTAGATTTACTTGTAATCAGGTTTTCTGTCAAGATTAAGGTCTTTAAATGTTTCGGTAGTTTGTAAAACACTTTTAAAGTATAAGAAAAGCGTAATTTATCACGGATAATATCATTTTTTAAATGAAAACAGATTTCCGAGTAATTTATTTATTTATTTTAAGTTTTCCCGATAAATAACGAAACAGGCCTTCAAAAAAATCTTAATTTCCTTTATAAAACATTAGGTGATACTTAGAAGCAATTAATATCTTGATAATCATGAAATTTGAGTACAAGTAAAGTTTTATTTTCATCTTACTCTACTAATTATAATTAATAGTTCAGATATTGTAATATTTTAAAAACAATATGACAATGTATTAATATTGAAAAAAATATTTGGTATAAAATAAGAATATTATTTTAACATTAGATCCATTCCCTTTATTTTCAAGCATAAAGTCTACGAAATATAATATGTTTAGTGCTTAATGTTTACACTTTCTTATATTTGTAGCGTATTTTTATTTACTGATTTGTTTATTTGTATCATCCTTAAACTTTTGTTTATGAAAAGAGCACCAATTAGTTTTAAAAAATGTCCATCTTTCTCCCGTTGCATCCTTTTAGGAGGAATTGCAGTATCTTCAACATATATATATAAATATATATAATATACATAATATATATATATATATATATATATATATATATATATATATATATATATATATATATATACATATGTAGTAAAATAAAAAAATTTGCGCCATTTTTGTTCTCTCTTAGCTTCAATTTTAAATTGTGGAACATATTTCAATCTTAGTTTCGTAACTTGTAACAGCTAAAATTCTTTTTTCTTACTTTAGTTATTAATAAATTATTGCTTGCTTCTCAAAACGGCGGGAGGTATTTCGTAACCTTTTTACTTTCTGGAATATTCCTGGGATTTTAATTTTATTTTTTATTTTAACATCGCGTGACAGGTGTTAATACGCGTTGCTAAAGGGCTTGTTACTTCCGAGGAAAAAATATAGTTCTTGCCAAGCACCACCTGCTAAGACCAATCAGAATTGATCATTTTTGTCCTTTGAGGCTCGGGTTCATCCTAATTGGATTTTTAAAATGATTAACGCAGAGTAGGAGGGAGCTAGTTTGTCGTGGAAATGTCCCATATTCATTTGGTTTTTTTAGGAGGTTAGAATGCGATTGTCCTTCAAACTATCAAGACGCACATTTCATTTCTCCGCTGAATTAGAATATCAGATGATGTGGACTAGATAACAGAAGTTGTAGTGTCGATGTGTGTTAAGGTGATTGCGGGGAAGATTTTATCTATTTTATGAGTTCATCAATAAAGAACTTGAAGACTGATGATGGCTGTTTTTATAATGGGGAAATACCCCAATGAAATTCTTCTACTGCTCGCCAACTGTCGGAGCGACTACTCTGCCCGTGCTGCTAAGAATTCCTAGAATTTATGCAACATAGTTTATTTTCGTTGAGTTCAACATATATTTATTACATTTTTGTCGGCAGGATTAATGAGCCGGCGTGCATCTCTGGGGAAATATTAAACTAGTATGGTTTGCCAACTGCAGACTGTTCCTGTCAGAGAAACCTACAGCGATGAGTGTGTGCTCGCCATGTTCTAGGAAGAAATGTGTTTGTCTTACACTTCCCGTTCCAACTGCATCAAGAGCTTTTTCAAGACTGCCATTTTCGCCGAATACGCTGATTCTTCATGTGCATAAATGATAAACCCTTCAGCTAAAAACGGATCGTCTTATGAGGTTTTGTGTGATCCTGTCTAGCATCTGCATTTAAAAATTTTTAAGTGTGAGATATGCCTGCAGTTTTTTTTTTCTTGACAGCGACGAAAACGTGTGCTGATTATATAATCTTCAACTGCTGATTATTTAAATTTCAAAATCATCTGGTTTTATTTATTTAATTTTTTTATAACAGTCCTGCAACAGTTTGAATTAACTTTCGCGAGTTATTAGTATTTTGTTTTTGTTTTTAAAATAAAATCTAGGAATGAGATCCAGTTCATCGAGGTGTCTGTAAGTTATTATTTATTATTTCATTTGTTTATTGTTTAAGAAATTTTAATAATAATTTCTTTGCTTAAATCCTTGATTTTTTTTCTTTTATTACAGATATTAAAAAATAAATTTGTTCTTAATTTATAATTAATTGAAATTTTCTGCTCATAGAAATTTTATTTAGTTTCAAAAGTGTTTTTAGTACGAAAGATGGATTCTTTTGTTCTTAAAAAATTCTCTGTTGCTAAATTTATTAATAATACGTAATGAAAAGTATTTTTGTTCTTAAAATTATTTGTTTTTTCGCATGTATGGAAAACCGGTATCTATTATTTTATTTATTTATTACTTATTTATTTGTTTCACACAGTTATGACACATATGAATTCAAACACAAAATTGATTTATTTATTATTTATTATTTATTATTTATTATTTATTATTTATAATATTTATTGTTATTTATTGAAGTATTTGAAGTATAGTAATTGAATTTTAGTAACTGAAGTATAACATTTAAATATTTTCCATATGAATTATCCTTCTTTCATGTTATTAAGATCCGGATTAGTAAAGGAAGAAAAATGTCAGAAAATAAACTTGATATTGTACCTTTTGACTTTGAGTCAGGCATGGATATTTTTAAGTGGTTTAATCACTTTCATAATGAGTGTTTTGGAGAAAAAAAAGATAATCAGTGGAAAAAACAAAATATTTCAAAATATTTAAAGGGGAGGCGCTAAAAGCTTATATAAATGATTGTTTGGATTGTGCTACCTATGAGGAAATTGTCGAGATTTTAACAGAAAAATTCATTCAGGTTAGAGTTCCAAAATTTTCTGAGTTTACCTCCTTAAAGTTGAATGATCTAAGTGATTTGGATTCTTATTTTAGAAAGAAAGTTGAGATTGGAAGGCAACTTCAGCTTGGGGAAAATTTAATTATACAGGGATTAACTGATGGACTTCAGCCGGAGTATCAAAATTGTTTGATGGTTAACCCTCCTTCCAATACTCGTGAATGGTTTCGCATTGCTAAACAATTAGCAGCGATTCAAACTCATACCTCTAATAACAGCAATAGAAATTTTCAAAAAACTAGACCTATGCACGATCCCATTCCTCAGCCCAGACATTGGACTCGACCTACTCCAAACAACCCATCCCAAAATTTTAATCCTAGGTTTTTCACTCCTAGAATGCCTACGACTCATTATCAGAATAACTACCCAAGTCGTCCGTGCCGAATATGTTTAAACAGAGGCATAGAAAATGCATATCATTGGGAGAGGAGTTGTATATTTAACACAAATTCCTTTCAATCTCAAACTCCTGCTCATATTCAAGCACCCCCTACTAATAATATTTGACAATTATTTATCCCTGGATATGCGGGCAATAACAAAGTGTATTGTGTGGTGGACAGTGGATCAACTGTCTCAATTTTACCTCTCAAATTTGTTCGATATTTAAATGGTAATTTACATAATGTTACCCCTATTACTATTAGACAGGCACAAGGAACTCTTACAATTAATAGATCTTGTCGATTATGTATTAAATTTGTCAATATAAAGAGGTATGTTAATTTTTTAGTAAGTAAGCTAGATTTGGACTATGCTATTTTAGGTTTACATGATTGTGCCAAATTTAAATTGAAAACTGATTGTGCAAAAAGCCAGGTGCTACAAGACAATATTTGTTAAACTAATATGTCAACATATCCAGTGATAACTTAGAATTGCTTCATTTTGATATTATAAAAAATGATACTACTGTGCAACCCGATTATGGAAATACCATAACTCCTCAATCCTTGCCGTGAACTAATAATGATGATTATAATCTATTGGGGGATCTGAATGCTATTCAAAATAAAAATGTAAGGGAACTTTTAAGGGATTATTTAGATATTTTTGCAAAAAATAAATATGATGTATGGAGAATTAATATTGAACCTCAGCGTATTTATCTTAAATCTGACCTACCAATATCTTTGAGGCCTTATCGTACATCCACTGCTGATGAAAAAGAAATATCTCAGCAAATCCAATCCTTATTAGCTGCTGGGTTAATTAAAGAAAGTTATAGCCCATATTCTTCTCCAGTGACGTTAGTAAATAAACGAGATGAAGGCAAAAAAACCCGAATGTGTGTTGATTACCGAAAATTAAATTCTATTATGAAAAATGACGCTGAACCTTTGCCCCGAATAGATGAAATTTTAGACAAATTAAGTGGTGCCCAATATTTCTCTACACTAGATTTAGCCTCAGGCTATTGGCACATACCTATTCACCCAGCCGATTCCGAAAAGTTAGCCTTTACTACTAATTGTGGGCTATGGGAATGGAATGTTCTCCCCTTTGGTGTAAAGGTAGGCCCCCCAATTTTCAACAGGACAATTAGAAGAATTCTTACAAAATATAAAATAGACTTTGCTTGTTATTTTTTTTATGATATAATTATTTTTTCTAAATCAATAGATGAACATATACAGCATCTCATCCAAATTTTTGATTTATGCCGAATAGAAAATATTAAATTAAAATTATCTAAATGTACTTTTGCTCAAAAACAAATCAATTTTCTAGGGTATGAAATCCAAAATGGAACTTTAACTCCAGCTAATACTAATATAGAAACAATTAAAAAATTAAAGCCTCCTACTAATACTAAAGAATTACAAAGATTTCTTGGTTCTATAAATGTGTATCATAAATTTATTAACAAATATGCTGAAATTAGACAACCTCTAAATAAATTACTTAAGAAAGATACTATTTGGGAATGGAATAGTGAATGTCAAAACTCTTTTTAAAAATTAAAAGATGCCCTCATTGCTAAACCAATTTTAAAGATTTATGACCCAAAATTACCCCTACACATGTTTGTTGACGCTTCTCAGGTGGCGGTAGGTGCAGTTCTTAAACAACCCGACCATAATAACTTTTTACATCCAAGTGCTTATTTTTCTAGAGGATTGAGAAGTTATGAGAAAAATTATTTCATTACCGAATTAGAGTGTCTTGCTATCATTGATACTTTAGATAAATTTTATCATTACTTTCACGGTGTACAATTTACATCCATACTGATCATGCATCTCTTGTTTGGTTAAAAAATGTCAAACATTTAAGAGGTCGATTATTTAGGTGGTCATTGAAGTTAAGTATGTTTGATTACAAAATAGAGTACTTAAAGGGATCTACAAATGTCGAAGTCGACATGTCCCGAAACCCTATTTCTCATTTTTGTAAACCCCTTACTTTTCTTCTTGACGTTAAAGAGATTATTGAGATGCAAGAAAAAGTAAATGTGTGTGGATCAAATTATATTAATTACAATGGACTGATTATAGTTAAAAGAAAAGGTTTTCGTAAAGTGGTAGTTCCCATGTCCCTAAGAAAAAAATTGCTTAGTGTTGCTCATGAACAGTTTGGTCACCCTGATGTTCAAAAAATGCAAAATTTAATTTCTCCTAACTATTATTGGCCAGATATGACCCAAGACATTACTAACTTTGTTAAATACTATGATATTTGCCAGAAAAATAAAAAACCTAGACAGAAAAAATTTGGCATATTACAAGCTATGCCCACAACAGATCAACCTTTTGACTGTCTGTCTGTTGATACTGTAGGAGGGTTCAATTATTATAATTCTACAAAAAAAATATCTCCATATTATAATAGACCATGCCACAAGATATGTTTGGGCATTTCCTTCCAAAAGTGTCACCACAGAAACTTATACAAATTGTCTGAAACAAATCTTCAATATCAAAATCCCTCAACAATTATTCTGTTTTATTAAGATTTCAAGTGTACAGTCCCCTCAAAAAATATTAAGTGACAGGAATGCTGCTTTTACTTCTTCAAGATTCAAAAAATTCCTGCGAAATCATAATATTAACAACGTTTGACCACTGCCCATCATTCACAAACGAATGGGAAATGTGAAAGAATAAATCAGACAATAGTAACTAGATTAAAATGTAAAGTAAACTGCACTACCTCTAAAATTCCCTGGACTAAGCTTTTAACTGAGGTAATTAATGAATATAATAATACACCCCATTCTATTACTAAATTTCCACCTGCTTACTTGCTTTTTGGCCAATTACCCTATGACTCCCAACTTACAACAAAATTATTATCCCCCTGTTCATGAAGCACTTAAAATTGCTAAAGCAAGAACTAATGAATTTCATTTAAAAAATAAAAGATATTATAATAAAAATTATATCGAGCCAAAATTTAAAATAGGAGAACTAGTTATCTATGAAGAATTTCAGTACCCTTATACTAGAAAATTATCACAAGTATTTAGTGGCCCTTATAAAATTCTTAACAAATTATCCGAAGTAAATTTTGAAATTGATAGGCAAAACCAGTTCAAAAGTTCAGAAATAGTACATGTATCTAAATTACGGCCTTATTATTCCCCTGATAAATTTAAATTAAGTCATGAGCAACAACCCCCTAATCAACAGCAACAAACTCAAGTAAAAACTGTAGCTTAGACTATATCTCTAGTTTATCATTTCTTTTTTTTTCTCTTAAACAGTAATTTCCTTTCCATATTTTAATTCAGATAATATCCTGTAATTCTTACAGAATGGCAATGATATCTCTTGACTGCAGCGAGAGTGTCAATTGTCTGGAAATTTTTATATTTGTTTGTTTATGCCGGCGTAGACGAACAAAGTGGAAATTTCTTATTCTGTACTGAATTACTCTACTTAGAATAATATAATAACAAGTAAATATTAAAAAATATATATTTTTCAACTGAACCTATTTGTAATATTAAATTTAAGCTATCAATTAATAAATTAATTATTTGCCAAGTAACAAAATTTTTATCACTTTATTTTAATTTTTCTCTCTCTCTCTTTGCTGCTACATTCCAGTCCAAGTACATGTCAATTAGAATTTAATTTTGTTTCTTTTTCTCTTTCCTACTTGCATCTTGCAATGTTTTATCACACCAAGAGAATATTTATTGCGTAATTATTTGACATGAATTGACATTAATAATCTTGTCTTTTATTTTTATTATTTATCAATATTTCTTTTAAAGAAACTTAGTAGTTTGAAGGTCACGTGCATTCTCAAAAATGAAATGAATTTTTATTTATTTATATTTTATATTATTTTATCATATTATATTTTAATTTTTTTTACATATTCCTACTTAATCCTGTACTCGATTTACAATATTAAGTAAATGATTAAATAATTGATTATATTCTTTATTCTATTCCACTTTCCTCTATATTTCATCCCAAAAATACCTGAGATGAGATAAACGAGATTTAGTATATAATTTAGAATTTAAAGAATGTCTTTTGAAATAATTACTATTACTTACTGAAAGATTTATTATTACCCATTATGAGAGTAACTTATACTTATTATGATATTTATTATTAGTGATATTTTTTTTCTTTATTATGTTTCTTTATTATCTTGTTTGTTTATTACATTGTTAAAATTTATTATTACTATATTAATATACTATAAAATGTGTTACCATATTGAATTACAAGTATAAAGTATTTTCACAAATATACTCAAATATGGAACTGTTATAAAGATGCAAGGACTCAGTCACATGAAAACTGAACTGTTGTTATAATATTAACTAATGAAAATTAGACAATTAATAAAGATATAATTAGACTCCTTGAAAAAAGAGGTATGAACTATACCACTCTAATTCTGAGCCTTAGAGGATTTTTTGAAATGAACTCTCGAAATTTATGTCTAGAACTTTCCAGTGAATTTCTTCATATTTAGATTTGGCATTACCATGAATGCATTCAACGTTATTTTATTTTTATTTTTCATGTTAGTATATTAAGATTAGTTGTTTATATTTTCAACTTACTTCCTGTTATGTACTGCTAAACAAGATCATATCTTGTATTTTTATTGATGCCTACATTATTGTATGTAAATATAAAGTCATTCCACGCATCACCTTAGTGTTCCTAAATTTGAATTCTATATTTATAAAAAAAATAATTTAATTTAACTTTTCTTTTATTTAGTATCTAATTATTATTACTTATATCAACAACTTCGTGAGCTAAGTCTGCTTCATCTCCCTTTCTGTGAAATTGCAGGTCTCAGACCTACTTTTTCACCAGTCTTTCTGGGAGGGGGGATTTGTAATAAAATAAAAAAAATTGCGCCATTTTTGTTCTCCCTTAGCTTCAATTCTAAATTGTGGAACATATTTCAATCTTAGTTTCGTAACTTGTAACAGCTAAAATTCTTTTTTCTTACTTTAGTTATTAATAAATTATTGCTTGCTTCTCAAAACGGCGGGAGGTATTTCGTAACCTTTTTACTTTCTGGAATATTCCTGGGATTTTAATTTTATTTTGTATTTTAACATTGCGGGACAGGTGTTAATACGCGTTGCTAAAGGGCTTGTTACTTCCGAGGAAAAAATATAGTTCTTGCCAAGGACCGCCTGCTAAGACCAATCAGAATTGATCATTTTTATCCGTTGAGGCTCGAGTTCATCCTAATTGGATTTTTAAAATGATTGAAGCAGAGTAGGAGGGAGCTAGTTTGTCGTGGAAATGTCCCATATTCATTTGGTTTTTTAGGAGGTTAGAATGCGATTGCCCTTCAAACTATCAAGACGCACATTTCATTTCTCCGCTGAATTAGAATATCAGATGATGTGGACTAGATAACAGAAGTTGTAGTGTCGATGTGTGTTAAGGTGATTGCGGGGAAGACTTTATCTATTTTATGAGTTCATCAATAAAGAACTTGAAGACTGATGGTGTCTGTTTTTATAATGGGGAAATACCCCAATGAAATTCTTCTACTGCTCGCCAACTGTCGGAGCGACTACTCTGCCCGTGCTGCTAAGAATTCCTAGAATTTATGCAACATAGTTTATTTTCGTCGAGTTCAACATATATTTATTACATATATATATATATATATATATATATATATTATATGTTACAGGCCAAACTAGATTGGACTAGGCCAAATCGGTCTATCCTAACGCCCATCGGATAAACTAGTTTTTCCTAAACCAAACCGGTTTATCCAAACGCCTATCGGATAAACTAGTTTTCCTAGGCCAAACTAGTCTATCCCAAGGCCCATAGGACAGACTAGTTTTTCCTAGGCGAAACTAGTTTGGCCTAACTCTTTTAGGATAGACTAGTTTAGCCTGCTGTTTATTGATCTGAACTAGTTTATCCTAGGCTAATTCGATTTGGCGTGATTTTATCGAATTCAATGACCGCCTCAGCGCCAGCATTCCTGTTTGTCCTAGGCTGATCTAGTGTATCCTAGGCCAAGGTAATTTTACGTGTTTTTAGCTCACAGGTATCAAAGCCTGACAAATAATGCGCTCGCAGGTTCCGTATGTAGTTCTGTATGTATGTATGTACGCATGTATGCACTATGTACGTCCGTTTGCACGTAACGCGATAAGCCTTGATAGAAATATCCGATTTGCTTCAAATTCTGGATATAGGTTCATTGTGATAGGTACTTTTCCGATTAGTTTTGGGAATTCATTGGATAAGAATAAGGAGGCTAATCCTCCACCGTTAATTTAGAGAAATGGATTTTTCAAGTAGAATTATCAGTTTTCATTTAAAATTTTAGATATAGGATCATTCTGACAAGGCGTCTCCGTGATTAATGGTAGATGCTTATTGGTTTATTGGATGTTTATTGTGGATGTTCAATGTTTAAGTGTAATTGAGGGAAATGGGAAAAGAAATTCCCCCTTACTTTATTTTTCGAGGGTGTTATTCTTTAAAAAAATAAGGCTGTAATACACAATTAGTGTAAACAGCCTGTGAATGCAAAGCCATTAGTTTAACTGGGCAATATTATTTTTAATATTGATCCCGACTACAGCTCCATTGTTAACCTTGTGCAAAGTGGTTTTGCCACCACCCCTGTATAATGTATTTTATTCGAAGGGTAGTAGAATACTGTAAGAGGTTTGCACGGGCCGGAATTTCGAAGTCCGGGCCCACCCTTCCGAAGGAAAATCATTTTGTCTTGACCCGGTGTAAAAATTAAAAGTTAACCCCGAGCTCTGCCTGTACAATAATCAGTGAAAATAGACTCAGTCCGGCTCGATCTGGCGCTACTCAATTTCTGCATAAAAACGAGGTTTTACTTCACATACAATTAAGATTCCTTTAAAAATATACTGCATACATATTAATTTTATAAATTTACAATGTATTTTTAAATAAGAATGTATTCGCAGAAGGGAAAATACACAATGTATATTATTGATTATTTAGACTCTTAGACCTTTAAATATTCAAATAGGGATTTATTAAGTAATTAATGTAGTTTAGAGCAAAAGGAAAAAAGAAGAGTTATAAACATCGTAACTTTAGAATCTGTTTAGCAAAATGTAGATTTGTGAATATATTTCTCTGTCATTCCTTAAGGCTTTCTCAAATCCAAAAGAACTACATCCTAACACATTTATGAAATAATTGCTTTTCGGAAATGCATAAGATTAAAAGGCATTTTTACTCAGAAAATATGTAATCGAATGGCGTTAACCATTTTTTCATAAAAGAGTTTTTTTTTAAGAAAATACTATTAAAGCTACGTTTTGAATCGAATTTCTGGTTTAATAATATTAATAATAATAATAATAATAATGATAATAATAATAAGAATAAGAATAAGAATAATAATAAATGCAAGTCTGATCTCAGCACGGCACGAATCTGCAATCTGCAAAATAATAAATAAAATTAGCAAACACCATGTCCAATGCATCATGTCTCTACAAGGGACATGTTAAATTTTTGTATTGATGTTATAAACAATGACTCTTGACACACATTTATAGTTATTCTAGAGAAAATATATTTTTTACCGGCCAAACTCGATTCTGAGATAAATTAGATTGGCCTAGACCAAACTATTTTATCCTAACGCCAATTGGATAAACTAGTTTTTCCTACGCCAAACTTGCTTATCTAAATACCTGTAAATTAAATTAGTTTTTCCTAGGTAAGAGGACAATCCTTCATTTTTACCTGCATACTTAAACATTAAACACCCAAAACTATTCAGAGAATAACTTTATGAGAAAGAACCTATATCCAAAATTTGAAGCAAATCCGTAAATTCTGCGTGAAAAACCATTTATCTAAATTATAGGGGGGGGTTACCCACATCGTCCTTTCTTTTACACTTAAATAATAAAGATCCACAACTAATCACGGAGGCGCCTTGTCAGAATGATCCTATATCTAAAAATTTAAATGAAAACTGATAATTCTGCATGAAAAATCCATTTCTCTAAATTAATAGTGGGGGATTAGCCTCTCGTTCGCCCCCGTCTTTTTTCTTATTCAATGAATTCCCAAAACTAATCAGAAAAGTACCTTATCAGAATGAACCTACATCCAAAATTTGAAGCAAATAAGCTATTTCTATCGCGTTACGTACATACGTACATACATGCGTACATACATACATACAAAACCTGCGAGCTATTATTTGTCAGTCTTTGACGCCTGTGAGCTAAAAACACGTAAAATTGCATTGGCCTAAGATAAACTAGATCAGCCTAGGACAAACTAGAATGTTGGCGCTGAGGCGGTCATTGAATTCAATAAAATCACGCCAAATTGAATTGGCCTAGGATAAACTAGTTCAGACCAATAAACAGGCTAAACTAGTCTATCCTAAAAGAGTTAGGCCAAACTAGTTTGGCCTAGGAAAATCAAGTTTATCCTATGGGCCTTAGGATAGACTAGTTTGGCCTAGGAAAAACTAGTTTATCCGATGGACGTTAGGATAAACCGGTTTGGCCTAGGAAAAACTAATTTATCCGATGGGTGTTAGGATAGACCGGTTTGGCCTAGGAAAAACTAGTTTTTCCGATGGGCGTTAAGATAAACTAGTTTGGCCTAGGCCAATCTAGTTTGGCCTAAAATCGGGTTTGGCCTGTAACATATATATATATATACTAGCGCACGCGACAGACGTTGTCCTGTCACCGTCAGACGTTGTCCTTCTTGGCACCGACTCCAGAAAAACAAATAAATGTATGTAAATATGGTAATACGCAGAATAAACACTGCGCTCACAATTTAATTTCGTATTTCAATTATGTAAGGAAATTATATTTTACTCTTCATTAGTTTTTGAAGTCGGTTCAATTTTTGATAGAACAGTTTATTTTTTTTCTTTTTAGTTAAAAGTTAACGATTGTCTGAAGACGGTTAATCAAAATTATAACACAGGAAATATTATTGTAAAGCATACACGATTGTCAGCAATGGGGTTCGAACACGCGATCTTTTTCTTCAAGAAGCTGAGCTTAAATCTGGCGCCTTACAGCGCTCCGACATTCCGTCCGCACTCCATTCGTCGAAATAATTCAACACTTTTAATTAGCGAAAAATCACTAACTATTAGTTTTTGCCTAATTACAAAAAAGTACTGAATCAATTTCAATGAAATGTGAATCTAAACCATTCTCAAATCCACTGGAACACACACACAAAATTTCATTAAAAACGGTCCAGTCGTTTAAAAAGGAGTTCAGTGAAATACACACGCACAGAAGATTTTTATATATAAAGATAAGCATTGAAAATTTGAGGTTTTTGCGCCGAAGACATCGCCAAATTAGGAAAATGTGAATTATGTCAGGAACTACTGGATTTAAACGAATTTGCTTAGTACCATTCGATTCAGAATGAGAGAATGCACTAAAATATGTTATCAGTTGAAAAATAACTATAAAAGCCGATTTTTAAGGAAAATTTTAAAAATTTGTTCTGTTTTCTACTCATCTTAGGGGAGGAATTTTCGAAAATCATTTCTTAGCGCCACTCGATGTTATAAGAAGTATTTTTACCTAAATATTCAAGATTTTTAGTTCGGTAGATTTTTTTGTGCTGTGATTAATATGAAATCCTGACTTTCTTTAATATATATAGCACTTTTAATTAGCGAAAAATCACTAACTATTAGTTTTTGCCTAATTACGAAAAAAGTACTGAATCAATTTCGACGAAATGTGAATCTAAACCATTCTCGAATCTACTGGAACGCAGACACAAAATTTCATCAATATCGGTCCAGTCGTTTAGGAGGAGTTCAATTACATACACACGCACAGAAGATTTTTATATATAAAGATCAGCATTGAAAATTTCAGGTTTTTGCGCCGAAGATATCGCCAAATTAGGAAAATGTGAATTATCTCACGAACTACTGGATTTAAACAAATTTGCTTAGTACCATTCGATTCAGAATGAAAAAATACACTAAAATATGTTATTAGTTGAAAAATTACTATAAAAGCCGATTTTTATGGAATTTTTTAAAAGTTCATTCTTTTTTCTACTCATCGTAGGGGTGGAATTTTCGAAAATCCATTTTTAGCGGCACTCGATGTTATAAGAAGTATTTTTACCCCAATTTTCAAGATTTTTGGATCGGTAGATTCATTTTGTGCTATGATTAATACGAAATCCTGACTTTCTTTAATATATATGGCACTTTTAATTAGAGAAAAATCACTAACTATTAGTTTTTGCCTAATTACTAAAAAAGTACTAAATCAAATTCGACGAAATGTAAATCTAAACCATTCTCGAATCTACTGGAACGCACACACAAAATTTCATCAAAATCGGTCCAGTCGTTTAGGAGGAGTTCAATTACATACACACGCACAGAAGATTTTTATATATAAAGATATACATATACAGGGTGTTTATAAATTCATGGTCCAAACTTTAAGGGGTGATAGTACACATCAAGACAAACAATATTAAATAGGAAACCAAAGGTCCCAAAGTCTTCCGAAGGAGATAGGCGTCATTAAAGTTTAGGGTCCAAAAATTCAAATGATTATGAAAAACAGAAAAATTGGTCGATTCGTTTGCGGTTTTCACTAAAATTTTTCTTTATGTCAGTATTGTCTTGAAAATAAATTATAAAGATAAATTTAAAAAATGACGATACAGGGCGCTTTAGACTTTAGAGTAACGAACAACTATTTTTTACCGTTATTTTTTGCATCTCATTAAAGTTTTCGTAAGCGTAGACTTAAACTTAAATTTTGAGCTCAAAATCTGAATAGTTGGAAGCAGTTAAGTAGCACAAACTTAAATGTGTTCAGAGGGTTTTAAATTCAAATGATTATAAAAAACGGAAAAATTGATCGATTGATTTGCGGTTTTCACTAAAACTATTCTTTATGTCCGTATTATTGAAAATGAATTATAAAGATAAATTTCAAAAAATGTCGATAGAGGGCGCTTTAGACTTTGGAGTAACGTACAACTATATTTTACCATTATTTTTCGCATCTCATAAAATTTTTTTAGAAGCTTAGACATAAACTTAAATTTCGAGATGAAAATCTGAATCGTTGGGAGTGGTTAAGTAGCGCAAACTGAACTGTGTTCAATGGGGGTGGGGAGGTTCAAATTTCAAATGATTATAAAAAACAGAAAAATTGTTCGATTCGTTTGCCGTTTTCGCTAAAACTATTCCTTATGTCAATATTTCCTTGAAAATAAATTTTAATAATTAATTTTAAAAAATACCGTTAGAAGGCGCCTTAAAATTTGGAGTAACCAACAACTATTTTTAATCGTTATTTTTTGTATCTAATTAAGTGCTTGTAAAAGTTCAAACTTAAATTTTGAGCTCAAAACCTGCATCGTTTTGAGTAATTAAGTGCGGAAATTTGAAATGTGTTCGAGGGGTGGGGAGGGTAACATTTTAACTACTGAACACTGTTCAGTTTCCGCTTCTTAAACCCTCCATCGATTTAGAATTTGAGCTCAAAATTTAAATCTAAGCATTTGCAAGCATTTAATTATATACAAAAAATAACGCTTAAAAATAATTGTTGGTTACTCTAAAGTTTAAGGCGCCCTCTATCGGTATTTTTTGAAATTAATCTTTAAAATTTATTTTCAAGGAAATATTGACATAAAGAATAGTTTTAGCGAAAACGACAGACGAATCGACCAATTTTTCTGTTTTTTAAAATAATTTGAAATTTGAACCTCCCCACCCCCATTGAACACAGTTCAGTTTGCTCTACTTAACCAATCCCAACGATTCAGATTTTCATCTCAAAATTTAAGTTTATGTCTAAGCTTCTAAGAAAATTTTATGAGATGCGAAAAATAATGGTAAAATATAGTTGTACGTTACTCCAAAGTCTAAAGCGCCCTCTATCGTCATTTTTGAAATTTATCTTTATAATTCATTTTCATTAAAATACCGACATAAAAAATAGTTTTAGTGAAAACCGCAATTCAAACGACCAATTTTTCCGTTTTTTATAATCATTTGAATTTAAAACCCTCTGAACACAGTTAAGTTTTTGCTACTTAATTGCTTCCAACTATTCAGATTTTGAGCTCAAAATTTATGTTTAAGTCCAAGCTTACGAAACCTTTAATGAGATGCAAAAAATAACGGTAAGAAATAGTTGTTCGTTACTCTAAAGTCTAAAGCGCCCTCTATCGTCATTTTTTGAAATTTATCTTTATAATTTATTTTCAAGACAATATTGACATAAAGAATAATTTTAGTGAAAACCGCAAACGAATCGACCAATTTTTCTGTTTTTCATAATCATTTGAATTTTTGGACCCTAAACTTTAATGGCGCCTATCTCCTTCGGAAGACTTTGGGACCCTTGGTTTCCTATTTAAATATTGTTTGTCTTGATGTTTACTATCACCCCTTAAAGTTTGGACCATGAATTTAGAAACACCCTGTATACATACATATATATACAGGGTGTATCTAAACTACTGGGCAAAACTTTAAGGGGTGATAGTACACATCAAGACAAATAATATTAAATGGGAAACTAAGGGTCCCAAACGTCTTCCGAAGGAGATAGGCGCCATCAAATATTAGGGCCCAAAATTTGAAATGATTATAAAAAACGGAAAAATTTATCGATTCGTTTGCGGTTTTCACGAAAACTATTCTTTATGTCACTATTGTCTTAAAAATAAATTATAAAGATAAATTTCAAAAATTGCCGATAGAGGGCGTTTTAGACTTTGGAGTAACGAACAACTATTTTTTACGGTTATTTTTTGCATCTCATTACATTTTTTTAGAAGTTCAGACATAAACTTAAATTGTGAGCTCAAAATCTGTGGTTAAGTAACGCAAACGGAACTGTGTTCAATGGAAGTAGGTAGGTTCAAATTTCAAATGATTGTAAAAAATAGAAAAATTGGTCAATTGATTTGCGGTTTTTACTAAAATTATTCATTATGTCAGTATTGTCTTGAAAATAAATTATACAGATAAATTTCAGAAAATGGCGATAGAGGGCGCTTTAGACTTTGGAGTAACGTACAACTGTTTTTTAGCGTTATTTTTTGCATCTCATTAAATTTTTTTAGAAGCTTGGACTTAAATTTTGAGCTGAAAATCTCAATCGTTAAGAGTGGTTAAGTAGCGCAAACAGAACTGTGTTCAATGGGGGTGAGGAGGTTCATATTTCAAATGATTATAATAAAAACGGAAAAATTGGTCGATTGGTTTAAGATTTTCTATAAAACCATTACTTTATGTCAGTATTTCCTTGAAAATAAATTTTAAAGTTAAATTTCAAAAAATTCCGTTAGAGGGCGCCTTAATGTTTAGAGTAACCAATAACTATTTTTAACCGTTATTTATTTATTTTTTAATCTAAATAAATGTTTTAAAAGCTTAGACTTAAATTCTGAGCTCAAAATTTAAATCGTTGTCAGTAATTCAGTTGTGAAAATTGAACTGTGTTCCTAGGGTGGGCAGAGTAACATTTTAACTCCTGAACACAGTTCAGTTTGCGCTTCTTAACCCCTCCCAACGATTCAGAATTTGAGCTCAAAATTTAAGTCTAAGATTTTACAAGCATTTAATTCGATACAAAAAATAACAGTTAAAAATTGTTGTTGGTTTCTCTAAAGTTTAACGCGCCCTCTAACGGAATTTTTTGAAAATTATCTTTAAAATTTATTTTCAAGGGAATACTGACATGAAGAATGGTTTTAGAAAAAAACTGCAAACGAATCGGTCCATTTTTTTCCGTTTTGTATAATCATTTGAAATTTAAACCTTCTCACCTCCATTGAACACAGTTAAGTTAGCGCTACTTAACCACTCTCAACGATTCAGATTTTCAGCACAAAATTTAAGTTTATGTCTAAGCTTCAAACATATTTAATGAGATGTAAAAAATAACGGTAGAAAATAGTTGTACGTAACTCCAAAATCTAAAGCGCCCTCTATCGACATTTTTTGAAATTTATGTTTATAGTTTATTTTCTAGACAATACTGACATAAAGAATAGTTTTAGTGAAAACCGCAAATCAATTGACCAATTATTATGTTTTTTATAATCATTTGAAATTTAAACCTACACACTCCCATTGAACACAGTTCAGTTTGCGCTACTTCACCACAGATTTTGAGCTCAAAATTTAAGTTTATGTCTAAGTTTCTAAAAAAAATTTAAAGAGATGCAAAAAATAACGGTAAAAAATAGTTGTTCGTTACTCCAAAGTCTAAAGCGCCCTCTATCGGCATTTTTTGAAATTTATCTTTATAATTTATTTTCAAGACAATACTGGAATAAAGAATAGTTTTCGTGAAAACCG
The DNA here is from genome assembly GCA_964019185.1 of Maratus speculifer. Classification (NCBI taxonomy): domain Eukaryota; kingdom Metazoa; phylum Arthropoda; class Arachnida; order Araneae; family Salticidae; genus Maratus; species Maratus speculifer. Next base: position 298,785,503 of record OZ025290.1, read on the forward strand.
CAAACGAATCGACCAATTTTTGAGTTTTTTATAATCATTTCAAATTTTTGACCCTAAAATTTGATCGACCCTATCTCCTACGGAAAACGTTTGGGACCCTTAGTTTCCCATTTAATATTATTTGTCTTTATGTGTACTATCATCCCTTAAAGTTTTGCCCAGTAGTTTAGATACACCCTGTATATGTATACAGTTGTGGGAAAAAAAGTAAATACACCTTACTAACTCTGCAAGTATTCATAATAAAAAAAATACAGGTTCAAAACTATTCAAAATAAAAGCTACTTTTTTATAATGTGTATAAAATTTGCAGAGGTGGGACTATAAATGTTAGGTGAATCTTCTAATGTTAAATTAATGGAATATATTCATATTTCTATTAATATCTCCTAAAATACTAATCTCAAAATAATATTTTTTTGTCTAATTATAATACTAAAAAATCTAAACATAAATACATTGAATTTTTAATTTTATTTATTTTAAAATATCATTTATAAATTATGAAATTAATATTCGAAAAAAACTGACCAATACTTTACTTGATGGATTTATATATATATATATATATATATATATATATATGTGTGTGTGTGTGTGTGTGTGTGTGTGTGTTAAAAAATTAAATTTTTAATAAATATATGTATAATCCTACTTTACGCACACATTCAATTTCATATTTTCATGCAAATAGTTTTCTAATTATACGTAATTAATTCAAATTGATGGTTTAGCAGTCCTTTTAAAATGTGCAGAAAAGCATAATTTGAAAAATATATATCTCATTCATTTTAAAGAAACAAATGTGTCGGACGTTCCCCTCAGTCCACACAGCTTTAAAGAATGTCCGTGGTAGATATAGCTGCCACCACCGATATTACTAGGTGATATCGGTCACCCACTGTGAGATTGGTGTAAATGAAGACTTACGCTAGTAACCGAATTATCAGTTTATTAAGAATATATGTACACACAAAATACGCTATTTACAAATATATACAACTACAACTCGGATATAGGTGATCCGGTTCAACATTAAATTAGATACCGTAAAGATTGGTTGTGTATTATTCCAATTACACTTTCCACCTCACACTCAATACACGTTAAATTCACTTTTTTGGAGCTCAACCTTGAGTCTCCCAACACAAATATACTGGGCCTGCACTTCTTAGCCCAGAACACTAAACACCAGGACGTCTGTGTCCTTTGCGCACCAGAAAACGCACACTTTAAGCTCTTCCACACAGAGCAACCTCTAGGTACGACACCTAGGTACGGAATGAATGATCTGAGGCAAACTTGCCCTCTCCAAATCACTGCTTTCCCCAACATAAACCCCTTTAAAGCTTCCTCATTGGACACATACTCCATTCTTTTCTTGCTTAGTGACATGCTGCTAATCTGCTCATCATCCGCATACTTCACTGACAGATGGACATGCCTCCGAGCCATCTCCTTTCTCTAACACACCACCTGCAAAGGATTAGCTGGCAATTCCCCTTTCCACGAAGAGGGAATGTCACCTTGGAAATTCTGTACACAACCATACCATACAAAATATTCAAATAGAGAAAGAGTAGACATTACATTCTTTAGCACAGTTGCTATCAGATCCTGACACCCCCCACCTTAGCTGAAAATATGCCTTTTAGGGGCTAATTTTCCCCAAACATATAATAATATCTCAGAAGAGTTCAATAGTCTCTTTACAGATTTCTTCATTATGCTTATTACATAGGTATTTCCAGGTGTCTGAACACGATCTACCGACACCTCTACTGAACATTTACTAATATTATTATTACATAAACAATACACATGTTAATACAATATTATAAACAAAAAAATCAAAAAATATTTACACACACACAGAAAAAAAAATTAAATGTGTGACGACATCCCTTTAAGTTTGTCCACTATTGGGTCGTTGATGTTGATGGGCTAACAAATGGTTGTTCTTCCCAGCTCTTTCTATGTAGCCTAGAAATTGCGTCAGCATTTAAATGTTGAGCTCCCGGACGATGAGAAATACTCAGGTTCCAGCGTTGCAAGGCAAGAGCCCATCTAGTGAGTTTGGGTGATCTTGGGGTTGTTTCAGTGAGAAATTTTAATGGATTATGATCCGTAATGATCTCAATTTGTGATCCATAGGTCCATTTTTTAAACTTTCTCAACCCAAAGAGAACACTCCAAGCCTCTTTCTCTATACTCGGCCAAGCACGCTGAGCCCCTGACAATTTCTGACTGGCAAAAGCTATCGGTTTATACTGACCCTTTTCATCTTTTTGAGTAAGACAACATCCTACTGCCAGGTCGGAAGCATCTGCGTGGAGCTGATATTCCCGGCCTACGATAGGTGTAGCCAAACTCGTCACTTTACATAACTCATCCTTAACGATATTAAATGCTTTTTCTGCCCTTTCATCCGATGGTACAGTATTTTTAACCTTCCCTTTTGTCAATTCGGTTAAAGGTATAGCAATTTCGGCATAATTTCGAATATAAGATCGGTAAAATCCCATTAATCCCAAAACAGATCTAACTTCCTTTTTAGTTTTTGGTCTCTTTAGATCCCTTATTGCTGCTATTTTTTCCTCATCAGGTGCATGCGTTCCACCCCCAATTACATGACCTAAAAACTTAGTCAATTTCTCTCCAAATTTACATTTATCTAGTCTAATCGTAAAATTTCTATTTTTAAGTTCTTCAATGACAGCCCTAACATGCTCACAATGCTCTTCCCAGGTGTCGGTGAAAATGATGACATCATCAATATATGCTTCCGCATACCTCCGATGACCTTGAAGAACCTCATTCATATCTTTCTGAAACGTGGCAGTCGCCCCTGATAATCCAAAAGGCATGGTACGCCACTGATAAGTTCCATTATGCGTTGTAAAAGCTGTCAAAAATTTACACTCCTCAGCCATTTTAATCTGCCAATAACCTCTCAATAAATCAATCGACAATAAGTATTTAGCCGCCCCTGCGGTATACATGATTTCTTGAGAATCTTTCATCGGAAAGGTTAGCACCTGAGTTACCGAATTTAATGCTCTGTAGTCTATACAAAGCCTAACAGTTGCGTCTTTTTTCGCCACACAAACAATTGGATGACTAATTTCAGCATTTGACACTTCGATTAAATTTAATTCTAATAACTCCTGAATCTGTCTATCTACTTCCTCTTTATAAGCTACCGGCACACTATATAACTTTGGCTTTTTCCTTTCCACCCCCGGTTTCAGATCAATACGATGCTCCCCTATATCTGCTGGTCGTACAGGACCCATAAATACCTCTTTATTCTCCCTCAAAATAGACTTTATATCTTTAACTTGATTGTTAGATAACCCTTTTATTTCGAACCTCTCTATATCTCGTTCTACTTCCTGATCCCGGTTCAAAATAGGAATTTCCTCAACTTCTCCAAATTCCTCATCACCCTCAAAAACAATATTAACTATATTACATTTAGCAATAAATTCTCGTATTTTGTTTTGGTGCACATGCTTTCTACTCCCGTCGGCTAACTCAACTATAAATGAATGCTGATTTCGTTTTTCGACTATGGTTGCCGTCCCTTGCCACCTAGAATATAGTTTATTAGTTGAATCGGGGATTAACAGTATTACCTTATCACCTACTTCAAACGTTTTTTCTTTTGACCTTAAATTATAATGATACGCCATCCTATTTTGTTGCACCTCGGACGATAATTTTGCCCCATTTGCGGCTCTTTCTAAACGTCCCCTAAGTTTATTCAAATACTCATGAATCGGCGTAGTATCTAACTGCGCCCCCATATTTTCTCCTGCCCAGGATGACTTGAGAATCGACAAAGGACCCTCCGGCGGTCTACCATATAATAACTGGAAAGGTGCGATTCCCGTCGTAGAATTTGGGACTTCCCTATACGCCCATAATACAAATGGTGTTTGTTCATGACACTTTTTTCCTTCTTCTCTAATAGTATGATGTAACATACGTTTAAGGGTCTGATTAAATCGTTCCACAAGCCCGTTAGACTGTGGATACTGTGGGGTCGAAAATCTTGGACTAGCACCTAACCTTTTCTCAAATTCTTTCTTTAAGTCGGCGGTGAAATTGGTTCCATTATCGCAGGCAATTATATTTGGAATTCCTGTCCTCATAAATATTTGAAGCAACGCATCACACGCGGTTTTAGCAGTTAAACTTTTTAGAGGGATCGCATCCGCCCACCTGGTATGTTGATCAATTAAAGTTAGTATATACTGATGCCCTTGGGAACTTTTAGGATCAATAGGCCCAAATAAATCAACATTAACTACCTGAAATGGAAGTTCCGGACGTGACACTGGGGAAATAGGAGCTCTATCATTTACTTTAACCCCTCTAGTCAACTGGCACTCTAAACATGACTCACAAAATTGTTTAGTTTCTTTCGCCATCCCCTCCCAATAAAATGAATACCTGATTCTCTGTAAAGTTTTCTTAGCTGCATGATGCCCTCCAAATACCGAACTATGCGCTAATTTTAAGATTTCTTCCCTTCTTACTTTGGGTACTATTAATTGCGCTATATTTTCGCCTAACAATTTCTCTTTATGATATAATAAACCATTTACAATATAATAATCCCCCTTATCCATTTTAGCTAATTCCCAAGCTTTCTCTAATTTTTTGCATTCTAATTGGGATTCCTAAAACATCTCGGAATTGCTAACCATAGCTTTATTACCTTTCTCCACTTCCGTTTTTTCCGTATTCTGAGTTTGTACATTTTGCGAACTCGCTTCTATTGCGTAAACATTACAACTGTCGTTATTCATACCTTCCTTTTCATTCAAGTTATCAACAATAATTTCTGAACTTTCTAATTCTTGAGCCTCTAGCAATGGCTCCTCGCGGTTGACCCCTGACAACTGATTAATCACTTTGGGATGTAAAATCACTTGCTCATTAATATTATCAGTCTAATAACGTTATCAATAACGTTAGTTCTCTCAATAACGTTAGTTCTCTGTTCGGCCTTTGCCGATATTCTCGCCACAATAACTCCATTAGGTAACTCTTTGCTTTCTTTTACCACAACCTTATGTACACCCGCTTTCGGATCTCGTCCTTTATTACCATTATTTCCCTCATTACCCACTTTATTACAAAAACGTTGGTAATGACCTCTCAAACCACATTTAAAGCATTTAGGCGCTGAAGCATCACTAGGTTTCTTAAAATCTATTTTCCTATGCGAAAAGGAATTAGTCTCATTACTCCCGTTTTGCCTCCAATTACCACTAACTTTGCTATCCTCTCTCGGTCTCATTTTTTCATTGTTTACATACTTATCTTTGCCTTTAAAACTTTTATACGTAACGGCGTAAGACTTATGTTTAGTGTCAAAATAATTGTCACATTCTTTAGCAATTTTAGAAGTTTCTAACCATTTACCTTGATGAGTTAATCCAATATATGACGCGGTATCCTCATCTAACGTACTTACTAATTTATCCGTAACTATTAACTGGTTGACCTTTTCATAAGAGTCAGCACCTCTAATCTTACAATAATTTTCCCATGTCGCTATTAAACGCGATACAAATAATACATGAGTTTCGTTCTGGTTCCTCCTAGCCTTCTTAAAATTTTCCAAACATGCCTTTGGTGTCGGCTCATGTTCCCTTAGAAGTAACTCCTTTAATTCCTCATAATTCTCCATTTGTTCCGTAGTCGTATAAGTTAACAAATTATCCGCCTTATCTCCTAACATATTTAGTAGAATTTCGGCCTGCTGGTTTTCCGGTACATTTTTAGTTTTGAATGCCCTTTCTAAGCTGTTAAAAAATAAATCCCATCCCTCAGTCCCTTCCGGTACTTTGATAGATAGAGTTTTCACACTTTTGATCAATTTTTCTATATTACTTTCATTATTAGATTCCCTAGAAACATTAGAATTATTTGCCGATCCTTGAACCCTTAGCCTTTCCATTTCTAATTCATGTTCCATTCTTAATTTTTCCATTTCTAACTTTTCCTTTTTTTCTAACTTTTCACGTTCTAATTTTTCCTGTTTTTCTAACTTTTCGAGTTCTAACTTTTCGCGTTCTAATTTTTCCTGTTTTTCTTCACGCTCTAATCTTTCCTGTTTTTCTAACTTTTCACGTTCTAATTTTTCGTGTTCTAATCGTTCTGCAACAATAGCGTCAGATAATTCCTTAATAACCCCCTCGTCATACTCATCACTGTCCATTATCTTTTTCTTAAGCTGGATTCTGGTATCATCTTCCGCGAATTCAACGCCCAATTCTTCAGCTATCACCTAAGAAAGCCATACCTTCACCGATTGTTATTACTACACTGTAAAAAAAAATTGTAAAATTCCAGTAGATGTACCGTAAATTTCACGGTACTTCTACCATTTTCATTCTTTACGGTATGAATACCGTATTTTTAAGGTATATTAAGTGTAAAAAACAGTTTTTTGTACTGTTTCGATTAAAAACGGTATTTACACAGTAAAATTATTATTTTTCCGTAAAATCTCGGTATTTATACCGTAAAATAATTATTTTTCAATAAAGAAAACGACATTGTAAAAAATTTCGTAGCATTTCAATACATGTACCTAAATTTTACGGTACGTCTACTGTTATCATTCTTTACTGTATGAGTACCGTATTTCTAAGATATATTAGGCATTAAAAAAACCATTTTCTGTGCTATTTCGATTATAAACAGTATTTATACCTTAAAATGACCAATTTCTGTGCTATTTCAATTATAAAAGGTATTTATACCATAAAATGATTGTTTTTCAGTAAAAAGGCGATATTTATACTGAAAAAAATTATATTTCAGTAAGGGAAAATATGGTATCCTCGCCTCGGTGTACGGCATTTTCTCAAACGATGTTCTTGTTGTTGCTAGGTAAATGCGCGCAGGTCTGAGGAGATGGGGGGGGGGAGTGCAGCCGTTAACTTGTTTTGGAGTCCAAAAATCTCAAAGGGTCACAACTCCTGCGATACACACTGTTTATTATAGTTTTTATGGATACCATAATGTAACAATAAAAAAAAGAAAGGACTGTATTTACTTTTGTTAAATAGTATTAAAGAAGAATAGATAATTATTAGAATATATAATTATTATCTTTAACTACAAGAAAATAAATAATGTAATTTATGAAAGATGACTAAAGTAGTCTACAAAGTAGACGAGGCTTTATTAAAGATTCACATGCATTTTATGTGTCTTGCGTGTCTGTGTAAGGGGGGGGGGCGGACTGATTCTGGAACTTTCACGGTTCTCGACGGCCTGAATAGATGTCGCCTTTCTCGTGGGAACTTTTAATCTATCATACTGAATGATGTCAAATCCATCCTTAATTTTTATTGGAGAATTATACAATTCATAGAAGTGAAATTCTAAGATTTTAAACTAGTTTAATTAATCACTTATTCATAGTCATGCAATTGGAATTGTAATATTATGTACGATTGAATATATATACCAGTGATATTCTTATATGTTAAAAGGGTTTGTTCACCTTTGTGCAAGCTCTTTGTGTTTCATTCAGTTGGATCTCATACCGGACGTGCAGGACAAAGAAGTATGTAACATTTTAACTATTTTTAAGTGAAAGTAACTATTATGCATGTATTTTTATTACATTTTTAACTTGCATTAGTTCTTAATAAACTTCTTCTTTACTGTTATATATTTGTCTTATTAATTTATTTTGGGTTTAAAAATTATGACATTAATAATTAATATTTTTTTAGGTATGACAAATAAGAAATTTTTTAGCTAAAAATTTTTTTTAATTAAAAGTTCTTTAAAAAAAATCTAATAATACAATGTTAAAAATTTCCGCGGTGGAATTTCAAAGTGGAGTCTATTCATGAAGTAAAATAAAGAGAAGCACCGAAATATGGTACTGCTTATTTTTTGAAAACTCCAAGCTGGGCAACACGAAGCGTTTTACCTTTTTCTTTTTCCTTATTCAGCGACACACTAGTAATGCGCATGTTCACGTTCTCTACAATTCTAATGTATCGAACGTCGCCTCTCTCAAATAATGAAGATCGGGGCTAGTAAGTTGTCTGTTAAAAAAAAAATGATATGGTATAACGTATCGTGTGTGCTCAGATGGTGAAATTTTGGGGCCTATAAAGACCCATCCCCCGCGAATCCCCACGTTCAAAATGTAGAAAAAATTGTCATAAAACTAGAAAAAAAATACATCCTTATCAGAAAAAAATAATAAAATTCCAAACAGTCAGTTGGCTTAGATTTACGCTTAAACCACCGGTAAAACTGCAAATACCGGTCCCCTTTCCTCTACCAACCTCATAAATAACTAAAATTCACAAATCTTTTTCGCTTACGTTGTTAGAATTTTATCGAACTCAGACCCCAATCTCGATGAGCTCAGGAATTTCGTAATTAACAATTCTGTTGATCTAATCCTTAAAAAGGTGGTGAAGTTCAAAAACTCTAAAAATCGCAAATCAAAATTTTAGAACCTATCTCAATCGACGCTCTTTCGTCATACGGCTCAGTATTGAATTCAGACACTTTTCTCCGGGAGGGACTTCTGTGGCTCCGGGGGGTGGGGGAATAAAACCTTTTTTCCCAGTGAAAGCACAAGAACTCTATTTTTCCGGGGGGGGGGTGCATTTCATTGCACTGGGGGGGGGGTCCCTCTGGGGTACCCCATTAATTCAACACTGATATGGCAAGACTATTATTTTTGTTAAAAGAAAGGTCTCTCATTCGGTAACTCAATCTCTCCCCTCCAAATTCTGGAAAATTAAACACTAAAAACCATTTAGACAGTTTAAGTTAATTCACAGTCTCATCCATATGTCTTCAAACCTTGGACAATCCCCCCTCCCGCGATCTCTCTTCAGTCCGGCTTGGATAAATTATTCAGACTAGATGTTGAATGATATTTTCAGGTTACTTCAGTGGTCATCAGTGGAATTTTGATGCAAACACTACCGCTGATGTTTTTAAAAGAAATAGTCGATGCCTCCTACCCGACTCAGTATGATCCATCGGATGGATCGACCTTGCTCAGTTAAAGATGTCTGTAAAATAATGATTCCCTATTCCCTGATTTTGCACTCACTTTACCATTTTTCAAGTAAATAATAGAAACGCGGTTAATTTACAAAAATTCCATTTGACCAGTAAGGGGCTAAGTGCAAATGTAACGTTATTTACTTTTTGGTAATTTTGGACCCTTTCCCTCCTTTTAGATATCATACGTTACTTCCATCAAACTCCCTGCCCCGGTAATGATATCGTTATCAAAGTGTAAAAAATTTTTTTTAGAATTTAGTTCTTTTGTTTTGAGTAACATACAAAACGGGTTAAATTTATTTTTCGCAAACTTTATTGATTCAATTGAAGATAATTTAATAAAATATCGCTTTATTCAAATAAAAATAGTTAACAAAATAAAAAAAAAGATAATGTACTATTTTGAACAAAATACCACGTTACAGAGAAAAAGAGATAATTCTAATTGGGTCAAAAATGATATCGATATCAAAAGCAAATCCCTCCCTTCCCCTAGAGATATCTTACGATATCATGTGTCAGACACTCCCTCCCCCCTAAAAGGATAATGTTATATATGCACAGCACCTAATAAAAAAAGTTAATATATCATTCTTGTTTCTAGTAAAACCATCGTAAATATTGACTCAGCAAAACATTTTCTTTGAAAATGTCTTATTATAGGCAAGATAATACAGAGCGTGAAAGTTTGCTTTCGGCCGAAGTAATGGTGTCAGATTTTCGAGGCAAAAGCCTTCTTTACGGGTAGCAGCATAAGTTTCGTATTTACCAACCAACCAACAAATCTAATGGCGTCAGTTTGTTGATTTCGGGCAATGGGAAACTTGGGATCCAGTTATTCATATTTAAGTAAGTTAATCGGCTGTATTTCTTGCTTTCCTTTAACATACATAATTAGATAACTAATTTGAACTATACAGGTTTTAAATTGTTTTTTCTTAAAAGTATGTTATTCATTTCTTTGGCTAAGTTATATAAAAATTCGAAAATAAATTACTTTGTGTTGGATTAAATTGCGTTAAAAATAGCAAACTGACATCTATAAAATTTTGAATATTTTCTGTTCAATATTTCAACTATTTCCTTTTAAATTTAATCATTTTTACTAGACTATTTGCGTAATAATAGTAATTTACATTTATCTTATTCAAAAAACGAATTCGACTTATTTCATTCCTCCTTTTGCTAGCTTGTCCCATTCCTCTCCACTATTGTTTTTATGTTAAACTGCTTATATAAACAACAATGCTGCTTTTAAGTTTAGTTAAAATTATGGATAATGTATAATATTAGGTTTTCTAAAGATGGGAACTATTACATCTACAGGTAAACAAGTCATTAATATACAGCAAATATTAAAATTATAGTAAGCAAATTTATTTTTTAACAAACAAATTTTTTATACAAATCTAAGTTTATGCTGAAAAGCAACTTTTTTCAACTGAAGATATGGTTGTCATTGCTCCATCTCAGTGGCGTAGCTAGGATAGGTGATACCCAGAGCGGATGTAAATTGTGTTACCGCCAGCCGCCATGGTGTCACCCCCCCCCCGCACACACACACACACACCGATCCGTTATATTTTTTCATTCACAATTGTACGCTTTTATAACAAATGACCATATCATTTCTCATTTACCTTTTGCCCTGCATTGAGAAAAAAAAAACAGGGGCAAATTTTTACTTAACCCATAATCCGCTTAAAACAATGTGGTGTCTGTATGTCGAAGAAAATTCTTTCTTTTAATGTTTGCTTTTGTTATCCACTCGTTGGATAGGTTAGATTTTTGTTCTCTGGTGCAAATATCTTATTTAAACACACCAGTTTGCATAAAATTTCAACTTCTTTTAGAAAAGAAAATTAACTCTATTTCGTCGTAAGCTAGAAATTTAATTTTATTTCAGAATTCTTTTCCAAATGGTGTAAGATTATACATATTTATTTTCAAATAAATATTGGGTGACACCCGAGTTGGACCGCCCCCCCCCTGCCCCCACTAACTACGCCACTGCCTCCATCTAGTATTGTGATTGATGTTTAGAATAATACGTAATGAGGAAAAATTTCTGTCCCATTCTATCCCATTCTCCATTACTAACTAATATTGTAATAAATATTAATACTATTTATTACTAATATTAGAACTAGTACTAACTAATATATCCCGTACTTAAATAACATTAATTAATTAAAGTTTAAAAACATAGTATATTTACACACGAAAAAATCATAAAAACCTGATTTAAATAAAAAGAATCTGATTTAAACAAAGATATACATATATATTTTTTAAACTATGATTGTTTTGCACCTTAGTTGCTATTTAAAAGCATGCATATCATGCATATTCCATTCATAATACTAATTTTGAAAATAGTGAGAAAATGGTGTTTATATTAAGACTTTTTTGGTTTTAAATGTTTATAAAAAAAAAGACTTGTGCATTGATTGCTCTTAACCCGGGAGAACACGCCCTTACCCAGTGTATGAATGATTTTAACTTTGTCATCAATAAAATCAAATTATAACAACTACTTTATTTAGACGGAAACAATTCATACAAATTTTGTGATAAAATAAGTTTAAGATTACTTTTAAAAAATTAGTGGTTACAATTGTAAAAACCATACGCACTCAGGGTCTTTTAGGCCCTGCGCGCGTCCTCCCGGTTTAAAATTAGAGTCATCGTCTTGTTTAATTTTATAGAACACAGTAAAAAGAGGGGGGGGGAAGGAAATTAAGTCAATGTAAATCCATAAACCAGTTGATACGGCCCTTTTAAAATTCAGCTGGCATATTTGCAAATCTGATTAAAAAAATTCACTGGCAGCTCATATCTATGTGTTATTACAGTATTTATGTTTTCACTAGAGAGAAACTGGGTTATTTATTAAATTTTAAGTCAATTAAATGTCGTTAAAACTAGTGTTTGATTAAATAGTCGATTCAGTATTTTGTGATTCCGCATGTTATACGATTATAAGTGTCATTAAACTAATTAAAAAATAATTAAAAATGTGTAGCCTATAATTCAAATACTTCGCTGAATAAATGCGAATTACGGCGTTTCTTGATCTCCCCCTCCTCTCTAGAAAAAAAAGCACCCAGTTAAAGTCAAATTTCTGGAGTGATACTTTTTTTAATTTGTCTTTTTTGCACACAGAGAGAGTTTATTGAATCGGATTTAAGTCTTTGTGTTAAAAATTTACTTTCTGGTAAACTTTTTTTTTTAATTGGGATGGTAAAAATAATGATGAAATGTCTGATTTTGTGAAAGAGCCTATTATTCAATGAATTTTTTTCTTAAGTAGGCCCCAAATTTTGCTTTAACCCTTTCAGGGGCAAGGTACATGTCTTCACAAAATGTTGAAATAATTCATTGACACCAGTTTTCTCAAGAAAATTTATTTGTAAACTAGTAAAAGTGTATTTTCGCTCATTTTATAAAGGTGAAATTCTCTTTAAAATATTCGGGTGCCAATGTGACATTCAGGAATTAAAATTAGGTGATGCCGTAGCGGCATCACCGCCCTTCAAGGGGTTAATTGTGCCTGATTACGTAAGTCTACATTCAAAATTTACAGTTTTACATATTTAGATTTTAGACCATTGGTGTAAAAATCTAGGCACCAGCGGGGGGGCAATCACTCACCAGGGAGTAAAATTTAATAGTATTCTAGCAAGAAATTTATACAAATTATTAGATGATACAAGGCGAAAAAAAATTAGTAGTGAGAGCCATAGGAGCAACTGGCGCAAAGACTTTTGCACCCCTGTCTTAAAACAAAGACGTGTACCTACCAATCCATATTTTATCACATGTTCTCAATATTGGAAGTTTTACGGGAAGTGTAAATTATAATTATCATCTATTTAAGATCTTCGAAATCAGCTTGCGTAATTTTTGTGATAAAATATTAATAACAGTAAAAATCATTGATTTACAGTATAACTATTTAGTTTCTTACACGTCAAAACCTTGTGTGATTTCTTTGTTTTTCAAATTGATTACTTAGAGAATTATAAGAATATAGTTATTATATTTTCGGGTTTTTTTTTTTAAATTTACTTTTTGATATTGAGTAATTTTAATATGACTGAAAAGCTAGGGGTCTTCCTCTGGTATTTTATTTATTTATTTATTTTCATAGCCATTATCGTCCAAACTCTTCAAAAATTTTTGGAATTAAAACATGTTTTCACAGTTTTTGACAAGCAATCCAGAACAAATATTGATATACAGGGTGATTCATAAAAGATGGGCAGAACTTTAAGGGGTTATAGTACACTTAAAGACAAATAATATTAAATAGGAGACTAAGGGTCCCAGACGTATTCCCAAGGAGATAGGGGGCATTAAAGTTTAGGGTCCGAAATTTCAAATGATTATAAAAAATGGAAAAATTGGTCGATTCGTTTGCGGTTTTTGCAAAAAATTTTCTTTTGCCAGTATTTTCTTGAAATAAAATTTTAAAGTTCAATTTCAAAAAATGCCGATAGGGGGCGCTTTAGACTTTGGAGTAACAAACAACTATTTTTTAACGTTATTTTTTGTATTTCTTTAAATGATTTCGAAAGCTTAGACTTAAACTTAAATTTTGATCTAAAAATCTGAGTCCTAACGAGTAGTTAAGTAGCGTAAACTGAAATTTGAAATTTGAAACCCTTCTCCCCCCAGAACAAAAATCAGTTATTCCCGATCTTTGTGTCGTAGATTAGGCTCTAACTACTGCCGTGTTTTGCTAAAATTATTCTTTATGTCAGTATTTTCTTGAAAATAAATTTTAAAGAAAAATTTCAAAAAATTCCGATAGAGGGCGCTGTAGACTTTGGAGTAACGAACAACTATTTTATACCGTTATTTTTTGTGTCTCATTAAATGCTTTCTAAAGCTTAGACTTAAATTTTCAGCTCAAAATCTGAATCGCTGAGCGTGGTTCAGTAGCGAGGGGAGGGGGTTCAAATTTCAACTTCTGAACATAATTCAGTTTGCACTACTTAACCATGCCCAACGATTCTGTGCTGTGATACGAGGCAAAAATACAACTTTCGTCAAGGACTGCATAGTCGGAATTCACTCATAAAGGCACTGGCACAGTTGGAAACGTCGCTCATGCAAACGTTAAAGCTCCATTCCTGACGCTAGTCACCGGGTGAAGAAGGAGACAGAAAGTATGCAAATGTCAAATGGGGAAGAAGAAGAACACGTATGCAAAATTTCGACACGATTTAGGCATAAAAACCACTGAACGGTGAGTCAAGTGTAAGTCGCTGTAGTAATGAATCGGAAGATGGTGCCCTTCACGAATAAGGAAAAGGCTGAGATGCATTTAATTTACGGAGCGGCAGATGGAAATGGTGCAGAGGCACAACGAATGTACGGAGAGCGATTTCCCAACAGGCGGTTGCCTAACCGCAAAACTTTCGAGCGCTTGCACAGACAGTTGTGTGAGGCGGGATCATTTCTCGCTTCCCGGTCGAATGCTTAAGTCGTGCAAAAAAGGACGAATCAGTAGTTGTTGCAGAAGCCATTCTGGATGTAGTAGCGGCGCAGCCAAGTACAAGTACACGAACAGTGGCTAGGCAGGTGGATACCTCACAGTCCATGACTTGGAGGGTACTGAAGGATGAACATTTGCTCCCGTTTCATGTGCAACGAGTCCAGAAACTGTCTCCAGGGGATTATCCAAATCGTATTGAATTCGCCCGCTGGTTTCTGCAGCAGAACGCGCTAAATCCACATTTTGGGCGAACTGTGCTTTTCACCGATGAATGTACCTTCACACGTGAAGGTACATTTAACACACACAATGCACATGTATGGGCGGATGTCAATCCACATGCTACGTATCCACATGCTCATCAGAGACGCTTTTCCATCAATGTTTGGGCAGGAATCCTCGGAGACCACCTAATCGGACCGTACCTTCTTCCTGAACGCCTCAACGGTAAAACATACCTCACATTTCTGCAACATGTGCTGCCAGACCTGTTAAACGTTGTTCCTCCACGCATCCTGCGGGTCATGTGGTTCCAGCACGATGGAGCGCCAGCCCATTACGTACGAGTCGTCCGCAACTATCTGGACATCACATTTCCGAACAGATGGATTGGTCGAGGTGGTCCTGTTGCTTGGCCTGCTCGCTCGCCAGATCTTTCACCCCTCGATTTCTTTTTTTGGGGACAATTGAAGGCTCTTATGTATGAGACACCCATTGAATCCCCCGAGGAACTGGTCGCCAGACTTTCCGCCACTGTAGGGGAAGTGCTCGAAAAGCCTGATGTTTTCGCGAATGTTCGCCGTTCCATTCTTCGCCGTTGTTCTGCGTGCATAACTTCTGGTGGTCACAATTTTGAACATTTATTGTAATTACATGTTAATAAATATGCTTTGGTAACATAATCCTAATTTGTGTCTTTTTACCTCGTATCACAGCACACAATGTGTGGACATGGTAAACTGAACTGTGCTCAGGAGTAGAAATTTCAAACCCCTCTCCCCAGAAACTTAATCACGTCTAACGATTCAGATTTTGGGCTGAAAATTTAAGTCTAAGCTTTAGAAAGCATTTAATGAGACACAAAAAATAACGGTATAAAATAGTTGTTCGTTACTCCAAAGTCTAAAGCGCCCTCTATCGGAATTTTTTGAAAATTTTCTTTAAAATTTATTTTCAAGAAAATACTGACATAAAGAATAATTTTAGTAAAACAATGCAATAGTTAGAGCCTAATCTACGACACAAAGATCGGGAATAACTGATTTTTGTTCTGGGGGGAGAATGGTTTCAAATTTCAAATTTCAGTTTACGCTACTTAACTACTCGTTAGGACTCAGATTTTTAGATCAAAATTTAAGTTTAAGTCTAAGCTTTCGAAATCATTTAAAGAAATACAAAAAATAACGTTAAAAAATAGTTGTTTGTTACTCCAAAGTCTAAAGCGCCCCCTATCGGCATTTTTTGAAATTGAACTTTAAAATTTTATTTCAAGAAAATACTGGCATAAAGAAAATTTTTTGCAAAAACCGCAAACGAATCGACTAATTTTTCCATTTTTTATAATCATTTGAAATTTCGGACCCTAAACTTCAATGCCCCCTATCTCCTTGGGAATACGTCTGGGACCCTTAGTCTCCTATTTAATATTATTTGTCTTTAAGTGTACTATAACCCCTTAAAGTTCTGCCCATCTTTTATGAATCACCCTGTATATTAATAAAATGGCTGGTATAAAGACTTTTTTTCATTTGGTATAGACTGACAAACGTTGAGGGGTGATAGTAGACATGAAGACAAACATTTTTAAATGGGGAACCATGGCGCGCAAACGTCTTCTATAGGAGCTAGGGGCCATTAAAGTTTGAGGCCCAAAACTTCAAACGATGATAAAAAACGAAGAAAAGGGTCGATTCGTTTGCGGTTTTCACTAAAATCATTCTTTATATCATGATTTTTTTAGAAAAAAATTTTAAAGGTTACGTTCAAAAATTGTCGATAGAGGGCGCTTTAGACTTTAGAGTAACGAACAACTACTTTTTACCATTATTTTGTGCATGGGGTTCAAGTTATACTGAAGTTTAGACTTTAACTTAAATTTTAAGCCCAAAATCGGAAACATTGGGATCGGGTAACTAGTGAAAATTGAACAGTGAACAGAGGGGAGAATTTTAAACGCTGATAAACATTGAACAAACTGATCGATTTTGTTGCGGTTTGCGTGTAAGTCAGTCCCTTGGTAATTATTTTATTCAAAATGACGTACAGCTTTGTTGTCCTCATTTTTTCATAGAGGGCGCTTCCGACACATCTCCGACATTTCAATGGCAGTACTCCTGAGTGCTTTAGTACCAGAACAACATACTTCCAGGGTGTGATATGGATGCAAAGACGATTCGGAATTACATAGGAATGTAACTTTGGAAATGCTTATTTTGGGAGTTACGGTTAAAGGAAGCAAAGAAAAAAGCAACAGAAACAGCAGAGAACGAGCAACACATTAATATAAAAGAAAACAGTAAATTTAAAGGTTTTACTAGAAAATGTGTTCAAAATTACGACCAGAAATATTTCGGCAAGTTTGACAGTGACGGTAGATGGCGCTAAACGGTAATGCGCGATGCGTGTGAACAGCGATCATTTGGAAGCTTTCATTCGCGAACCGGTTCCAAAGGTGTCAGGAGGAAGTATTTGAACGATGAACAGCATGATGGGACTCCTCGACATTTTACCAATGACGTTTGCTGGCACTTCAAAGTAACATATGGACAGCGGTGGATAGGTCGTGGTGGTCTGGTTCATTGGCCTGCCAGATCGCCGGACCGATCATGTATAGACTTTTTCTGCTGGGATGAAGTGAAAAGTTGTGTGTATGTGACTTCCGTACCATCAGTTGAAGACCTCACAGCTGATATTTCTGTAGCTTCCAGAAAGCTTTCTGAGATGCTAGGAATCTTTCAAAATGTAAGGAATTCCATGCGAGCCGCTATCAAGCATGCCGGACTACTTCTGGTCGTAATTTCGAACACCTTTTCTAGTTAAACATTTAAATAAACTGTTTTCTTTCACATTAACGTGTTGCTCTTTCTCTGCTGTTCCTCTTGCTTTTTTCTCTGCTTCCTTTAACCGTAACTCGCAAAAAAGGCATTTTCAACGTTACATTTCTCTATCATTCCTTGTCGTCTTTGCATCCCTAACACTTCCAGGAAGTATGTTGGTCTGGTAGTAAAACACCCAGGAATAATGCCATAGAAATGTCGGAGATGTGACGGAAGCGACCTCTATCAAAAAATGAGGACACCAAACCTGCATGCCATTTCGAATAACATAATTATTAAGAGAATGACCTACACGCAAACCGCAATAAAATCGATTAGTTTATCCAATGTTTATGAGCGTTTAAAATCCCTTTCTTTGTTCACAGTTCAATTTTCGCTAGTTACCCGATCCCAATGTTTCCGATTTTGGGATTAAAATTCAAATTAATGTCTAAACTTTAAAATAATTTCAACCCCAAGCACAAAATAGCGGTAAAAAGTAGTTGTTCGTTGCTCTAAAGTCTAAAGCGTCCTCTATCGACAATTTTTAAGCGTAACCTTTAAATTTTTTTTACAAACAAATTGTGATATAAAGAATGATTTTAGCGAAAACCGCAAACGAAAAGACAGTTTTTTCTGTTTTTTATCACCGTTTGAAGTTTTGGACCTTAAACTTCAATGGCCCCTAGCTCCGACAGAAGATGTTTGCGCCCCATGGTTTCCTATTTAATAATATTTGTCTGTATGTCTACTATCACCCCTCAAAGTTTGTCGGTCTGGTAGCGAAACACCCTGTATGTTTATTTTCAATAACAGAAAATTTGGAATGGAGAAGGAATATGGCTACCCAATTTCATTTTTGAAGTATAGTGGAGGAGTAGACTTGGAACTATCTGATACCCAGTACCAAAAAAAATTCTCGATTGTCTACGGCAGATACTACAGAGGCAGAAAATAATCCATAGGTAAAATGTTTTGCAATTGCAGCGTTAATTAAACATTTACTTTTAACGATGTTACGCGTTTTATTCAGTTCTGTTAATAACTAACTCACATTTTTGCATTCAGTAATAAAGTGTTAAATATAACTTAAAACAAAAGAAATGTTTGATAAAAAATAATCTACAAAGAAGAAAAGAAAATCTGTAACACCCGTCTCCATTCTTTAACTTTTTGCTATAAGGCTTGCAATATGAATAGTGATTGCAAAAAATAGTGGATATGACTGAGTATCAGCATTTTTTATTGCACAGTCTTGATCATAGTTTCTTATTTTAATTTTTGAAAAATAAATAAAATCAAACACAAAGTCGATATTTCATTTTTTTTTTAAATCAAAGGCTTGATACATTTCTTGTAATATTTCAAACCATAATGGTAATAATAATATAATGACTTTTAGTTATTACTAATAGCATAATTTTATTTGTAGGTACATTTAACTCACACATAATCTAGCTAAAATAGCATCTCAGTATTATCATTGTTAAACGCATGCTTTTTACTTATTTCTAGTTAGATTTTAATTCCATACATTCATCCATTTTAATTCCTCCTTTCTTCTCCAAATAAACTGTGTTTTAGGTAGCTTTCATTACAAAAAGTAAAAAGCTACCTATTGCAGCCGTCCGGAGGAAAGCACTTCCGGAAAATTTTGGTATATTTTCACCGATCATGACCCCCAGACCCCAAAACCACCCTCCGTTCAAATGTTGACATATATATATATATTTATATATATATATATAACCATATATATATATATATATATATATATATATATATCTGATTTTTGTCATGCGATAACTAACGTATTTATGAACCGATTTGAATGAAACTTGGTATGTACATAGTACATACAAATGTCTCGACCGAGTTCGTTGGCCAGCATCATACGCCATTTTGTTTCAAAATGGCGGCCATTTTAAATTTTTTTAAAAATTTAAAATTTAAAATTAAATGCGAAAAAATTAAAAGATGAAAAATATTTTTCTTTTACGTGTTAGAACTTAAAGCAAAGATTCTAGAACACTTTTTATTTTGTCTATATCTTAAAAAATGATTGAGTTATAGCACTTTGAATTTTTCTTATGGCTGACATTTTGAAACGATCTGATTTTTGTCACGTAATAACACGCGCATTTATGAACCGATTTTAATGAAACTTGGTATGTCCATAGTACATACAAATGTCTCGACCGAGTTCGTTGGGCAGCATCATCCGCCATTTTGTTTCCAAATGGTGACCATTTTAAATTTTTTAAAAAATTTAAAATTTAAAATTAAATGCGAAAAAATCATAATTTGAAAAATATTTTTCGTTTACGCGTTAGAACTTAAAACAACGATTCCAGAACACTTTTTATTTTGTCTATATCTTACAAAATGATTGAGTTATAGCACTTTGAATTTTTCTTAAGGCTGACATTTTGAAACGATCTGATTTTGTCACGTGATAACACGCGTATTTATGAACCGATTTCAATGGAACTTGGTATGTACATAGTACATACAAATGTCTCGACCGAGTTCGTTGGCCAGCATCACACGCCATTTTGTTACAAAATGGTGGCCATTTAAAATTTTTTAAAAAATTTAAAATTTAAAATTGAATGCGAAAAAATTAAAAGTTGAAAAATATTTTTCTTTTACGTATTAAAACTTAAAACAATGATTCCAGAACACTTTTTGTTTTGTCTATATCTTATAAAATGATTGAGTTATAGCACTTTGAATTTTGCTTATGGCTGACATTTTGAAACGGTCTGATCTGAACGATCCATCATGTTGCTTTAAAATGGCATACACTTTATGATATCGTGGAATTTGGTGACTCTCTAAATCGCTTAAAATAAAACCAGGTTGAAGAAAAGATGACTAAGATCTAAATATTCCTATTAATATTCAGTCTTGACAAAAACTAGTTTTCAATCTTATAAAATCACTAATTTTATAAGATTATTTCTACTAATTTGAGCTTAGTATTTTTGAACAATGTAATTTACTTTAAAATAAATAAATAAATGTGTAAGTATATGAAAGCTACCTCTTCCTCCCGGCATTGCCGGAAGGACTTTTTTAATTGACTTCTTTTTCATACCCTGCCCTTCATTATAATTACAGATTCACTGTCGCGAGAGGCCACACGCGGCTAATTTTATGCTGCGACCTGTAACTTTCGGTGCTTAAGGAAGTGCGGGAAACAAAAATATTCAAATTTTATTAAACATTTTTATTACATTAAAAATTCTAATTAAAATTACGTTTAAAACCTTGTTTCTATTTTAACTGTAACAAGAAATATTATGTTTTTGTTTTTGGTTTCTTTTTAAAATCTAGTTTTCAAAGCAATCGTTCTCATAGAAATGACTTTCTGTGAAAATGCTTTTTTTCTTCATGAGTTATTTCACCATTTCTTGTATTTAAATTACTTTAACCCAATAACGGTTAAAAAAAATCTTGTTTAAATTTGGAACAAATCTTTTTCAATTGTTTTATATTAATTTTGCTTCAGCAAATTAAAAAAAAATGTTTAATTTTGAAAATATGATTTTAAAAAATTACATTTAAAAAAAAAATTTACTTTAAATATTTTTTAATTTTATTCAAATTTATGCTTTTAAAATTCCTAAATCAGAATTAAAGCTTATATATTTCTGTTTATATAAATGAAAAGAAATTCTACAAATAATATTTCGAGTTATAACGATTTTAAATTACCCCACTTTTTAATTACTAAATAAAAAAAAATAAAAGAAAAACAATTTGAGTAATTGTGTCACGTGCTTTCGTTTCAAAATGATATGGTAAACCATCAGAAAAAAATTTCAAAATTTTAACTGAATAAATAACAATTACTTGATAATGTGTGCATTGTTGAGAGAATATAATAAATTAAGGATTTCATTTCCGACAATTCCATTTTTGTTTAAGCACATAGCCTACACTAGGCTCGGTAAGAAATTTTCAATCTAAATACTAATTCTATGGAATTGTTATTTACAGACCTCTTGCCCCCCCCCCCCTTTTTAATATTTTTAAATGATTTTTTTTTTTCACACTGGGTGCAGTACGTAAATTTTATTGTGCATTTCTACTTTTTCAATTATTTGTTACAGTTTTAGGTAGCTTTCATTAGAAAAAATAAAAAGCTATCTATATTGCAACCGTCCGGAGAAAAGCACTTCCGGAAAATGACATACAGGGTGTTTCTAAATTCATGGTCCAAACTTTAAAAAAACTACCGCAGGTACATCGCCCTCAGTTATCCTACACAGAAATTGCTAAACAATATTTCTACCCATGTTAAATATTATAAAATAACGCTCCCATAGAATTTACATTAGTGTGTTCGTTTCTTCCCATGACTAGTGTGGTACTTCCCATGACTCTTAAGAACCTACACCAGTCCCGTGGCTAAATGCCAATATTTAATGTTAAATTCACGGGAAAATTTCTTAGAAATTTCTAACTTGTATTTTAGTATTTTTATTTTTACTTTTTTTTTGGATGTGAAATTTTAAATTGATTTATATTGTTGTGTGTTTGTACTTTATCAACTTTTGTAACCATTTCTTAAGGCGAAAATAGTTTTATTTTCAGAACTGCTTTCAAAGTAGAAGCATCTGCACATTAAAAATTCCGTCCTTTTTTCATGGTAAATTGACACTATATATATATATATATATATATATATATATATATATATATATATATATATATAGGGTGTTTCTAAATTCATGGTCCAAACTTTAAGGGGTGATAGTACACATCAAGACAAACAATATTTAAATAGGAAACCAAGGGTCCCAAAGTCTTCCGAAGGAGATAGGCGCCGCCATTAAAGTTTAGGGTCCAAAAATTCAAATGATTATGAAAAACAGAAAAATTGGTCGATTCGTTTACGGTTTTCACTAAAATTATTCTTTATGTCAGTATGTCAGTATTGTCTTGAAAATAAATTATAAAGATAAATTTCAAAAAATGACGATAGAGGGCGCTTTAGATTTTAGAGTAACGAACAACTATTTTTTACCGTTATTTTTTGCATCTCATTAAAGGTTACGTAAGCTTAGACTTAAACTTAAATTTTGAGCTCAAAATCTGAATAGTTGGAAGCAGTTAAGTAGCACAAACTTAACTGTGTTCAGAGGGTTTTAAATTCAAATGATTATAAAAAACGGAAAAATTGGTCGATTGATTTGCGGTTTTCACTAAAACTATTATGTGTATATTATGTACTTAACTTTATGTCGGTATTTTATTGAAAATTAATTATAAAGATAAATTTCAAAAAATGCCGATAGAGGGCGCTTTAGACTTTGGAGTAACGTACAACTATATTTTACCATTATTTTTCGCATCTCATAAAATTTTTTTAGAAGCTTAGACATAAACTTAAATTTCGAGATGAAAATCTGAATCGTTGGGAGTGGTTAAGTAGCGCAAACTGAACTGTGTTCAATGGGGGTGGGGAGGTTCAAATTTCAAATGATTATAAAAAACGGAAAAATTGTTCGATTCGTTTGCCGTTTTCGCTAAAACTATTCTTTATGTCAATATTTCCTTGAAAATAAATTTTAAAGATTAATTTTAAAAAATACCGTTAGAGGGCGCCTTGAACTTTGGAGTAACCAACAACTATTTTCAACCGTTATTTTTTGTATCTAATTAAATGCTTGTAAAAGTTCAAACTTAAATTTTGAGCTCAAAATCTGCATCGTTTTGAGTAATTAAGTGCGGAAATTTGAAATGTGTTCGAGGGGTGGGGAGAGTAACATTTTAACTCCTGAACACTGTTCAGTTTCCGCTTCTTAACCCCTCCATCGATTTAGAATTTGAGCTCAAAATTTAAATCTAAGCATTTGCAAGCATTTAATTAGATACAAAAAATAACGCTTAAAAATAGTTGTTGGTTACTCTAAAGTTTAAGGCGCCCTCTATCGGTATTTTTTTAAATTAATCTTTAAAATTTATTTTCAAGGAAATATTGACATAAAGAATAGTTTTAACGAAAACGCCAGACAAATCGACCAATTTTTTCGTTTTTAAAAATAATTTGAAATTTGAACCTCCCCACCCCCATTGAACAAAGTTCAGTTTGCTCTACTTAACCACTCCCAACGATTCAGATTTTCATCTCAAAATTTAAGTTTATGTCTAAGCTTCTAAGAAAATTTTATGAGATGCGAAAAATAACGGTAAAATATAGTTGTACATTACTCCAAAGTCTAAAGCGTCCTCTATCGGCATTTTTTGAAATTTATAGTTCATTTTCAATAAAATAACGACATAAAGAGAGTTTTAGTGAAAACCGCAAATCAATCGACCAATTTTTCCGTTTTTTATAATCATTTGAATTAAAAACCCTCTGAACACAGTTAAGTTTGTGCTACTTAACTGCTTCCAACTATTCAGATTTTGAGCTCAAAATTTAAGTTTAAGTCTAAGCTTACGAAACCTTTAATGAGATGCAAAAAATAACGGTAAAAAATAGTTGTTCGTTACTCTAAAGTCTAAATCGCCCTCTATCGTCATTTTTTGAAATTTATCTTTATAATTTATTTTCAAGACAATACTGACATAAAGAATAATTTTAGTGAAAACCGCAAACGAATCGACCAATTTTTCTGCTTTTCATAATCATTTGAATTTTTGGACCCTAAACTTTAATGGCGGCGCCTATCTCCTTCGGAAGACTTTGGGACCCTTGGTTTCCTATTTAAATATTGTTTGTCTTGATGTGTACTATCACCCCTTAAAGTTTGGACCATGAATTTAGAAACACCCTATATATATATATATATATAGTGTCAATTTACCATGAAAAAAGGACGGAATTTTTAATGTGCAGATGCTTCTACTTTGAAAGCAGTTCTGAAAATAAAACTATTTTCGCCTTAAGAAATGGTTACAAAAGTTGATAAAGTACAAACACACAACAATAGAAATAAATTTAAAATTTTACATCCAAAAAAAAAAAGTAAAAATAAAAATACTAAAATACAAGTTAGAAATTTCTAAGAAATTTTCCCGTGAATTTAACATTAAATATTGGCATTTAGCCACGGGACTGGTGTAGGTTCTTAAGAGTCATGGGAAGTACCACACTAGTCATGGGAAGAAACGAACACACTAATGTAAATTCTATGGGAGCGTTATTTTATAATATTTAACATGGATATAAATATTGTTTAGTAATTTCTGTGTAGGATAACTGAGGGCGATGTACCTGCGGTAGTTTTTTAAATTTTAGATCTTAGGTTTAGACTTTTTTTTTTTTTAGTTTTCCTTCATTTACAGAACTGGTTTGGAAATTGAAACTACCCAAATATATATAAAAAATCTATAACTAAAATAGGAAATGAAAAGTAGCCCAGTAGATCATCTATTGTATGTAAATATGTATGTACAGTAGAACCCCGCAAATCCGGACCCCGTAAATCCGGATCTCCGGATAATCCGAATCGGTTTGGTCAAGCGATTGAGAAACGATTTGGTTAATTTCCCTTGCATAAACTTGTTTCATCGTCGTATTCTGAATAAAAAAAAACTTTTTCTGAAATCTTTTTGAAAGAATACCTTAAGCTTTCTTATTTAAACTCTTATTTAAACTACACCCAACGAATTACTTATGCTCAAGCGGATGCGTGACCGTACGACTCACAAAAGGTATAGAAAACTGGCACAGCAAAAAATTACAAACTTTTTTATTACATAGTAAACATTTTTACTGTCTGTAAATAATCAATAAGTTAAACATAAAGGTGATTTTCTGTACGTATGTTTTATTTTATTTAATTTTTTTCTTATTCTCCGGATAATCCGGATTTTCGATAATCCGGATTAGGTCTGGTCCCAATTAATCCGAATTATCGGGGTTTTACTGTATATATATACATATATATATTAAAATCAAAGCGAGAAAATTGAAAATAACGCTCCCATAGGATTAATAATAGCATTCTTGTTCCTTCTTGTGAATATTGAAATAACATCTTAAGGTGATTTTGTGAAACCATTTCTACAAATTACTTTTGTATTTTTTTCGATAATATATTTTAATGCTTATACCCATGTTGAATGAATATTTTTCTTTAAGGTACTTGATGTTGGTCAACCCTGTGTGTGGTACAAACTACAAATAATCAATTGGCGGATAATCAAAATGCAGCAAGAGGGCAAAACTATTGGAATTTTTATATAAATGTAAATGACACACTGTGTAGAAGAAAATAAATTGTATCCATAAATATTATAACTATGCATCATGATATAGTGTATTAATGTAATTTAATCGTTGTAATAAATATCTTTTTATATTTTAATTGCTTGTTTTAAATATGTCTGAATCATAATGATATTAATTTATTTTGTAAATGTTCTAAAATATTTATATTTGTAATTTTAATATGATTCTCAAACTCTCTCCTTAACAATGCAAAGTTTTTATACAATTTTAAACTTATTTTTAAGCATGAATGTATAAATTTAGTCTTGAATTTTAAAATATTTGGAAGGAAAATACATTTTTCATTTTTTATTAACTTTTTTTCGCGTTATAGGCAATTTTGCCTACGACAACTAGTTTTTACTTTTCTTGATATGTAGGGAGAATTAAAGTTTGTTATTAAGATTATAAATTATCAATTACATATCAATATAGAATAATATAATAGCACATTTCCATTAAAAAATAAATAAATAAATAAATAAATAAATAAAAAGTGGTGATTTGCTAGACAGTGACATTCTTAAACTTTTAAATGAATGTAAAAAATTGTAGATTTGTATGTTGAGAAAATAAAAATAAAAATCCTAATTTCCAAGTAAGTAACAAGAATATTAATGTATATGTATAATTTTGACCACTTTTATTAATTTTACTTTATTTTTTGAAAGTGTATGTGATTTGTATTCTCTTCACGCCCTTCTGATACTTTAGTTTTTATAATTATGTCTGTGAAACAACAAAAGAAGTGTGAAATAATTTTTCGGCAGTCAGTACTCTTGAATTATTTGTTAATATTTAATAAAATTTAATAAATTGTTACTATTTAATAAAAATAATATAAGATCAATTAATTATTTTCAGTTTTAATAATTTATAGAAATGTAAGAAAGTAATTTAATATTAGCATTTTATTTTATCAGAGATCATCTCACATTATCATAGCGGTCACAAATGTAAACACTTTTTTGTGATTTTTATTTTTAATTCTCTAAGTGCATAGTACTTTTATAGCATCTTTATACCTCTATTTTAAAATAATAATTTTCGCTGTATATTTAAACCTGAAATGTGACAGCAGTAACTATTTTATAATAGTGGTATAAAAAAAAAATCTAGAAAAGGTGTAGTAATTGGCAGCTATGTAAGTATAATTCAAATTCATTGTTTTTAGTTACATTTTACCATCTTTTTTTTTTTTTGAACAATTGTACGTAATGACAAAAAACAAAAAGAAAAAAATATTTCTTAAGAAATACAGAAAACTTAATATTTATGAAAAATAATATATATATATATTGTTTTTTACCAGCATGCATATCATTGCACAACTTGATGATCTACAAATGGTTTTATTAAAATGTTTATCAAAATATTTAAATGTAGCCTCACATATCTAATATTACTCGCCAAAATAAGTTTTTATAATAAAAGTAAGACTTGTGCTTACCATGTACATTCGTCGATTCTGATTACAGAATAACACATAAGAATATCCCATGTTTGACAGGATAATATAAAACAAAAAAGGACTGTACAGAGAAACTTGTTTGTTTTAAAATATGCATTGGGTATGACAAGAGTTTAAAATGACTATGTTTTAGAAATGATGCTTGGTAAAAGTTATCCATTATAAGCAATATAAATTTCTAGACAATATCTGAAATATATCATCCCCTAACATATTATGTCTTGTGGAAGCGGCTACCTCTGCTTGAGACAATCTTGAGACAAGACCTACACTCATTCTCACCTCAAGAGTGTAATTCAGGTGGAAGTAGCAATTCTCCCACAAGACGATGCGTTCGTGATGATAGATTCCAGACATCGTCTTGAAATCTACATTGCTCGCAATGGAAGACACTTTCCAGAAGTCATTTCTGAAAAATAGTCATTTTAAACTCTCGTCATATCTATTCTATATTTTTAACAAATAAGTTTCTCATTAGAGTCGTTTTTGTTTTTTTTAACCTGTCAAATGTGGGAGGGTTTTTTTTGGATCATCCTGTATTTTTACGGTATATATACCGTATATTTCATTTACGGTACACATACTGATAACAAATGTTTTTACGGTACATATACCGCACATTGAATTTACGGTATATATGTTGTATAAATATTTTTACGGTACATATGTCGTACATTTAATTTACGGTATCTGTGCTGTAAAAATATTTTTTACGGTACATATACCATACATTTAATTTACGGTATATATGCTGTAACGATATTTTTTTAAGGTACATGTACTTTAAATACTTTACGGTACATATACCGTCCAGTTAAATTACGGTACATATACTATAAATATTTTACGGTACATATACCACAAAATATTTAAATTTATGCTCAGTTAAATTACGGTACATGTACTTTAAGTATTTTACGGTATATATACCGTCCAGTAAAATTACGGTAAAAGGAAGTGTCACAAAGTTGACGGTATAACCACCGTGATTCGAGACCAAAATTTTTTACAGTGTACCCTACAATAATATTTAAACCTACCAAGTTAATATTTCCTAAATTTTTAACTTAGTACAGTTATATCCCACATATTATGCTAAATAATACCCTTCAGATAATCAATATATTTCATTTCTAATTAACCTACTGAATACTCTTATTTTCCTCAACCATTGCTATCACACAATACACTTCCAATAAAACAAAAGGTAAAACAGTAATTCGATTTGATTACTATGCAATACAGATTTCAATTTATACACTTAGATAACAACATACAAATTATATAATAATACTGATACGTTGAAATTGAATAGAAGTATTGATGTCAATCGAAAAATTCACATAAAGAAAAATTGTAAAACATGCATACATAAATTTCTACAATTATCCTCACTAAAATATTTCCGAATTCAATATTGGTTCTCACACTTAAAACAAATATACCGAAAATCTTCACTTTTATTTTTCTTCACTATGGCTCTCTTTTGAGCCTTTTTTTTCTTTCTATGGCTCTCTTTTGGGCCTTTTTTTTCCACTATGGCTCTCTTTTGAGCCTTTTTTTTCTTTCTCTACTACTGGCCAATTAAAATTCTAAGGAAATGTTATTATACACTCTTCAAACTTAAAAAAATGTTGTTTCATTTAAATATTACTTTAACCATAATTGAACTTTCAGTAAATTTAATTATTCCTTCCAACTACTATTACCAAAATTAGTAAAAAAAATATCTAGAGAAAGCCAATACTAGCTCAAGTTATTATGACCTTTCCTTAAAACAATAGCCAATATGGTTATTAACACTTTATAGGTAGGGAGTATTGATAAAACACATAAATGATATAGACAATTTACTTAAATTACTATTAATTATACAACAACAAATTTTGGTTCGAGATGTCAGCAGAAAGATATGATCAAAACACCTTACCTTATACTTTTTTTGCTGGATTACTTTTCTAATCACAGGTAGCTCCACGATGTAGCGGTAATATGGCACAACAGTTCAGTTTAGTTCTTTCTAATAAAGACACGCGCAACACTTTAGTCCACACTAGACGATATGGCACGACACTTTATCACACACTCGACGATCCGGCACGATACTTTAGCACACATTCGACGATATGGCACGACACTTTAGCATACAGTCGACGACCCGGCACGATACTTTAGCACATACTCGACGATACGGCACGACACTTTACACACATTGGACGATACGGCACGACCACACAAGAATACCACTGGATACTCCGGCATTAACAGACTGCAACACGGCTCGCTGGTCACTGGTTTCAGGCGATTCTATCCTGACGCTGCCAACAATTTGCCGGACGTTCCCCTCAGTCCACACAACTTTGAAGATTGTCCGTGGTAGATATAGCTGCCACCACCGATATTAGTAGGTGACATCGGTCACCCACTGTGAGATTGGTGTAAATGAAGACTTACGCTAGTAACCGAATTATCAGTTTATTAAGAATATATGTACACACAAAATACGCTATTTACAAATATATACAACTACAACTCGGATATAGGTGATCCGGTTCAACATTAAATTAGATACCGTAAAGATTGGTTGTGTACTATTCCAATTACACTTTCCACCTCACACTCAATACACGTTAAATTCACTTTTTTGGAGCTCAGCCTTGAGTCTCCCAACACAAATATACTGGGCCTGCACTTCTTAGCCCAGAACACTAATCACAAGGACGTCTGTGTCCTTTGCGCACCAGAAAACGCACACTTTACGCTCTTCCACACAGAGCAACCTCTAGGTACGACACCTAGGTACGGAATGAATGATCTGAGGCAAACTTGCCCTCTCCAAATCACTGCTTTCCCCAACATAAACCCCTTTAAAGCTTCCTCATTGGACACATACTCCATTCTTTTCTTGCTTAGTGACATGCTGCTAATCTGCTCATCATCCGCATACTTCACTGACAGATGGACATGCCTCCGAGCCATAACCTTTCTCTAACACACCACCTGCAAAGGATTAGCTGGCAATTCCCCTTTCCACGAAGAGGGAATGTCACCTTGGAAATTCTGTACACAATCATACCATACAAAATATTCAAATAGAGAAAGAGTAGACATTACATTCTTTAGCACAGTTGCTATCAGATCCTGACAAAATGAATAGCAATAATCGAAACATATTAAAAGAATGAGACATTCATATTGTCAGGCAAGAATACACCAATAGATGTAAAGTAAACATTCAATAGTATTTCAAAAATTGAGTTCTGTACTCAAATTTTAAAGTTGTCCTTAAAATATCCTCATTAAAAAATGAATATGTGTAAAACAAATTTAATCTAGATTTAAAATATAGTATTGCGTTTGAAATATACAGTGCGCATTTTTTAAACATTTCAACAAAATCTTCTGTCGTGTTAATAGATTCTGCCAGGAGGAGAAATAGTAGCGAGATAAAAGGAGAAATGTGAGTCTTTTATCATATTTCAAATTTTAACAGTTATTTATACTAAATTAATATATATAATTAATATATATATATTAATTAATATATCTATCTATCTATCTATCTATCTTTCTATCTATCTATCTATATCTATCTATCTATCTATCTATATATATATATATATTGGTTATTATTATTTTAATATTCAGTTTCTGCACTGAAGAATTTTTTTATAAACAATTTCGCGTCATAGTATTTCTGTTCAGATAGCCCTTTGTTAGATATTTCACGCTTAAGCATTAACTGTATTACATATGGGTGAAATTGTAATGTTGTTTTCTCTTCAATTTGTTTTACATGCTCATTCTAAAATGTATTGAAAATCCATTAAAAATCTATTAAATCTATAAAATTATATTGTCTTAAATATTGCTTATATTGGTGTGAAACCTGGAGATAAATGAACGGAATATTACGTTCTAAACCCTTAGAAGAATAAAACAGATTTTTTGAATGTTTTCTCATATGGGATACATACTCCAAGATAAAATTATAAACACAGATTTTAAAAAAAAAGAAATATTTTTTCTACGTTTTCCTGCGAGACACTTCAGCAAACGAAATTTAAACTATGTATATATATAGGGGGAACTGGGGGACATTGATACAGCTTTTTAAAAAAAAAAATTTTGGTGTCTAGAAAGCAGAAATTTCAAGCTATTTTTCTATCTGATGTCAGCAAAAAGTGTGTAGTGTGTTACAAAAATGTACAATCGTTGTTTTATATATTATTTTTTGCATGTAATTTTAAAAAAATCAAAAAAAGTAATTTGTATCAAAGTGCTCCATTCCCGGGGCAGATTGATACACTTTGAAACGTCTGGGAAAAATGGAGACAATATAACACCAATGCATATTTTTTTACAGAAACATAGTTAGCAAACCATTTCATATATATTTATAGACATTAAAATCGCACACAATTTATTTGTAAGCGATATTAAAGAAATCAAAGTGAAATGTATAATGACCTGATGATCTGGCTGTTCCTTGTCTCTTTGCTGGCTGTGGTAACTTTGTCATATCTGGCACTTTAACCCCAGAATTCTCTTCTTTCTTAGGAAAGGTGAAAGAATTACCATGTTTTCTGTTTATAAATCAATTTACAAACAGAAAATAAAAGATAATTATATTAAAAATTATGTTTATAAAATAATTATCATGTACTGTTCTGCAGCTTGTTTCGCTTACTTAACATTTCTCATGTCGATAATACTTTTTTCTATGGAGAATCGATATAAATTTGAGATTTTCCAGGCTGCGGTCCATTTCTTTTGTTAATTCTACTAGCACTAGATATTGCGTAAGTTTGTACGTCTTCTGTTTGCAAAAATACTATAAAATGTTTTAATATAAAGAAATTAGAGCTATTTCACCTCAATAGAAACTAATAGTAGAAATTTTTGACGAAAAATGGTTGAATTAAGGAGTGTATTGTAAAAATAAAAAAAAGGTAATGAAAAAATGAACTAGAAAAGGATTTAGGTTGTATCAATGTGCCCCGACAAAGACTGTATCATTGTGGCCCATGTAGCCATTTTAAATAAAATGAGTCGCAAATCAAACACATCATAATTTATCTAACAATAAAGAATGAGGAACTGATAAAGATTAGCGTTACTTGCCAGGGAGGGTATTCTTTTCGGTTGAAAATACTGGAAAAGTTGTATAATACCATTTCAATTGTACAACTCAAATTTACTTTTGACCTACAAAAACAATCACCCATCCCATTTCATCAAACTATTGAATCACTCGAAAACTTTCTGTATTTTGTTAATTTCACTAGTATCACGTTTTGGAGCTGTTGTGAAACTTCCTGTAATGACCCTGTGTGCTGTACAGGGGGTGTATCAATGTGCCCCAAGTATCAATGTACCCCAGTTCCCCCTATATATATATATAAACATATGTGTGTGTATGTATGTGTGTGTACTGTACTTAGATTAATTTAAATAATAAAGGGTCGTAAAGATTCAATCCAATATTACTGTGCTTTTATAGGTAACTAAATATAAATATATGTCTTATAGTTTTATATAAATTTTCAGCATAAGCCTCTAACTCTGTCAAATTTGTATTTTTATAAAAACTGTCCATGATCCGTATTTTGTTTCGCTGGTAACGCTCCTGGTACGAAAATAAATAACTAATAAAGCGTATTTTTTACGTTTTCTTTCTCGTAACTATTCATGATCAAAATTAAGTTTAGTTAATTCGTATTCAACACAACTACATTTATAGATTATTTGTTCGTTTTACTGTCTGAAGATATTTGCCGTAATTACTTTTTAAGTTTATTTCTGATACAAAATAATTTAAAGTGATTTATATGAAAAAGAAACAGAAATTGTTTACTCTTACTAAACTATAATTTTTTTTATTTATATAACATATAGATGCAAGTTTTATAGCGTTAATCTGCCTGCGCTTGTTTATTATATACAATTTAATTTTTCTAAAAATAATTAAATAAACGAGAAATTTTAATTTATTGTTATGACAGATTTCCATCATTCCGTGAATTAGGAACCAAGCAATATTAAATACAAAGACGTACAATACAAATATAATTATAAATAAAAAAATATATATTCACTACAAATTTCACTTTGTTTTGCTTTTTCACTACAAATCCTGAGTGCCATGCAACAAAGTAGATCAATAGCGTAGAAACAAAATTCTGAAAATATATCTGCTTAAAAAAGAATATTGAAATTACATAATTTTTATATATGTGCAACCGGTAATTCGCATTTTATTGATATTTTACATTTTTGACACTTTTGTTATCATTACATTTATTGCTTGGACAATTATTTTATTTTGTTTAATGATAAAATAAATTTTTGAGGCTATCTAATTCTGTGATTGATTAACTATTTCATTTTCAATTTAATAATACTATTCTAATAAGTATTATACTGAAAATTAATTTAAATTCAAATTAATAATTAAATTTTTTTTGTTTATTACTTAAAGATAACTGTAGAAAAAATAAAATAACATCAGAAATTCAAATAATATATTTCCTTAAAATAATGTGCTTTTCATTCTCGTTTTTAGGTTTTTAGATAAATCCATAAGTAATGAGCTATATTCTCTAAATTTTAACTCAAGATGTATTCTTCAAATTTTTAATGCATTAAAATTGCATATTTGATATATAATATAACCTTTTTGTAGCACTATAAGAGAATTTTAAAGTCCATTTTAATGCATAAACAACAACAAAATAATAATGCTGTAACTTCTCAGTTTCATCTCTCCGAAAAAAGCATAAACTATACATAAAAAGTTTGCTTTCGTATTTTTTGTTAACAGTACGACTATTATGAGTTTCATACATAGTATTTCTAAAAACAACTACTGGCCTATATAGGTAGGTGTTTTCTTTTAGAATTATATAGAGCTTTATTTATGGGTGATCTTTCGACATAAAATTTTACGAAGAACAAAGCAATTTTAATTTAGACGAAGACGTGAAGAAAGTACACGATATATACTTTGAGATGTTTTATTATTTAAAAAGTCAAAAAAGTAGAAATGCAAATTTAGAAAATAATGGGAATTATAGTTTTTTTTTTAGTTTTAGTAACGAAGAAGAGTAGACTTGAATTGTTGTTGCACTTTATTTTAATGAGTATTGTAAAAAGGTCCTTTTTTCTTTATTTTCAATTTTGCATACGAAATGTTATATCGCATGATACTTTAACAGAATAGAAGTTCAAATACTTAGTTAGAGATAGTTTTACCTGAAAATACATTTCATGTGCTCATGTTGATTGTCTAGTTTTTCCTAAAATGAATTTTAATTATTAAAACAAAACTAAATTACTTTTACAAATGTGCATTCGTAATTTGAAGCAAAAATGTTTTGACAGAAGACGTAATAGCATATAACTCTTTAAGAATGTATTTAATTTCTTTATTTATTTTATAGAAGGTACATTTGTACATTAACAATAGTTATACCTGAATTCTCTATAAGCGCTGAAAAATACTTTTAAAAATATTTCTGATGATTTCGCTTAACATTCTCAATATTAATACACACTATTTATAAAGATTCAATAAATTACTTTTTTAATAGCAACTAATAAAACAAATCATTTTTAGAAATCAAAACACTTAATCACAAATTCAAGGGATGAAACAAGGAAGAGAGTGGAAATCGTCTACGTACGATTAGCAACATCTTTTCCTCCGCAAAAATGGATTAATTTCCATGATTTTAAATAATTATATAAATACATAGTAGTACCTATAATAGTCATCTGGTCCATACGTATGTCCAGATATAATATGATCTTTTAAAATATGATCTTTTATTGATCTTTCTTCTGATGATCTTTTAAAATGGCAAAATTTTAAAGTTGTTTTCTGTAAGTTTTGTTTTAAATTGTAAAAAAAAAGATTCTTTCAATATTTTATATAAAAACTTAATTACAAATATAAATGTAATCCTCTAGAATATAGCTGTTCAACGCAGCTCCCGCAAGCGTTATAGCGCCCTATAATGATTTTTACCATGATCTTTTGAATGAATCCTAATACCTGGAACTTTATTGTTCATTTAAAAGATGTTTTTATAAAATTATTTGTGCTTTATGTGATTTTGCTTCAATTTGTTTTATGAATACTCTATAAAATAATTTGATAGAACTTAAATTCTGAAAATGCATTTCTAAATTTACTATGATTGATACTTTTTTATCAATTAAATTTCCCCTCGAACTTTACAAAAATATGTGGGCTTTACTGCTCACATTTTAAGGCGCCTGTGCATATCTTATATCTTATATAACATCTGCATAATTTGAAACCATAACACGGTCACTAGTATGTTTTTTTCTCCAAGTTATCCGATTTTGTATTAGAAATTCGGAGTAGCAATTCATAATTTATTTAACGAGAGACATTTTAGGACTATTTAATGAAGATTCTTTTTTCGGCATTTTCGAATAAAATGTTAGGTTAAATTGATAATTCTATTCTGTACTATAATGATGTAATACTTTTTTATAATTCCAGGCATGTGAATAATGGCACCCTTTAATGCTTGCCCTATACAAGGTACGTCCTCTCTTATTGAAATGTTGGACAGCCCTGCTCTGGAGAATTAATCCTTATTCAGTGTATTAAAAATGAATAAAATATTAATAGAGTTATATTTATTTAAATAACGTTTATGTTATGTCAAATCTGTAACGCAGTGAACACATAAACACAGAATTATCATTAAGAGGGTTAAAGAGTAAATCAGCCTGTATCAGTGAGAAGATATGGTTTCAAAACTAATTCAATGACATCGGCCGTTCTCTGTACACATGGGACTTCAAGTAACTACATAACAAAAAGTAACAGGACGTAATATCTGGAGACTTTGGAAGCCATTTGTGATTCAAATAGAGAATCGAGACATTGGTATTTACAAATGTAGTCCGCAGGATAGTCAAGACACGTCAAGAGATGTGAGGGGACATTTTATCTGGCATGAGTATTAAGCAACAGAACGCTTTTCTATCTTATAAGTGAGGGATGACTTTATTCTTTAAAAGCGCTTCATATACATCACCTGTCAACGACACTGTGTGCAACCTATCAGCGGAAATTTTCTTGAGGAAATATGGTTAAGCCGTAAAGCCGCACCAAGCTGTAAATTTTAGGCCATGAAAATGTTTTTCTACCAATGCATGAGGATTTTCTGCTTCGAATATACAACAATTTTGCGTATTCTTGCTTTTTCATAGAGAAAAGTGTGCATCGTTTGTCAACAAAAACATTTGAAAGTCAGTCCACATCGTTCATGAGTTTTGAAAACCCAATTAGTAATTTCATGATGTGCTACGAAATCAGTTGGCTTGAATTCTTGCACATGCTAAATGTTATACGAATATTTCTTGAGAAATATCCTTAGAAATAACCATACAGTTTCATAGAAATTACATTTCATCGTAAAATAGAGCGTACACTGCATTCAATATGTGCTGAAGATGTCAAATGGTTATGAGTATGGAGTTCTACCTCATTTACGACTGCAACATACGTTTTGGCGTTTGGGATCTCTCGCTTCTTTGACGATCTTCCAATGAGTCTGTTTCTTCAACATTTTTTATTATACCCTTCATTATACAAATATGAAAAATGCACATTTCTATTGTACATTGTTTTTCAATTATTTATGTTTCTGTAACTTCTAGATTACCCGGTATATATCCGTTACAGAATTTTATGGAAATGTTTCGGATTTTATGGAAATCGAATAACAACTGAAAAAATATTAATAAAAGTTTTCTATATTCTGTTAAAACATATAATATGTAATTACTCCAAAGATATCTCATGATATGTGATGATTCTAGATAGCCACGGTGATTATTGTATTAAATACTATCACACATAATTAATTAAATTATGTCCTATAATAGGCAATATTTCTAGGTTGTCATAGTAAACTGTAGGTTTATCTTGCGAATCTATCTGATCACTTTGCATGTCATACTTGTCCGATGTAAATAAAAATTGCGATTTTTCATATTCTGTACATGTTCACCAGTATCATATCATGAAATTACAGAATTTACTTAATAATTAAATTTATAAAATAAACATATCAGTTCCTCCTACAAAGCAAATCAAAATAAAATGCCACTGGACAGAATCATCTCAAGGGAAATTTCCTTTGAAACAATTATATTTAAAACACAAGTCACATGCAAACACACAATACTTTCAACTAAATAGTTTAGCAAGCTTTAATTAACAGCATCTTTTATCTTTATTATAAATGCCACCTTTCATTAGTAATCAGTGAGGATACAAAGTGCAATTATATTTACAGTAAAAGTTATCTGAATAAATACAGTATGCAAAGAATTGTTAAATATATTAAGTTTAATGATTTTTTTAAATGTTCAAATCACTGTAAATTGTTCATACAAAATGAAAAGAAAACTAAGACACGCACATACGTATATATATATATATATATATATATACCGGGTGTCGCAAAAATGACTGATGGGTTTTAAAATTCAATAACTTGCAAACGGTGTCAGCTATTTAAAAAAAAAAAATACAGGATTGTTAAGTAGAATGTCAGGAGTTTTTTTAGCGTAATTTTTTATTTTAGTTCGCATATCAAACAATAGATGGCACTGACGGTGATTGAAGGCCAGATGATCAATGCTGAGTGAAGCATCGACCTGGCCTTCAATCGCCGTCAGCGCCAGTTATTGTTTGATATGCGAACTAAAATAAAAAAATACGGTAAAAAAAAAAAAAAAAAAAAAAAAAAAAAAACTCCAGGCATTGTACATAAGCCTGCTGCAAGTTTTTTTTTTTTTTTAAATAGCTGTCACCGTTTGCAAGTTATTGAATTTTAAAATCCATCATTCATTTTTGGGAAATCCGGTATATGCATATACAAAATATCTATGAATAAAAAAATTATATTACAAGTTCTTATGGCAATATCAATGAAAATTTTAAATGAAAGTGGCATACAATATTGCTATACATTAATCGTTATACTAAAACAGTATGAAAGTAAAGCAAATGATATACAAAACATACTAAGAAATCTCAATATGTTGATAATGAAAAGTGTAATATTATAATATCGTAAACCCTTTAATATTTACAACCTGATACAGAAAAATTGAAACAATAGTTATTTCCTATAATATTATCCCTTTTCACATTGTTCGAAATTCAAAGTTTTATTTAAAAAATGCACGGAAATGGTAAGATATGTTGGAATTCGATAGCAGGTCTATATGAGAAAATATGAAAACTAATTTTTTATATGGCTCTCGTTGTGTATCATTTAAATTGGGAAATTTTTCTAATCCTAAATTAAGTGAAACAAAACAAAATTAAACAATTTTTGATATTTACAAAACTCAGAAAGTTATATCCATTTTGTTCAAAATTGCTGAAGATTAAAAGGATCAGACACAAATTGAAATGCTTTTAGTTAAAGAACAATATTTCTGTAAGGTATTCGGAAAACATTTACTTATAGAGTTAGAATTTTTAACTTTTTATTGTGGTTAATCATATAATTTGTAAATATCATTACATCAACATATTTATTACAAAATTAATATATCAATAAATAAAAATGAAAAAAAAATCTATTAATTTAAAATTGTTATAACTCGAAACATTAGTTGTGAAATTGAGTTTTTGCCTTTAGTTATACACGAATACATAAACGTTAATTTAGATTCAGCATTAAAAAATAATTTAAAAAACGAAAAATATTTAAAATAGCATTTTTTTAACAAAAAGATGCAATATTATCGTGCAAATTCTATTTTTCATAGAGATAATACATTTTTTTTTCAAATTTGTGTAATTCAAAGTTAAGAAAAATATGTGAAAAAATTAATATTTTCTAGGGTACAAGTACTAAATTTGTTCAATTCATACTAATCTAGTATGCAGCCAAAGTTACAAATTTTATATTTATTAGAGATGTAATTATTTTTATGCACTTTACATTTCAGATCGCTGATGGGCTTATTGATATGATGCAAAATAAAACCATTTTAATAGGCGATGAACTTAATTTTATTCCCTTCATTATCCAGACAGGTGTATTTGCATATTTTACGTCTCTGTATAGGGTTATATTTGAATTAAAAATCTTATTTTTTATAAGATACAATTAAAGATACTTTAAAGAATACTAAATACATATTTATAACAAAATTTTACAGTATATTTTAGATTACCATATGCTCGCTTGGCCAAAAACATAGCTCTCAAACATCCCACATACCTCTATAACATGTAGTAAAAACTCCTTAACTAGGAGCAAGTTTGCTGTTCTTAGAGTCATTATTCAAGATGTTCGGCACTCTCTTTTGTGCAATGAATATGAATTATATTCTTTACATTTGCAGTTAAGTAAAACTGTTATTTATTTCCCTTTCCTTGAGAAACGGATTTTTGCTTACGTTGATTACAAATCTAAGTGTGACAGTGCTATATTGGATAAAAAGTTTTCCTCACTTCTGACTTCTAATTCTCGTGCTCCTGGTATCTCTCGGTAAAATTATGTTGTCAATTTATCGTCTCATTCTTTTACTGATTCCCAACGAGATGTTATCTTTCTTGGTTTGAATTTTTCGTGTTTTTCCAAACCTTCTATTCCGAATTTAATATCTCCGACTGAACATTCTTTCAAAAATAGTAAAATATCTTCTGCTCAACATGAATCTTCTCGCTACCTTTTGTCTAATGTCATTTATTCTAGTAAATCTACAGTTAAATCTAATCTTTCTTCTTCTCAAAATTCTGCTATCAGTTAACTCAATTCTGTTCCTAACCTTCTTATTACTAAGACTGATAAAGGCGGTCAAACCGTTCTTTTTAATAAGTCTGATTGTATTTCTCATGTGGAATCTATGTTAAACTCCGGTCCATATTCCAAATTAAAGAAGGATCATTCTACTAAACATCTGTCTGATATCAAGGAGGTTGTTAAAAAGTCTGTCATTTTTAATAATAACACTAAACATTTGGCCATTCCGTCTATAGCTAATTGTGCTCGTTTCTATGCTCTTCCTAAGGTCCGTAAACCTACTCTTTCATTTCGCCCTATCGTTTCTAATATTGGTACTGCCTCTTATAATCTTGTCAAGTTCCTTTCTAACTTACTCGCACCTTTATTTTCCACTAATTTTCACACTGTTAAAAACTCTATTGAATTTGTTGATAAAATTAAAAGCTTTTCTCCTTGTAATTACAAAATGGTTTCCTTAGATGTTAAATCCCTTTTCACTAACGTCCCAGTTCAAGGAGCAATTGACTGTTTGGAAATAAGGCTACGCGAATTCCATTACTCTTCCATCCAGATTGACGAGATCCTGCAATTCGTTAGTATTTGTCTTAGGCAAACAGCTTTCCAATTTAATAATTCCTTCTATTTTCAAACGGATGGTTTGGCCATGGACAATCCATTGTCTCCTCTTTTATGTGACATTTATGCGCATTTTGTGGAAGAAAGACTCTTCAATTTAGATGATTTTCCCTTCTAGTGTAGGTATGTTGATGATACTTTTATCTTAATTCCTTTTCAGCTAGATCTCCAAAATCTCCTTTCTCTTGTCAATTCTGTTGATCCTTGCATCCAGTTTACTCTTGAAGTCGAAGAGAACAATTCTCTTCCTTTCCTTGATGTCTTGGTTACTAAACAACCTGATCCATATGGTACTCTACCTCTATTTATAGAAAACCTTTTGCTGTATCTGTTCCTCCGCATGCTTTTTCTAACCATTCTCCACAGCATAAAGTGGTTTCCTTTTACAGTTTTGTTTACAGAGCACTTCGCATTTGTTCTGACTCTTCTGCTCTAAATAATGAAATTAGTTACCTCAAATCTCTTGCCCTTGTTCGTGCTTACAATATCTCTTTGATTGACATAGCTCTGTATAAATTTAATAATCCTAAACGTCTTCTTACTGATTCTATTGATTCTTCTATTATTAACGCTATAGTTCTACTTTTTTATTCTCCTCTCTCTTTCAAAATTGCTAAAATCCTTTCACGTTTCAATTTTAAAGTTATCTTCAAACCTATGAATAAAATCAAATTTTCGTCTTTGAAAGATCCTATTCCTATTGACTACCGGTGGGGTATTTATTTTATTCCTTTTTCTTGAAATTTGGGTTACATTGTTCAGACCAGAAGAGCGATAAAGAAAAGATAGGACGAACATCAGAGATATATAAAAAATCAGGATTGTCCAGGCCTTCGATTGCTTCTCACTGTTGGTCTTCCGGTCATTATTCCAATTTTTCCATGGCCAGAATTATTTCTAATCCTACCTCTCCTTCTCATTTAGATGTTCACGAAGCTTATTTTATTTGTAAAAATTCTAATACTCTTGTCAATGATCTCTCATCATCACCCTCCCTTTCTCCTGCGTGGAAATTATTTTGTAGTTTATTATTATTATTATTATTATTATTATTAATTAATTTTTACCTTTTAATTAATTAATTAATTAATTAATTTAATTCTTTATTTATTTAATTATTTCTTTTTCTTTTCTTTTATTTATTTTTATTTATTTTATTTATTTTTTTCCGTTTTCTCTCTCTTTT
The DNA here is from genome assembly GCA_964019185.1 of Maratus speculifer. NCBI lineage: Eukaryota > Metazoa > Arthropoda > Arachnida > Araneae > Salticidae > Maratus > Maratus speculifer. The sequence continues at coordinate 298,827,433 of OZ025290.1, forward strand.
ATTAGTTTAGCATCATTTTTCTCCTCCACCTGGACTCTTTCAGCCAGCGCCATCTGTGGCACTCTTTGTAATCTCCTCCCTCTTTCTTTCACTTTATCTCGACTTTTCTCTTTCTCCTTGGTTCTTTCAGTTAGCGCCACCTGTCGCACTCTTTGTAATCTCCTCCTTCTTTCCTTCACTTTATCTCGACTCTGTGCCCTTGGGACACGTGTTGGATTAGCTGATGACGAACTGTTATTGTTGTAGCTCGAAACCATCCTGCTTAATTTTTCTTTTTATGGTGATTTTACAAAGTTTTTAAGCTTATTTATCTATAACATGTAGATTAATTTTTACAAGTTAACAACTTTTAAACAAGAACAAATATTTAATGAATCTTCATGTATTTAATTTAAATTTTGAATCAAATTTATTTAATTTAATTTAATTTAAGTTTCAGATTCGACAGTGTTAAGCCTGGGTCTGATAAACATACCTATAAAGGAAGATTAGAGGAGCTTGGAATCCATAAAAAATAGGCAATAGTAAAATTAATGATTAGTTATACTCTCAAACTATTACAATCGAATACAGATTTATTTTTAAAACAGAATTTATTTCCGAATAAATGAAAAATAGGTTGTAAACATCATAACTTTTGATGTTGAGTATTAAAAAGTAGATTTTAAAAAATATATTTATATAACTTATCTAGATATATTTCCAAAGATACCGATGACGAAAGTGTCATTATCGCCATTACTATTTTTACAAAACTTATTGCTTGCCCGGCACGTTGTAAGAACAATAAAGACACGGCTCAGCATTGTCCAATCAGCAGCCCGTGCAGCTTACGAGAATGGCGTAAATCTCGGGATCCTACAAGCCTCTAGCATATTTAACTTAAAAATTCACACGGTGTTATTTTATTACTAAAATGTAAGACATTGCCTTGCATCGACTTATTATAATATGTTAGGGATTGATCATAAATGAACATTGTCGATTTATGATCGAACCCTAACTTGCATTCCAAATTAGCTGATATTGCGTCGGTAGGAGGCACGCTTAGGTGGTGTAAGTCGCGAATTTTTAATAACCACACTTAAAAAAATACGATTTTTAAACTATTTTTTTCATGATTTCTTTAGGAAATCAAATTTGCAAAACATTTTTAAACTGATTTCTTTAATCCAGCATATAAGGTTTATTGTATAAATCTATTAGAATTTCACTTAAAAAAATCTATACACTCTTTTTACCTTCATTTTATCTGTAACTCGGGAAGTCCAATTTTAAAGTTTTAGTATAAATAACAGTTTTATTTTCTATTATATAATATATATAAATACATCTTGTGAAACGCTGTTAATAAATACGTTGTTAGGCAAACAGATTTCAGCTCAACGCTTAATAATTCTTGATGTAGCAGATGGACCAAACACTAATGTAATATGAATTCGCACAAATCAAATTTAATCAGATAGAAATTTCGATTACATACTGATATGCAAATGGCATATTGATATAATGTACAACAAATAAATCTGGAAACAAGACGATTAAACGATGTCTCCTCAAATCGATTTTATTTCAATCTTATTCAGGATAATAATTGTCATGCAATAATTCATAATTTTAATAAATATTTTTCTGTTATGTATAAATAGTGACACATAATCTATAACTATATCTGTTATTATATAACTAAATGTATAAATGTTTTCACATAGTATCAGATAATCCTTATTTATAAAAATGTACTAAACACGCAATATTGCTTTATAACTCATTACACTTGCAATATTCTTACAATAAAAAAGGCTTTTCTGTTGAAGCTCTGTATGCCAACATTTCTGTTACATAAGGTACCCTGGGGTAATAAAGCCAGTCGGGGTAATAACGCCAAGTGCTTATATTTTGCATAATTATGAAATAATCAGGTAAATGACACCCATGTGCTCTGCGCAGAAGGGTTTTGAGTCATATAAATCGCAAAAAACAGCTTCAAGTTAATTTGCTTCATTTTTAGGTCTTATTGTTTTTAGAAACAACTAAAATTAACGATTGATCTAAAATTTGCGAGATACGTGTTGTGATGTGAAGACTATCTTTTTATCCGGAAATACTTTATTAATTACATAAATTTGTAGTGCATTTCATGTACTTTTAAAATGTTGTTGGAGATTTTGGATATCTTCTCGAGATAATTTGTAATTTAAAATGCACTGCGCGATAACTATACCGGGGTAATAACGCCAATCCTTTACATTAATACCCCGGTTGATTCCCTACAGTGGCCGAGCTTTATCCTAAATACTGATTCAAATAAACACAGTTAAAACTGTGCAATGTTTCTCAAAGTTCTATTTAAGCGGTCCTTTTTAAGCAAAAAGAAGCTCACGGTCTGATATTCTTTTGCCTCACCCCCCCCCCCTCCCAAACCACACCTTTATTTTTCTTACACTATCACAAAAAATTGAACATTTTCAATAGCTTAGAATGCAATTTGTCAATTTCTAAGTTTGTAGAGTTTGTATTTTTAGAATTGGGCTATCTACATGCAATTATTCCATCTTATTTCATAGTTTTGTTTGCATGGCGTCATTACCCATATAGGTGGGTAATAACGCCAAATAGCATTGGTCAAGAAAAAACGCCCTTACATTTTATGAATACATATCTGTTAAATTATTTTATTTTATATAGATAGTCAATGAGTTGCAGTATCAGATCCTATATTTGTTTGAAAAATACAATCTAAAACTAAGCCGTGAAAATTGGTAGAACCTTAACGTGGCGTTATTACCCCAGGGTACCTTACTTATGTTATTCTGTTATAGCATTAATTAATTCGAAATATAATCCTTAATAATTTTACATTTTCATTTTCAAATAACTGTACTATTATTGTTTCAAGCTTATCTACATGTAATTATAATATCAATTAGTTCCAAATAAAATGTTTAATATTTAAATCTTTAAAAAAAAATGTTTAACCTTACTTAATGCTAAATTTTCCTGAACAAGAATAAATGTTTATTTTATCTTTACTACACACCTTCATCAGTAAAAGTATTTTGAACTGTTCATATTTTATTTAATTGTGCATCATAGGATAGGTCAATTGCTTCGCTTTTAAAGCTAAGCATTAACGAAATTAGTTAAAATATTTCCTTATATAAAAATAAATAAATAAAAATTATAATAAATGAAAAAATTTATTTCGAATATTATATATTTGTAATTCAAAGTACTCACTAGTTAACAAGTATACTAATTTATACTACTATAACTAATATAAGTCTGCTATAAATATAATGAATTATAACTAATGCAAGTTCATTAAAATGTTATACCTGCTAAATGTAAAGTTAGATACGGCCGTAAAATATTTCTACAATATAACGATGAATTAAATAACATTTTATAATGAAGTAAAATTTTAGTGAATCAAAATGAACTGAAATTCATTTTATTAGTAATAAAAATTGCATTTTTATGAACAATTTGCAAAACAGTTTTAAAAAAATAGCGAAAGATATGCGAAGTTGGTTTTTACAATCATAAATAGTCACACGAAATATGTGCACTTGAATCCACTACTGCAATAACTGAAGGGAAATATATTTATTGGTTCGTATTTAAAGCTGTCACATATTCCAAAATGAATTTGTTTTTCTCGGAAATAACCAAGCATGAATAATACATATTGGAAATGCATGCAAGATTTAATTTCTCACAGCAGATTCAAATACGATGATTTTATTTAGGATTGAACAAGGATTATAGTGCATTTGAAATTTAATCGGAGAAATCGAAATCTAAATTTGAAAAAACTATAATATTCAAAATTAAAATTATGGAACAAAAACGCTGTCTCTTAAAAAGGCTAAAGTCCTATGGATGTTAACAAAAATCTGTCTAATTTATTTCGAATGTTTTGCAAGTACATTATATAGCCATTAATCACAGTACACTTTCAACGTTAGACATTTGATCGAATATTTAAAGATATATTTATGAAAATGTTTTTAAAAAGATAAAAAAAATCTTGGATGTTGTTTGTTTTTATAATACAGGAGTTTTATACAGAATTCAACATCAGTTTCAGAAAAATTTCGAAATGTAATAAAAACAATATACTACCATTGGAATTTAACTTTTAATGATCTATGAGAAGCAAAATATATTTTATGTGCGCATGGATGCACAGTAACTAATATTTTTTATTTGTGCCTGAGTAGTCGGCTTTATGCAGAATCAAATAAAAAAATAATCAACTGTCGTGAAAATTTATAAAGATATCGGCAATAGAGTGAGCTGATTTATAGTTCTTATCTAATGCTTTAAAGACCCAAACAATGAGCCGCACGATTGAGCGGCTTGGGTATTCATTTAAATCTTTGCTTCTGAATCGATTGTAATAAAACTCATATTGAACCATTGTTCTGGTTTGCAGAAAGAGTAAAATATCACATAGCGGTTGTAGTACATGCTTTACTTTCAGCTTTGTTTACAAGTACAATGGTTACCGCTCATCGGGTTTTAAAGGACTGGTTATGAAAGCTAATTGATAAGGAGTTAAAAAAAACTGTTTTCTTTAAATTTTCATTTTTTTTCAATTTTCATTTTTTATTGATTTTTTAGTTCCTTAAGTAAAACCACCAGAACAATCCTATTCCGATTAAAACAATTTAGAAATTTTCCACCAAACATGCCAAATGAGGTGCGTTCATACTGTAAACAAATATATGCAATAGCTTTTAAACTCTTATACAAAAATGCATGAATACAAAATAGGATACGACTGTATATCAATTACAGAGCAATCCTATATTAATGCAAGTTAGAGTACAGACAGACAAAACAAACATTTTCAAATTTGTTGTAACGCATTAAAATGCAACATAAGATGAAATTTTACTTTCAATAATTTTTAACCAATAGACGGTAGCATATTTTAATTTTTTGTACAACCGTGTAATTTATCTACTATCTTTAAATACGTATATGCCACTATTTACCAAAAGTTTAAGACTAAAACACGCTTAAATCTAATGAGATTACAGTTTCAGATATTATCTTCCATAGACAGCCATGTATCTAATTGTTTGTCAGCCCTGTATATCATTTTTCTTTATTCTGTAAACATATCTTGGTTTAGTAAATGCAGTTCAGCGTAAGAATACACTATTTATTTAAAAACCAACTGTAAGCCTCTTTGATTAATATTTTGAAACGTGTGCAATTCCTGTTTTGTTACCTTGTATATGATTTACAGCATGTATATACCTATAACGCAATACAAAAATTTAGTCAAACTTAAATATTTATATCACAATGAAAAATGTACTTCGAGGAATCATCTCTAATGTACATTATTTTGGGTGTAGTCTAGTATCTGAAATTTTTTATGCGTCCCTGTAAACACTATGCACTTTTATTTAAAAGGAAGTAACTTGTAGAAAAGCTCAGAAACGTAAATCAATTTCATTATATGTGAAATAAATTAACATGATTAAAATACGCCGAAAACAATGTTTCACCTTATACCATTATGTAACAGAATTCTTTTCGCGGATCCTGTAAATGAATAATGAATATATTTTACATCACGCAGTGTACAGAGTGTATATTTTAGTACACTTCATTAAATGCATATTAATTTCACTTTCTCTGAAAGGCACGATTAAATTGCTCTTAAATATTTTTTTTCAATTGGCCGTCATGTAGCGGAAAAATTTTGATCATCCCTGTAATTAAACTATGCATCCGATTTCCATAAAATTTGAAATGAAATAACATAATTTTGTAATAATTATATATTATAATTTCAATACATTCGGTTGAGTAGTTTTTTCTCTGTTATATGTGGCCCGACAGACGGACTGAACGATGACTAAAGGTACTTCGTATTTATATAATTCCGTACGCATCTAAAAAGACTATCAAAATCTAAGCATTTTTTCTGCATATTCTGCTGGACATTCATTAAATATAAATTCCTTTGATAATTGCTTGTCATTAAAACAATGAAATTTATTTAAATCTTGTATTTTTTAGAAGTTTTTAGAGAGCAACTAAAATTCAACTCACGCTATAGCTGATATCTTTGAGAATTTTCAAAATATTTTTCTGGCTTTCCTATGAGTTGCTCCATTGAATCAAATATCAAATCAGGAAATACGTATAGATAGAGAGAACTGGGGCACATTGGTACACCTCCTCTACTGCTCACTGAAAATAAAATATCATCATCAAAAAAGATTTCATTCGAATATATCAAGGTCAATTAAATCTTACTTCTCTATTAAAAACATTCTAAATTCAAATGTGTTGACTGGCGAATAAATACACAATAAAAAATAATGCGTATCACAATGAAATCGAAAGTGTACAAACCTTCGAAGAACGTTTCTTCAACTAAAACATTTAATGAAATAATATTAAGTATTTACAGTTGTATATAAGGTACTCTGGGGTAATAACGCCACGTTAAGGTTCTACCAATTTTCACGGCTCAGTTTTAGATTGTATTTTTCAAACAAATATATGATTTGATACAGAAACTCATTGACTATCTATATAAAAAAATAATTTAACAGATATGCATTCATAAAATGTAATGGCGAGATTTCTTGACCAATGCTATTTGGCGTTATTACCCACCTATATGGGTAAAAACGCCATGCAAACAAAACTATGAAATAAGATGGAATAGTTGCATGTAGATTGCCCAATTCTAAAAATACAAACTCTACAAACTTAGAAATTGACAAATTGCATTCTAAGTTATTGAAAATGTTCAATTTTTTGTGAAAGTGTAAGAAAAATAAAGGTGTGGTGTGGTGGTGAATGAGGCAAAAGAATATCAGACCGTGAGCTTCTTTTTGCTTAAAAATGACCGCTTAAATAGAAAGTTTAGAAACATTGCATAGTTTTAACTGTGTTTATTTGAATCAGTATTTAGGATATAGCTCGGCCACTTAGGGAATCAACCGTGCTATTAATGCTAAGGATTGGCGTTATTACCCCGTTATAGTTATTGCGCTGTACATTCTAAATAACAAATTATCTCGAAAAGATATCCAAAATCTTCAACAACATTTTGAAAGTCCATGAAATGTACTACAAATTTATGTAATTAACAAAGCATTTCCAGATAATAAAAAAAATAGTCTTCACATCAAAAAACGTGTCTCGCAAATTTTATATCAAGCGTTAATTTTAGTTGTTTGTAAAAACAATAAGACCTAAAAATGAAACAAATTAACTTGAAGCTGTTTTTTGCGATTTATATGACTCAAAACCCTTCTGCGCAGAGCACATGGGTGTCATTTACCAGATTATTTCATAAATATGCATAATATTAGCACTTGGCGTTATTGCCCCGCCTGGCGTTATTACACCAGACCACTATACATTACTTATCAATTTCTTAAAATCATTGGAAAACATAATGCTCCACGTTCATATCTATTTTTGACTATAATAGTCATATCTTTTACCGAAATCAAATCATTCTAATCAAAGCAACATATCTTCTGAATTCTGTTTACAAAAATCAGAGTGTTCTAAAACTGGAAGTTGAAGTGAAGGAATTGCATAGCGCGTAGCGCCAATCTAACTACAATTCTTTTTCTTCATCACAGGGTCTTTAAAGGAATTTTCATAACAGTTCCAAAAGATGATGCTAGTGCACACAATGGCGTATAAAACGTCTTGGCATGATTCAATAGTTTGAGGAATTTAGAAGAGTTTTTTTTTTTTTTTTTTTTTTTTTTTTTTTTTTTTTTTGTAGGTCAAAAGTAGTAAATTTGAGTTGTACAATTTCAATGGTATTATACAACTGTTCCAGTATTCTCAGCCGAAAAGAATACTCTTCCTGCTAAGTATCGCTACTCTTTATCAGTTCCCCATTCTTTATTGTAAGGTAATTTATAAAGAATTGGAATTGAGATTCATTTTATTCAAAATGACTGTATGGTGCAAGATATAACGAATTTATTATAGCCAACAATCAGACAAGGACTAGCGAGAACATCAGGTCAATATAGATTTAATTTTGATTGCTTTAATATTGCTTACAAATAAATTGTGGGTAATTTAAATTCCTATAAATAAGTATAAAAATGCTTGATAACTCATTTTCTATGAAAAATATGCATTGGTATTATTTTGCCTCCAATTTTTCCAATCGTATCAAGGTGTCCGATGAGATGTATCAATCTACCTCGGGGATGAGGCACATTGATACAATTGACTTTTTTTTATTTTTTTTTTATTATATGCAAAAATACTATATAAAACAACGATTGTACATTTTTATAACACACTACACAAGTTTTTATAAATCACATGGAAAAATAATTTGAAATTTCTACTTTCTAGACACCAAAAGAAATCTTAGAAAAAACACTATCAATGTGTCCCAGTTCCTCCCAATTTGTCATCATACGCACATGAGCACTAAAAAAGTATTAAATACAACCGCTCGTACTTCATCAAATGTTTAATATATATACATTTTAATCGCACAATACGAAATCAGCAAAAACTGACTGTTTTATCGCAGTTTTCTGTAGACATAGACTCCACAAATCAAATTAAGCAGAAAATAAAGCGTCAAATAGCATATATTTTCAACTCAATTTTTTTAACTTTTCAAAATAAAAGTTCAAATAAAACGGAGTTATAGCTCTATGAACGCTTTTAATAATGAATAAAAATGAATCATCTGGACCCCTGTGGCAGAAATGCAGCGACGTGGTGACGTCGTCGCAGAAAAAACGGTCCCTTGTAGAAAACTGTCATTGAACCGTTTAACATAGCTGATAGAATAATTTAAGATTAATATTTTCATTTAAATCAAAAAGTATTAATGGTATTAAAGTTCCATTAAGTCAAATAACTCCATAAACAAATAAAAATTTTGAAAACATAATAACGTACAGTCAGTGACAAAAGTTTATACATATTCAAAAAATTACAGCAATCTAACAATATAATATATACACAAAATTAAAAATACAAAAATATGTACTACATTTATGCATAAATAAGTGTTCAAAAATAAAATTTAATACTTTGTTGGGCCACCTTTGGAATCTATAACTACTTGCTTCTTTTTGCCATTGAAAAAAAATAAGAATTTCGTCTTATTGGGAATAATGCCGTACACTATAAATAAGCTGCAGCAGAGATTCCAGACAATGTCCGTAAAAAAAGGACTTTATTCCTATATCAGCGAACTTTGCCATTACATTAACGGTTTTTGTCCGTAAAATCTCAAAAAATTATAGGAATTGACCGTTTATGTGAAAAAATTGACATATTCCGCTTATTTACTAGATAATTCACGGTAAATGGCCGTAAATTTACATTTTTTACAGTGTGCCATGCACGTTGTATTCCTATTTTCAAGGATTCTTTCCTTGTAATTAAGTGTTGTAGAATTCACTGATCAAGTTTATTCCAAATGTGTACAGTGCGGTTTAAGTAAAGCATTTGTGGTGGCGAATATAGTTGCTTGGATACTTTATAAAGGAGCCACTCTTTTATGATGTAAGCAGTCTACTTCAAGTCACTATCATTTTGGAAGATTATGCTACTTTCCGGTCCTAAATTCTAGACAGGTGTGTGTATAATGGTCTACATTATTATTCAATATTTGAATCGATCCACTGTTCTAACAATAAATACTAAATTACCATATACTGCCAAATGATTCCTCCACCGTGTTTAAAAGTTAGTGTCCATTTTTGTGGTTTCATGTCTGTGGAGATTTTTCGAAGAAAGTTTTCATGCCCATAACAGCCAAAAATATTAAACTTACTCTCATCAGTAAATAACACTGTTTTCTAAAAGTCAAGAAAGTAACGCAATGGACACATTCTAAGATTTAATTTACAATCCAATCTTATATTGCAAATAATATCTTTCCCTAATTATTTTCTTCTATAAAACCCTTTAAATACTATACGCAAAAAAAGTTAGTTCACAATAAAAATCTTATAATACAAGCATTACCTATTCCTAGTGATTTTGTTTTATACAACCAATACAAATACTTTATAGTTGCTGCATGAATGTATCGAAACATGCTTACAGAGAGAATGTATTTATAATGAACTGGTAACAATAAGCACATAAATATTTTTTTGTGAATTTTAAATGTGTTTCTAAGTAATTAGAAAAAAGTGTTCACGGTCTATAACTCATATAGAATTGTCTATTACCACAGATACATTTTAAAGTATGTTTATCCTGCCAAAATCGAAATATTTCTGCATGAGTGATGAAATGAGGTGCATTGTGTTATTAGCATTTAGTTTCCAAAGTAATTTTGAATCTTTGAGGCATAAAACGGGATACCAAATGGATCTAAAATGCATTGAAATGTATATACATTGCACATTTATCGAAGCATGTGTAATATAAATGCATTTAATTAAACACATTGAGAATTAGTTTATAAAACATTTGTTTCCTTTCGGTCTATTATTTTTATTAGAGGCGGCAGGTCTTTCATCGTTTATTCAGACGTATATTTATAATTTCAACGCATATATATGCATAGATTTCGATAATAATACATATCTCGATAAATGTATATACTTATAAAATATTCTCGAGTAAATTGAACTTTATAGACTATTATTTGGTGTTACATTTTAAAGAATGCATTTTGATGGATTAGTTTTTATATAAAATTTTATTTTATTTTAATAAAGTATTTGTATTTATATTCAAGTATCTGTTTTTGTATTTTGAAATAAAGCGGGCGATTTTTAAATGGGAATATCAATAACTAAACTAAATAAGTTTATTGGTAATAAACACATTTATTTTAAGTTATAATATATATAATCTTCTATAGGGAATAGACGATCAATTTTGCCATTCATTTGTCATTTTTTTTTCATTCTTACATTGTGTATGTGTCTTAAACAAAACTCATAATGATAAATATCTTAAAATTTATTCAAAATTTAAAAGATTTTCTAATAGTGATACCTATGGAACTAGTCGATGAGGACCAGTATAATACTTACACATCTTGGATATGCAAGATGCAAAAAATGAAAATAAAACATGTGTAATCATTATAAAATGCATTGCAAATATAATATTTAAACGTATATATAAATATTTTTAACAAATAGTAATCCTTTAGTAATGAATCGGGGTAGTAGTTGATTATCCCATCGGCCATTTCGATAAATGATATAAATCACCGTTTTACTTGTAAATTATCAAGTTGGCATAATTTTTATTTTAAATAACAAAATAATAAATAAGTTAATAAAATTTAACAAAAATAAAATTGAACGCCTAATAAAAAAATCCCTTGATAACATACAAACAAATGTAACGTGTTTAATGTGTAGCGAATTTGACATTTGCGATGAGCAATGACTGGAATTTATTCTTATAATTTTGCGATAAATTTTTGGTCAAAAAAATAATCAAGTAGTAAAAGAAACATGCTTATTCTAACTCCAAATACGACCATCTTTTAATTAACATTTACAATATCCAATGAGGTCATTATTAATGAAAATGTATATTTGAATTGAAATTTGAATAAAAAACAGGGACATGAAAGACCGAAGTATTGGAAAAACAGGTTCATAAATATATCGGCCACTAATTATCTGATTGAATTCATTTTTTGCGAAAAATTTATGTTTTTCTTATACTCTTTTAGAGCCAATCCTTACAATAAAAGAAATGGAAAATTTTTATGCACTTTTGTCAAAATTAGCATTTTGAGAGTCTGAAAAAAATAATTTTGGATAATCGAGGTTATTCATATTCAGTAGACTTCTTTCCTTATTACATACTAAAGATACAACAAATTTCAAGTCTTCATTCCAATTCGAGCGTTAAAAGACAGAGAGAATGGCACACAGACAGATGGACGCCATTCATTTTTTCTAAACATATATTTTTTCATAATTTCCTGTATCTGATATGTATACCGCCGTCAAGTTTTTTCTTTCGGTTTTCAAAACTCTTGCAAAATTTATCCTATTCTCCTTACTATGGGTATGTAATATCCTGTATTACGTATGATGACTAAGTAAAAGGTATATTATTATTTATGATTTTACTATAATATAAAAAAATCATAGTTTCGAATAATATGAAGAGTTTATAATCGACTAATACTTCAACTGCCAGTTTCCTATATCCTCAAACTCTTAAAAGTAGATATGTTGATTCTCTTCTCGATGACAATTACATATATTCACATAGAAGAATAGCACCTGGTGCTTGTAGCATCTTCCATGGATGAAAAGTTATAAAGGTATTAATTGCTTGTCTCCAGAGGGCTAATCGTACTAAGTCCTTTACATACCTATAATTTTCTGGAAGGTTAATTACAGACTGTATTTAAAATCCAGTTTTTCTTCATTTCAGCGTTGATTTTAAGGCTTTATGTTAATTTTATCTGTTTGTATAATATAAAATTTTTCTTTATTTCATATAAAAAGCTGTTGAGGAATATATTAAAAATTTTTCGGTTCGGCTTTAGTCTCCTTAAGACTATAATTTCGCTACGAATTTCAAAAAGAAAAATAATAATTATTTTCTAATTATCAACCTGGAAGTTGTACATATTTGTGTACTTTAAGTATATTTTTTTCTGATAGTTCCTTTGAAAATGGGTTTATTTTTAGTTCAAGCAATTTTGTATATGCGTAGGTGTGCAATATTGCAAAGATTCAAACAATGAGAATCACGAGATGCATTTAGGCAAAATTTTTCTGCTTGTAATTTCTGTCGCAAAACAAAAATATTAGACAGGAACCTCTTCGAGTTCAATATTGAATTTCCAGAATTGGTTGAAAATCGATTAACATATTAAAATGCAATCAATCAAGTTAAATCTTTGTGGATAAGAACTAAAAACCCAATTTTACAAATTGACACATAGGTTTATGATTGAATTATTTCTTCACTCAAATGTATCAAAATGAGGGGGACTGGGAGCAGGAAAACACAATAGTAAACTTAAAAGTCAACCATTAAAATCGGCTTTTCTGATAGTTTTCACCAGGAAATGATTTCGCAGAGCGATTGCATTTTAATATGAGAATCAAGTTTTAAGTAATTGTCGAATATCAGCCATGCACCCTATTATGTGACTATATGTCCTGCCCCCCTGGTCTATGTGCCTTTGTTTATTTCATGATAAAACAAAATTATAAATATTGAACTAGCATTGAAATACCGCACAATATATTGCCTGTGATTTTTGGTAACAAAAACGTCACGTCTCTCATTTTATTGAAACATATAATTTCAATCAACTAAAACCATTGCTTCTTTTAATCTTTTTTTGAAAAAATGTATTTTTCATTTAAAAACATGTTAGTAATTGGCTGGAGTATTTTCTATTTACTGAAATGTGAACGTAATATATTTGTAGAAAACTGTCGAATGTTGAATTAATTCAAAATTTTTTTTCGGTATCAAATTGCAAATATTGTTTTCCAGAAATTTATTGTAAGTATATATTTTTACTTTCAAATTATTTTGCATTTGTTGAAGTACCAATCGTATAAGTTAAAGACTAAAAATATTCTGAAAGATATTTAAACAAATAATAAGAATGAATGTTTACAAAAGGTAACATGCTTTTAACCGCAAAAGGAAAGGAAGCTAGTTATCTCCATTTTAAATTGTTGACTATAATTGTCACTTGGAGCAATATATACTGACATTAAAAAATGCACTTTTTTTTGGCTGTTTTGCTGTTTTGAAAAAATTCCTCTCTCGCACTTTCATATTTTTTTTTTCATGAGATGTTATTTGTTATCAAAATTACCATATAGTAATGCTTAAAAAAACAGTAAAATCCCGGTTATCCAAAAAGCATGGGATCAAAGTATTTTTGGTTAATCGGGGTTCCATAGGAATTTTCGAATAACCGGGAAGCTTATGGATGAAACTTGTTTGATAAAAAACTGTAGCCGTAATTTAGATATTTAGATTCTAATAGAAATGTTGTGATATCGCATACAAAGTATTTCAAAGTGTCTTGCGTGACAAACCACAAAGTAAAGCTACTAAAACTCTTAGACTCAGCACTTCGATACATCGAAATGCAAGAATATGCAATACCATGAAATATATTGTTATTTAAAAGGTGACATGAAAAAGCTGCATTTAAACGATGCAAAGTTTGAAAAAGAAAAGATTGTCACAACATATTTTGTAAGAAAATGAAGTGCCTTACGTGTCTATTTAATAAAATGCTTGAAATTGCGAAATAGACCAAATAAGTAAGTTGATTCTGTTAATTAATTTCATAAAGAACATGCAATTTTTATCAGTGTCCAATAACAAGATTCAAAGCTTTGATTTTTACTTTTATTTACTTATTTATTTATTTTTTGCTTCAGCTTTTTAAAGCTATCAAGTATTAACACTAGAACGCCCGGATGGAGTCGATTCGACTCCAATCATGTAACTAAATTTCAATTCGAACCAGAAAAATTTTCTTGAAATAATTTAAATCTAATCCACGCAAATTTACGTTAAATAAATCAATTAAATAATTTTGAATAAAAATTCTGGTGAGAAATATTATTTTCAAACTTGAGTAGAATTTCCGGGCGTTCTAGTGTTAAAACAACTTTTCAATGTACAAAAAATGATTTGGAATTGTTTTGATCTAATAAATATAATAGTAATTATAAATCAAAATATGTTGAATGGCGTCATTTGACACCGGTAAAAATAATGTTAACAATAAAAATTTTCATATTTAAAAAAGACAAAAAGTTAAGTTCTTTCGGTTTTTTCGGATGACAGGGATTCGGATAACCGGGGTTCTACTGTACTGACATTAAATTTTGTATTATCTTGCTTCTTTATTTCGATTAGGCGCTGTCATCATTTGTTTCAGGCAACTAAAGGAAAATACTCACCAGTGAATTTGTTATATTGTTCATTATTTAGTATAAATTTACATACAGTTATTTCGTTAAATGAAAAAAAAGCATTATTAGGAATATACTGCATAAAATTAAATTTTACACAGGAATATATTTAATATTTAGTTGAACATATAGCATTAATTATCTGAAACGTTTTTACGTGTATATCCAGAATCACAAAAGAACAAATAAAAGTTACAATATCTGTCCATGTAATCATGCAGGGAAAGAATATAAAATAACTGGAAAAATTTATCAACAGTGATTAATGAAGCCATACACCGTTAATAATGAAGAGAAGTGTATTTACCGTTGAATACTTGTTTAGCAGTGGAATTAATCAATATAGCATTTTTGTGTTTATATTAATAAGATTATCCGAAATAATTTAATTTAGCAATGTTTCTTTTCAGGTATACTTCATTTAGTTGGCGTTTGTTTCGTTTATAATACTATTAACACGGTTATCGTCTTTTAGTTAAGTGTATTTTCTAGAACAGAAGAATTTCAAAGGAAATGTATCGTATTTATTTATATATTTTACTTTTGCTGTAAATCTTTTATTTTATAATTGATCGGAATATTTGTATCTAATTGCTTAGTTTAGATATTGAAAAAAGTAAAGTTACCTATATTATAACTACCATGAAATCACAGATTTTTCTGTAAATATCTAATAATTTTGCACAAAAATATTGTTAAATAAAACACTTAAAAATCTTCAGTTTTCTATGAAGTAGATTTCATTAAGAAATACTACGTACTTGATTCTCCCTTATGCTGTAATTTCTTATAAAAGATAGAAATCAAACCCTAGAAACCAAATTCAACTCCTATTAAAAACTTTATATACCCATTTATTAATCTCTGTATTTTTCTTTCTATCTATATACTTATCTATTTATGTATAGATATCTGCTCTTTTTCATGGACATCATAAAATAATATCATAATGTTGCAAAAATCTCCTCCAGGCTGATACATAAAATGTAGCGGAAAAAAATCTTGGTCGTTTTGTAAATGGAAAAAATCAAACTAAATGTCTGTAAATACACTTATGGCCAATGATAATCGGTCATTTGCGGTTTTAAACATTTTATTATATACTTAAAAAATACATGAGATATTATGTGAAATTCTAGATCTGTAAACAAAGTAGTATAGGTCATATATTTCCGAGAAGAATTTTTCTGTCGAAACTCCATGGAACACCGAAAACAAATTTAAAAAGAACGAATATCTTTTGTAGAACCCTCTAAAAACTAACATAGCACACGCACTAAAAATATAGAAGAAAGATTAATTAATTATAAGATTAATTATTAATTATTAATTATTAATTATTAATTAATTATAAGAAATAAGATTCTTATTGTAATAAAGTATGTTCATTTTATAGTAGGGGGAACTGGGGGACATTGATACAGCTTTATAAAAAAAATTTTTTGGTGTCTACAAAGCAGAAGTTTCAAGTTATTTTTCTATGTGATGACAGCAAAACCTGTGCAGTGTGTTATAAAAATGTACAATCGTTGTTTTATATATTATTTTTGCATGTAATATTAAAAAAATCAAAAAAAGTAATTTGTATCAATGCGCCCCATCCCCGGGCAGATTGATACACTTTGACACTTCTGGGAAAAATGGAGAGAAAAAAACACCAATGCATATTTTTCATAAAAAAATAGTTAGCAAACCATTTTATATATATTTATAGACATTAAAATCGCACACAATTTATTTGAAAGCGATAATAAAGCAATCAAAATGAAATGTATAATGACCTGATGTTCTGGCTGTTCCTTGTCTGTTTGTTGGCTGTAGTAACTTTGTCATATCTGGCACTTTAACCCCAGAATTATCTTCTTTCTTAGGAAAGGTGAAATAATTACCAGATTTTCTGTTTATAAATCGGTTTACAAACAGAAAATAAAGGATAATTATATTAAAAATTATATTTATAATATTATTATCCTGTACTGTTCTGCAGCTTGTTTCTCTTACTTAACGTTTCTCATGTCGATAATACTTTTTTCTCTGGAGAATCGATATAAATTTGAGATTTGCCTGGCTGCCGTTCATTTCTTTTGTTAATTCTAGTAGCACTAGATATTGTGTAAGTTTGTACGTCTTCTGTTTGCAAAAACACAATAAAATGTTCTAATATAAAGAAATTAGAGCTATTTCACTTCAATAAAAACTAATAGTAGAAAAAAATTTTGACGAAAAATGGTTGAATTAAGGAGTGCATGGTAAAAAAAAAATAATAATAAAAGGTAATGAAAAAATGAACTAGAAAAGGATTTAGGTTGTATCAATGTGCCCCGACAAATACTGTATCAATATGCCCCATACAGCCATTTTGAATAAAATGAGTCGCAAATCCAGCACTTCATAATTTATCTAACAATAACGAATGAGGAACTGATAAAGAGTTTCTTTACTTGCCAGGGAGGGTATTCTTTTCGGTTGAAAATACTGGGACAGTTGTATAATACCATTTCAATTGTGCAACTCAAATTTACTTTTGACCTACAAAAACAATTAATCACCCATCCCATTTCATCAAACTATTGAATCATTCCAAAACTTTCTGTGCGTAGTTAATTTCATTAGTATCACTATTTGGAGCTGTTGGGAAAGTTCTTCTAATGATCCTGTGTGCTGTACAGGGGGTGTATCAATGTGCCCCAGTTCCCCCTACATTACGGTGAGGTTAGCATGGCGACAGAAATTAAAGTTCATATAAAAACAGTCCCAAATTTTGATAATTTTTCTTTTAATTTGCAGAGTTAAAAAAAAGGTTGACAAACAAAATTGTACACGAAATCTTGTAATCAGAATTAAGAAATAGAAAAACAAATGCGTCAATACGAAAGTAACATATATGAAGCAACACACTGTTAAAAATAAAGATGACAAACCAGTTTCATTTGGCGCCCAGGGGTGAAAAGGTGTTACCATTTGACATCCACGGGCTTGAAAATGGGTTTGGGTGCCGTTTGATCTCCCAAATCGGTGATCCACGCTAATTAGGGTGCCGCGCAATGCATACCGTTGGAAGATTTTCACCCCTTAGTCATTGCGGGGGTGAAGGGTGAAGGGGGTGCGGGGGAAGGATACAAGTCACCCCTCTGTGACTTTTATCCTTCCTCTTCAACTCGCCGTCACTGGTATATCAAAACAGCAATTTTTCCCTACGGTGACTATCACTAGTATGCGCAATCCCAATTTCGTATAGAACTATTTTTATATAAAGCAGCCTTTGAATTTCAGGACATTTGAACATTTCAGGGAGACTTTTAAGGTGAGTTCGATGGCCGAGCGGTTAGAGCGCTGAGCTTGTAATCAGACATTGTGGGTTATTATTATTGGGCACTCTAGACTAAGGGTGCCATCTTTTCACTTTAATTAAAGGTGCCATCTGGCTCCTCTAGGGGTGTCACCAGTGAGAAAAGCCTTTCACCTCTAAAAGGTGTAATGTGTCACCATTTGTTTTAACAGTGCACGTTCAGAATAATGTCACAAAACGGCACTGTTAAAAAATTAAAATATTGCATCTCATTTCACCATATGAAAATGTATAACGCATTTCAAAACCGAATTTCAGCTGTTCCCATCTAAAATCAGAAAATTATCCGAATTCTAAACAGCTCTGTAAATGATATAGATATATTGTATTAATTAACAACATGCATTTGAAAATTTGGTTCATTTTAGATATACCAATAATTCAGATGAAAATTTCCCTTCGGCAGTTTCCACTAATAAGGGGAATTGTATCGGAATAATTTTGTACAATCCTATAAATTAGGTATAGAATTTATATATAACGCGTATTATGCAAAAACTAATTATGTTTAAAAGCGCATAACGAATTTTAAAACATACATTCTCGCAATTATTACGCAAAAACAGTACCGATTTCAAACCAATTACTTTAGTGTGTTAGTGCAAATTAATAAAAATGCTATGGATGCTACGTTTTAATGTGACCGTAGTGAAAGTCAGTGATTTATGCCCGTTTCAATACATTTAAATAGCATAATATCATTAAAATACTCTTCAAATAATTTTTCCTCATTAACCATAATGTAAATGAACTACATTGACTCTCTCTTAGTAAGTGTCAGGTGCAGGAATTTTGTACAAATTTCATGGAATAGCCATGGTACAGTATCTTCCACTGAACAAACAATTATGACACTATTGTTTATTTGCTGAGGAGAGAAAAATATCAGGGAAAATATCAATCTACACTTAAATTCGAATGACGAATAAAGGCATGTGCTGCATAGTTTGACTTTCCTTTTTCGACGAGCGTGGTCCTTTTAATATATTAATCATGTAAATTTATTTTTCTCTCAAAAAATATGACATTCTGTAAACAAAGCTTTTCACTTCCTTCTACCTCCACTTTCTACTCTCATCAATCTATGAACGATAGTGATTGGATAATGATGATAATAATCATTCTGTAAAGAAAACTTTTCACTTCCTCTACCTTTTTATTTCTCATCAATATATAAACGGATAATGATTGGATAATGATGATAATAATCAGATAAATTATTTTGAAAATGTCGCCGATTGTGCGACAGAACGTGCGTCAATCCGGAGAAAAGTGTTTTATAATTTTTATAGCATTTTCTATCTTAATTAAAAAAATATTTATAACTATTTCTAAAAGTATATACAAAAAGACGACTGTAATTTCTTCACTGTAGACCCACAAATAAACCTATATCTTGGTAATTTGTTGTTGAGGTATTCCTTTAGAAATAACTGAGAGTAGGAACGCATCATAAACATAGATTAAACGACATGTACACTAAAGAGATAAATGGGATATTCAATTGAAGCATAAAATAAAAGGTATCATCAGTGCATATTTTGAGATATTTATCATGCTTGCTCCAATAATTATGTTTTTTATTTCTGC
Organism: Maratus speculifer; assembly: GCA_964019185.1. NCBI lineage: Eukaryota > Metazoa > Arthropoda > Arachnida > Araneae > Salticidae > Maratus > Maratus speculifer. The sequence goes on from OZ025290.1 coordinate 298,847,308, forward strand.
ATATTTGTTTAGTATAATGAAAAATGTTACTATCTTTTATAAAGATTATACCTACCTACGTACAAAGTATATCACTGGAGCGATTATTCATTTTTGATGGTGAGATAGAAATTAGCAAAAGAAAATAATCTCAGATATGAAGGTAAAGTTGCATTGTATTGTGGAGTCCGTTGTTTATCCACAATTTCTACTCACCTGGTAAAACCTTTAACATGCCCGGCCGGTCGTCATTCTACAAAATTGTTTGACTAACACACAGCAGTAATATGAATCAATATACAGGGTGATTCAAAAAAGATGGGAAAATTTTTAAAAGGTGATAGTACACACCCAAACAAACATTTTGTAGCAAAGAATGCATGGTCGAAAACTAAACGTAAAATGTTAGAGGGCGCCAAAAGTTATGTTCTTATAAGAGGCAAAAACACACAATGAACGATTAAGTTATGTTACGGAAAAAATTTAATGTCATTTGATTACAATAAGTGCTTAAAACATTGACCGGCAGCTGTTATACACGCAGTACAATGGCAAAGAACAGATTGGCGAATTGTCTGAAACACACCAAGCATATCACGAACTTCCTCTACAGCAGCCGAAAGCTTGGCGACAAGTTCTGCGAATTCAATGGGAGTCTCATACACAAGAACCTTTAGCTGTCACTACAAAAAAAATCGAGACATGAAAGGTCTAACGAGCGCGGTGGCCAAGCTACAGGACCACCTCGCACAATCCATTTGTTTGGAAAGGCTACGTCCAGATAGTTTCGCACTGCTCGTGCGTTATGACCTGGTGCTCCATCTCGTTGAAACCACATTACCTGCCGGATGTGTGGACGAACTTCGTTAAACATGTCTGGTAGCACCTGTTGCAGAAACACGAGGTAGTTATTCCCATCAAGGTGTGTTGGCAGAAGATAAGGGCCGAGTAAGTCGTCGCTGATTATTGCTGCCCAAACATTGATAGAAAAACTTTGCTGATGTGAATGTGGATAAGTGGCATGCGGATTTACTTCTGCCCATGCATGCTGATTGTGGGTGTTAAATGCACCATCACGCGTGAAGGTACATTTATCCGTGAAAAGAACTGTTGAAATAAAATTCCGATTTACAGCATTCTGCTACAGAAACCAGCCGGCAAACTCCACACGACGAGGATAATCGCTTTGCCTCAGTACCTGGACTCGTTGAACATGATAAGGGTGCAAACGTTCATCATGGAATACTCGACATGTTCTGGATTGTGATATCTGTAATCCTCTACTCACTGTTCGTGTACTTGTACGTGGCTCATCAGCCATCCCATCTAAAATGGCTTCTTCCACCATAACATCCCTCTTTGGAGGACCTGCATCCAACCGGGATGCATGTAAGGAGCCCGTCTCGCACAACTGTCGATGCAAGCGTTCAAATGTTTTCGGATTGGGCAATCGCCTTTTGGTAAATCGCTCTCCGTACAACCGTTGAGCTTCCTATTGGCAGCTCCGTAAACAAAATGCATATCGGCTTTTTCCTTATTAGAGAAGGGCAACATCTTTAGATGCGTTACTACAGAGATTGGCAAATGCACTCTCTTATCAGGGGCTTTTATCTATGAAATGTAACGAAAATTTGAATACCAGCTCTTCTTCTTCCCATAACATGCAATTATTACTCGCAGCGCGGTAACTCGCAACAAGAATGCAAGTTTCTGTTTTGAGCACTTATTGTAATCAAATGCAATTAAATTTGTTTTCGTAACTTAACTTAATCGTTCATTGTGTGTTTTTGCCTCGTATAAGAATATAAATTTTGGCGCCCTCTAATTTTTTTACGTTTAGTTTTCGACCAGGCATTCTTTGATACAAAATGTTTGTTTGGGTGTGTACTATCACCTCTTAAATTTTTCCCATCTTTTTTTAAACACCCTGTATATTAAATGAATATGCAGACATATATCTAATTTACGGTGCAACAGGAGGAAGTATTAAAAGAGCTGCACAATTATAGAAAGTATATTGTAATCTAGCTTCATCGTTTGTAACTCTTTATAATAATAGGTCCCTTGCTTTTTTCTGACGGATCCTGAAAACTGATCCAGTTTCGCACATTTATAGATGATTACGTGCAAACCTTGATACTGGGGTTTTCTGACAGTTTGAATAATTTGAATTACTATAAACAGTATATATGAAATCCTTGTAAAATGTTTCTTTTTCTTTTATGAAGCGTATTTATGCAACGGTTTTATGAAATCGTTAATGTATTAATACAAATGTATAAATTGAATTTGCATATATATATATCTAATTTACGGTGCAACGGGAGAAAGTGTTAACAGAATTGCACAAATGTAGCCAGAATGCTATAAGATAGCTTCATCTTTTATAACTTTCCATAATCATAGGTGCCCTGCTCTTGCATCACTGATACTGACAACTGATCCAGTTTCACACAGAATTACGAGCAAACATTGATCCCAAAGTTTTCCGAGATTTAAAACAGTGGTTGTATACATTTGCGTAACTATTCGACTGTTGTTTCCTGCAGCAACGTAAATTAAAAGGAAGTCTCCATACCCACATAAATTATAATTTTTCCTGTTTCTTCTGCAAAATCGACTTGTGGAATGCCTACAAGTCGGATGAAAGAGCTTTGCGCGCGGACAGAAATTAAGAAGGAACACTACCTTGTGCAATTTTATGCAGTGGTTTGCGCCCATACTTCACTATGCGAAATTTTATGATTAACAAAAATCTGTATAAATAAAATCCTTGTAAAGTGTTTTTTTTTTTAATAAAACGGGTTTGTGCTATGTTTTTAAGAAATCGTTAATGTATTCATACAAATGCATGAATTAAAGTGGAAAATATTTGAATTCGTGGTTTGTAATGTATTTTCGATTGTCAGAAAAATTTCAGATAAAGAAACACAAATAAAACAGTATAAATGAAGATATACAGATAAACAGATAAAATATAGAGACGCAGATAAAAGAACAGTACACTGAGAATGAGTAAAGACAGTCAAACCGACACAAATAAACAAACACATATAAACAGACTAAAGGCATAACAAAAAAGCATACAGATTTACAGGAAGATATAAATAACGACAACAATGAGTAGACACTGACTAAGAGAAAAAACAGATAAAGAGACAGAAAGGGATATATATATTCTCATAAAGAAACACAGATAAAAAGAACACAGATCATAAAGAAACATACAAAGATGAAGATAAGCAAATATCTAGGGAGAGAGTAAAAGATAGAGCTAAATAAATAAAGACTGAATAAAATAATAGATACATAAATGTAAATAGATGAATGAATCAACATAGGAAATTGAATGAATGGAACTAAATAAAAACGAATAAATAAGTAGATAATCAAAAATGAATAAATACGGGAATGAATTATCAAATTCATCAACTAAGAAGGAATGAGTGCACGAAAAGAAAAGAGTGAATAGAGGAATGAAGGAATAAATGGATGAAAATGAATAAATAAATATAAATAAATGAATAAATAAAAGCAAAAATAAAAAAAGAAACAAGGATTAAACGAATGAATGAATAGATAAATGAATAACAGACAGACAGTATGTGACATATTTAGACTAACTATCAGACACAAAACAAGACAGATAGATAAATACATGAAGATTCAGGCAGACAGGAAAATATGTTGTTTTGTAGATAGCGAGAGAAACAGACAGAGAGTTAGATAAAGAGAGAGAAAGAGACAAAAAATATACGGTAGTTGACGAAATAAAAGCGCTAAAGGAACAAATGTATAGTATCAAATGAAACGCCAAAGGAAATACTTTGACTGTGTAATTTTATTTTTATGCTAGAAAACCCATGGATTTGTATATTCATTTATTAAAAGTGTCAATTGGTATTTTTAGGTTCTTTTATACATTAAGGTAAAGTATACTGTTACAGATAAATTATTAAGTAACGAAATCAGATTTTATGGAAACACCAGTCTCGTACTGCATTAGGTAAACATTTACTGAATTAGTAAGTAAACCTCCATTCCCATTCCATCCCGTTGCAACGACACAGTACAATATTTTATACTTGGGAACGCTGTTCATCATCTATCGCATAGTAAAAGAATTTTTGAAACAGGTTCATTGTAGTTTCTAAAAATAAATATCTGGTTATTTTTTTAAATACTGACTTAACATGAATCACGAAAGAAATTAAAATATCATTAAATGGCATTTTAGGAAGCAGTGTTATATTATATTCAAGTGTTATTTTTTTGTTGCAAAGAGCTTAATATTAACAATTTTCTATTTTACTTGGAAATAATAATTCTTTTTTATCTGTTTTAACCTGCTTTTTTTATACATTATAGTATTTATTGGTATTTACTTTTTCTCTTTTTATTTAGTAAAGTTGTATCTAAAATCGGCTTGCCAAATAATTAATTTTTCTTCTATTAACATTTTTAAAGTTACAATAAATTAATACAAAAGTATTCCTCTTTCATATCGTTCACATTCCAGACATCATCACTATCCGAAATTTAAAGCTTCCTAGCATACAGTATAAAAAGCTATAATACTGAAAAAAGAACTGAAGAAAAAAAGTCGAAAAGCCTTTTCTGAGCATCTACACTTTTTCTTTTCTTTTTTAAATTTTTATATCAAAAGGTCACATCATAATTAGAACCTACATGTCAAAAGGAAAATTTCTAGCCTCAGCAAATTTCAACTAATCATGTTTAAAGTTCGTTTTCCATATTTAAATCATTCTTTTACATGTCGAATATTTTACGACATAATCATATTGAGCATATACGTATTCCGAAACCCACCAGTCGTGAGAAATATTGCGTTTTAGCATCAGGAATATAAAATAAATCGGATTTATAGAAGTTTCAATGTTATTTGTAGCACTCTAAGACATTCACATGTTATAAAATAAATATATATATATATACTTTTCTCCGTTATTTCCATCATTTCCGATCCTATTAAAGTATCAAAGTTTTTATGTGTGAAAAATATTAGTATATTTAAAAAAAGATCATAAAAAAAATTAATGGTGGAATTTGGGAAGGATTACGTAAGTATATAATGTGGATTAACTTAAATCATGAAGAAAAGTAAAAATTATCAAATAATATCTTAATTATTATTAAGTAAAATAATGTTATAATACATTTAACCGTCGTTTTTCATTTACGAAGATTTAAAGATTCAGTAATCTCTTATGTAGTTGAAAATCAAACTTCTTTTTTAACGTTATATTTTATACGTTATAATAGTTAATGTAATTTGATTTTCCTTTTATTATTTAGAAAAGTTGTACTTAACATTGGAATGCAAAATAATTATTTTACCTTCTCTTAATATTTCTAAAAATTGAAAAGATACAATATTTTTATTTTTTTTATATCTGCGTTTTAGAAATAATCACTATCCCGAATCTAAAGTTTCTAGGGAAACAAATATGGAGATATGATACTGAAAATAAAACAGTACAAAGTTTCTGCCCTTTCCAAACATTTGATTTTTTTTGTTTTTTTCGTTATTTGTCTATTTATTTTTTTAATTTCCACGTGATGAAATATTCCTCTAACAGGAACCTATGTATCAAAATAAAAAATTCAAAACTTTATAATTTCTGGGTAATCATGATTAAATAAACTTTTTTAAATATTTATTTTATTGTTTTAAATCTAGAACAATTTACGTCACATTTTTATTCATCGTATTCGTATCAGAATTACTGCCTTAGAAATGTCATTATTTTAGCTTTGGAAATATAAAATAAAATCGAAATTTCAAAAGTTTGAAATAATCTTAGTAGCTATCTTAAGTATTCATCGTTATTGAAATAAAAGTAAAATAACCTATATTTGTTTCTTTATTTTAAACATTTCCAATCCTATTAATCCATCGAAGTATTTCTTATTATAACGTATATAATTAACAGAAAAAATGGTGTAATTCAAGAAATATTATGTAAATAGTAAATGCACAACTTCTCATTGTACATGAGAAAAATATCAAAAATATACTGTTAAAAAATTGACCCTTTTGCTGCATTGTCATTCCACTGCTTTTATAGAAAACGATTATTTCCTGTATTATGAAGCATTCTCATGAGTCAAAATAGAGATATTCTATATAAGCTGGGGAGTGACGATTCAGCAAAAGGGTCACATTTTTAACAAAACATAGTGAAAGACCTGGAAATTTACACCAACAAATGCTACAAAAAACGTCACAAAAAATAAAAAGTTTACTAAATGGTATACAAATTGTTGTAACGTATAAAAACTTACAAACATTAAAGTCCAGATAATCAATATTTCAATCTTCATCTGCGATCTTTATCAGGAACGTCTTTATACTGCTTCCAAAAAGAATAAAATCATCTTGAAATTTAAACGTTCATTTCACAATATATTCTAAATATTACCATTCATGTAATCATAATCAGAAGTAATGTTTTCCTAATAGAAACATGCATGCAGATCATACAAAATTTAATCAATATTAAAAATATAATACTTTCCTTCCAAGGTAGAAAATTCAAACATATATTTTAAAGAAAAATATTCGTTTAAAATTTTTACTACGAGACGTGGAACGTGACAAAAATATTATGTCTGAATACCTGTTTGAAATCATACTATGTACTGCCGGAAACATGAAAAATCAAATTCTCCGAGTACAGATTCTTTTATAGAATTTTTATCACATTCAAAGTCTTTTAAAATTCTGCAACTGAAAAAAAAATATTTCGGTTCGTCTTACTCTATAAAACTTTCAATCATGTCACGTTTTGTTTATCCGCTGATTTAGAATTTATTTATTGTAAGTAAAACTCACGGAGAATCTTATTACTTAAATGAAGACAAAAGTTTTTTAACTATAGAGAGAACTTTATTACTATTATTATTATTATTATTATTATTATTATTATTATTTTGTAAAATATTAAAATGTTCTGCGTTTCTTTCTTACTGTTTGATCAAACTTGAGATACTTTCTTGTAACAATCAGTTACATTTTATTTTGAAAATTCCTTTAATAAAGAAGAATTTTACTACTCGCCACATTTTTTTACTTTTTTTAACGTCGCATTTATCCTGATTTTTTTTTTTTTTTTTTTTTTTTTTTTTTTTTTTTTACTGTAATTGAAACTAATCACAATTGTCACAAATATTTACATTTAAAATACTCTCTAGTATAAATCTATGATGATTATGTACTTCATCTGTCTATTTTTACCCGCAACAAATGTATGATTATGATACAGATACAGAAATATATCTATACATGCTTTACAGCATTTATGTACTGCAAAAAAAAAACAATAAAGTTATAAATAATTTTAAAGGAATATCTAGAACTTTTTGTGCAACTGTAATAAACAAAATTTCTGCAAGAGATACAAATTTGCATTGTAAATCAAAATACTTTTAACGCTACTAAACTTTTTTTAAAACTGGTGTGGAGGCAAAATCACTTTTTTAACACTAGAACCGAGAGACGTTTTACTCAAATTTTATAAAAATATTTTTGTTTAAAAATATTAGGGTGATTTATTTAGATTATTATTATTATTATTATTTCAGCTTATATTTAATACATTTTGAGAATTAATTTATTCTGGATCGAGTTGACATGTAATCATTTGATAGGGGTTAACATAATCCAGCATTGAGGTTCTAATTTTAAAAACCATTGTCGTGAAAGAATATTCAGATTTTTGTTAAGTTAAACTTTAAAATATACGTATAACTGAGATGCTAGGATGCCTAAAACTTTTTTTATATCTGCAACAATACATACTCATATAATTATCCATGGGTAAAAATTCATTTTTAAATTTTAGCAACCATGCTGATTTCTGTAGCTTTGCAAAAACAAACTTTGGAGATTTATATCTTTGTTTTTCTTTTTTTATAATGTATATTTTATAAACGATACAGATTTTTGTAGATTTATATCTGTATAAATACATTTTTTTACAGCGCTGGCCTTTTTTGTTGGTTCTGTGGTTAGAATTTATTGTAAAATATGTCCTCAAAATCATTTTATTATTGCATTAATTATTTTTATTATTTTCAACGTCTAAAAAATTATCACAAAAATGCAAACACTGAAAACATATCTGAGAAATAAACAACGGAACCAAGGATGATCCGTTAGTATATGTAAAACATGAGTCACATGGGAATGAGAATATTCTTGTGTATTTCTGTTGCTAGTAACGACTTGTCTAAAAATTTCATTATCCATTTTAATACTAGAAATTAAAAGCTTCAGCGGCAATACTTTTTTCAAAGTAATTAAGTAGGATTATTAAGATTACAGAACGTAAGGAAATCTGTGGTGCAAATATCGTCAGCCAAGTAATTAGAGAGATGTTCGTTTCATAGGATAACAAGAACTATATTTACCATTAGATCACAGTAAATGTTGGATGAGATTATGTCTCTATAATGCAATCGCTTATTAATATGATACAAAAATATTTTGATTATAAGAAAACCAAGATAAAAATGTACAGATCTAACGGTAAAAGAAAAAATTAGGAATCGTCTTCATCGCCGATAATACATTTTTCTAAGAATTATTGATGTGTTATTATTAACCCTTCGTTGCACCATGTGCCACATCTGGCATATACTAAAAATCACTATAATTCTCATAATGTGCTTTGAATTTGACCAATATGATCACTGTAACTCATTACAAAAAGTCTAAATAAAAGAATAACGTTCATTTAGTCTAAGTCAGATGGCTGCATTTGATAAAAATCATAATTTGTTCTTCGAAAAAAAAATCTCCGATCAGCTATTAAGACAAAATTTTCTTTAATTATTTTTTCTCAATATTTAAAAATATTAATATACATAAATTTCCAGTGATCCAGCAGATCAAATAAATGAATTTAAGCCCATTTAATTGGAAGAAATCAGTACGATATTGAAAAATTCCAATTACATTTATTGGGTACAGGCCATAAAATATAAAGTTTTAGCTGCAAATTTATTATACATATATATTTATTTTTTCCCAATATTAGAATGATATATAGATTTCAAATAATATTTGTTCATAAAAATAGCAAAAAATTATTGTCTAATAAAGGGTTAATAGAACAGAACATGTTGAGAAAATCTCTGTTGCGAATATCATTAGCTAATTTAGAAGAGAGATACAGTTTCATAGGACTGCAAGAATGTACATTTACCATTAGCTCGTATTTAATATTAAATGAGATGTCTCCATAGTATGCAATTCTTGGCCAATATGCTTCTGCATCAGTTCAACTATAAGAAAATCGATATGAAAATTCACAGGTCTACGGGAGAAAGGAATGATAAATAGGTAATTTTCCAAAAGCGTCATCTATTATTGTCTTTTGCATTTGCACAGGTAAAGATATAGATATCATGATGTTAATTTCTGCATATTAATATTTATATTTTTTTAATATGTTGATTAAAAAATTAATAGTGTTCATAAAATATTAAGAAATAGAAATATATTATTTTGCAATTGTAACCCTAAAATTAAATGCACGAATTCTGGTAAAAGAATTTTTTTTATATTATGTCAAAATGTTTTTAATGAAGGTGATAATGGTGCGCTAGAAAGTCGCAAACATGAATCAGGGAGTAGTGACACTGTTTTAACTACTCAAGGTTCAGATCCAACTGTGTTATTCCAAACTTTAAGTGTCCGTGTAAAGCACAATGGAAAAGAGAAAATCGTGCTTGGAGTTACTAACACAGGATCAGAACGCTCCTATTTATCACAAGGTGTAATTAAATATTTGAATTATAAAAGTATTGGTGAAATTAAATTAATTCACATATTATTTGGTAATGTTGAAACAAGTGAAACAAAGCATAATAAATATAGAAATTACTTAAGTAGTATGGACAATAGTTATAAATGTGATATTCATGTTTGAGATGTTCCTGTTATTTATCTGAAATACGAAAAGTACCAAATGGGCTTTGCTTATCAGAATTAAATAAATGTGGTATTAAAATTTCTGATGTTGAAAATATTTCATGTAAAATCGAAAATGAAATTAAATTATTAATTGGTTCTGATGTGGCCGGAAAATTACTCACCGGAAATATTAAAGTTTTAGAAAGGGGTCCGGTTGTGGTAAAAACCCATTTGGGATTGACTCTAATGCGAAAAATTCCAAGTATTAAATCAGAAACAAATGAGGCTATTATGGTTATTTCATCACTTTGGAAAAATTGTTCCGTTGATGATTTGTGGAAGCTGGATATTATCTGTATAACGGATCCAGTTGAATCCAAAACTAAATCTGAGATTCATGAAGAAACTATGCAACATTTTAAGAGTAATATAAGAATAGATTCAGAAGTGAGATAAGAAGTAGCATTGCCATGGGTGATAGATAATGCTTGCTTAACCTAACAATAGAGAACTGTCCGAAAAACGGCTAGATACAACGAGGAAAAAGTTAATTAATTTAAATAAAATTGAGGTACATAGCGAAGTATTTGATTCGTGGATAAATGCAGGAATAATTGAAAGGATGGTTGATAATAAAGAAACTAAATTACATTATTTGCCACACAGACCTGTATTTAAAGAATCGAGTGAAACTACTAAAGTTAGACCAGTTTTTGAAGCGTCGGCTCATGTTAAAGGTTCCCCTTCCTAAGATTGCCTAGATAAGGGATTAAATTTGATTGAAATGATTCCTTCTATATTGCATCGTATTCAGAAATATCCTGTTGGTGCAGTATCTGATATAGAGAAGGCATTTCTACAAATTGTTATTAAAGTAGAAGATGGAGACTATCTGAGATTTCTATGGTAAAATGGCTTCATTTATAGAGATAAACGTGTTGTTTTCCGAATCAGTTGTAGCTCCTTTTTATTAGCGGCTACTTTGAGACATCACTTAGAAAGTGCGATTGATAGTCTTGCTTCTACAGTAGAAATTTTGAATGAATCGTTGTATGTAGATAATTGTGTTTGCATTTTCAACACAGTTGAAGAATTAAATAAGTTTACATTTGAAACCCAAATGTTACTATTCTCTGGAAAATTTAATCTCAGGGGATGGTTATCAAATTATCCCATTCAAATTATTTCTCAAAAATTCAACAGCTAATATGACACCAGTATTAGGTTTAAACTAGGATCTGTAAAACGATATCCTTTCTTGCAAAATCGGTTCTATTGATGAAAAAAAATTATTCCCACAAAACGAGCTCTACTTTCATTCGCTCAGAAAGTATTTGATCCTCTTGGATTTACCTCTCCTGTGGCTTTGCTGCGTGAACTTATTCTACAAGAATGCTGAAAGTTGAAAATTAAGTGGAATGAATTACTCCCAAAGAATTTAGTTAAACAATTTATAAAATGGGTGCAGGGATTGAAGATTATTTCTAATATCAAATTGCTGCAATGGATGTATTTTAATAATTATGAAAGTAATGATGTATGCCTTCACATATTTTGTAATGGAAAGATACATGCGTATGCTACTTGCATTTTTCTAAGAGTAAAGAGAAAAGATAAAATCCTGGTAACTTTCATACTGTCACGCACAAGAGTAGCTGCCCTTAAGAACATAACGATACCCCGGTTGGAGCTTTTAGCATGTTGCATTGGAGCCAGGTTTGGAAGTCGAGTTATATTTCATCTAAAAATTTCAAATTTAAAGATATTTTATTGGTGTGACTCAACTACAGCTTTAAGCTGGATAAAGCGAGACGAAGGATGGGGAACATTCGTTTGGAATCGAGTAGAAGAAATTAGATCCTTAACTCAAAAGAACCAATGGCGACACATTGCAGAAAAATTTAATCCGGCAGATATCCCTTCTAGAGGTTGTTCGTTTGAACAATTTTTACAACTAAGATGGTGGGAGAGACCGGATTGGTTGACTCAACCTGATTATACTTGGCCTTAAAGTGCCGAAATTCCCGATGAAGAAATTATTAGCGGTGAAAAAAGGAAAAGTGTCATTTCAGCAATAAACGAGAACACAGAATCTAATAATTGGTATTATCGACGGTTTTCATCTTTCAAGAAAATTATAAGATTGATTGCCTGGATCTTAAGATTCTTAAACAATTGAATAAATCCAAATTCAAAAGAAGTTTCTAAACTTATGTGTTTGGAATTAGAACAAGCCGAAAGAAAATTAATGATTTTGACACAGAGAGACAGATTCAACGAGAAGAATAATCAGAAGATACGCAGCTTAAGACCAATCCTAGATGAAGATGGTATTATAAGAGTGAAAACACAAGTTATTTATAGAGAAGATACTTTCAATTTTAAATACTCAGTTCTCTTGCCTTCTGACCATCCTAGTCCATCGCCTGATATCCTGGAAACATTAAGATCTTTTGCATGCAGGCGTGGCTCTTATGAAGACATCGTTACGAGAAGACTACTGGATCCTAAAAGCTAGAAAAACTATTCTAGCAGTAGTACAGAAATGTATACGATGTAGAAGATTTCGTGCACAAATCATTCGCCGGAAATTAAATCTGCCTACCGCTGCCTGGTAGGAGCGACTAAAAATGGTGAACTTTTGAGACTTTTGCAAAAACTATACAATTTAGAGATTCCAAAAGAACTTTCTAGTGATCCAGTATTGAGAACTTGAAGTGGCAGAATAGTGACTGTCCCACAACTTTATTGACATTAAATATTCTTTGAACTAAAAACTTTATTCTTATTTTTGAGTATATTTCATAGTATTAATTTGAATTTGTAATAATATGTTTAATTTTATTTGAATTTTGTAGAAGAAAATATTTATTTAACTAATTTGAAAAAAAATTTAATATTGTAAGAATTGTATGTTTTCACTGTAATGTAACTGTTACTCATATTTACTTTAATTTATATTTTATTGTGCCCATTGTTGAGTTTATCTGTCGAAAACTCAAGGTGGGAGAATGTCGCGAATTCGATTAATATTTTGTACTTCATTTCGTGTCCATACTCTCATAGTGACTCCATGGTCATAGTTTCATTTTCGTTCAAGTGATCACGATCAATGATAAAAGGAGTAGTAGAATTTTCTGGAATAAAATTTATGTTATGTTTCTATCTGAAATGTTTGAAGCTTTGTTTTTGTAAGAAATTTAAATTATTTTCTCAAGTTTTAAATTAAAACGACGATGTTTATATTTTCGGGTAAAATTTATAGCATCGACATCGCACCGTTTGCGATATATATCGCATTAAAACTTGAAACGCAGTCAAGGGGTCACACATTAACACGGGCTTGCCAGTGAGAGGATTAAAGAGCAGTTTAGTGAATATCTCTGAAACAGAATGGTGTATAGTATCATTAAACTAGTTCAATGGCATAGACCGGTCTCTGTGTACATGGGATTTCATGTAAACCCATAGCAAAAAGTTACAAGGCGTAAGAACTAGAGTCCTTGGAGGCCATTCGTGCAAACAGCGACTCAGGACATAAATATTTACAAATTTAGACCGTTAGATCGTCATGACACGACAGATGATTTTAGAAAGCGCTTCATCCTGCATAAATATTGCGCAATGAAATGTTTTTTTTTTCTTGTAAGTGAGGGATGACTTTATTCTGTAAATACACTGCATTTCTCTAACCTATTACGGAAACTGTTTTTCATCTACCACCGGAAATCTCGAGAAAAATGGTAAATGCTGTAAAGCCACACCGCACTGTAACTTTGAAGTCATGAAAAGGTTTTTTCACCAATGCAGGAGGATTATTTTTTCACATATAAAACAATTTTGCACATTCACGCTTGAACCTATAGAAAAATGTGCCTCGTCTGCCCAAGAAACATTTGACAGACATCCTACATCATACTCCATTTTCGCTAAAACCTAACTAGCAAACTGACGTGTTGCAAAATCAGTTGTCTTTAATTCTTGCACATGCTAAATTTTAATAAAATATCCTCAGAGATCACCACATAATTTCATAAGAAATTGCATTTTGTCGTGAAATTGTATGTGCATTGCATTCACCAGGTACCGGCGATGTCTATTAATTATCGGCATCTAGCTATAGCTGATGTTCGACTGCAACAGATGTTTTCCCTGTTAACTGAAGATCTTCCAATGAGCCCGTTTCCTCAAATCGGTTTATAATTCCCTTCAGATTTGTAATGGTCATCGGTCCTTTCCCAATTTTTACTCAGTTTATTGCAGGATAATAACGCAAACCTAAATTTGTCGGTTCAACTTTTTTGTAAAAAAGCTCAACCAATATAGATTTATTACACAAAGAAGGCTCTAAATAAAACAGTAACACATCAAATCTTGTATTAAAATCCCTTTTAAATGCAATTTTTTTAATTTTCGAAAAAGCGTTTGATAAATCGGGTCTTAAAGCGAAATCTGACGATCTTAGTCAAGATGTTGTGCAATGTACCCATATGTTTATGCACCGCCTCTTATTGATACTTTTGATGTTGAACAGCACCACCATCAGTTGCTAAAACTTTTAACTAATTTTAAAATTTTTACCATTATAAACAAAACTCCCACACATTTTCGAGTATATATATGAAAACTGCACATATAACCGTTTCAGAATTTTGTCATGTTATTTTAATTTTTATGGAAATCAAATAAAATCTTTAAAAAATATTAATAAATGTCTTCTCCATTCTATTTTCTCCATTGTAACTAATACAATGATGTACCATGATAGGTAATGATTCTAGATAGCCATGGTAAAAATTGTATTAAATTCTATCTTTAATAATTAATCCAGTGATGTCCTATGGTAGACAATATTTCTAAGTTGCCATAGTCAACTGCGTGTTCATTTTTCGAATCTATCTGATTATGTTACATGTCGTTATATGTGCTCGAAATAAATACAAATTGCACTTTATTCATTTCAGTAAATGTTCATCGCTGTCATATCCTATAACTCCAGATTTTACTTAATAATTAAATTTATAAAATAAACAGATCGGTTTCTTCTACAAAACAAAACAAAATAAAATGCCACTGGACAGAATCATCTCAAGGGAAATTTAGTTTAAATCAATTATATTTAAAACACAAGTCACATCCTTACACAGCATGCTTTAAACTAAATAGTTTAGCAAGCTTTAATTAACAACATCTTTTATCTTTATTATAAACGTCCCTTTCATTAGCATTCAGTGAGTATAAAAAGTGTAATTATATTTACAATAAAAGTTATCTGAACAAACACAGTATGCAAAGAATATATATAGTTAAATATATTAAGTTTAATTATTTTTTCAATATTCAAATTATTGTAAATTGTACATAAAAATGCAAAAAAAAAAAGAATTAAGACATGTACAATGTACATGTCTTAATATACATACGTATATAGATATATATGCATATACATAAGATCTATGAAAAAAATTTATATTACAAACTATTATGACAATATTAACTAAAATTTAAAATGAAAATTACATACAATATCACTTTACAGTAGTCGTCACATTAAAAAAATATGAAAGTAAAGCTAATGGTATACAAAACCCACAAAGGAGTCTCAAAATGTTGACAATCAACAATGTATTATGATAATATAGATATGATATAACCCTATAATATATACAACGTGATTCATAGCTATCGAAACAATAGGTGTTTGCTTAAATATTACCACTTTTAGCATACTTCGAATTTGAAAGATTCATAAAAAATGTGGAAGAAATTTAGTAAGGTATGTTGGAATTCCATGATAGGTCTATTTAAGAAAATATGAAAACTAATTTTTGCACGGCTCCCATTGGGTAAAATTTTCAGTTGAGAAATTTTTCTCATTTTTGCAAAATTTCCAGTTGGAAAATTTGCCGATTTCTACAAAAATGTCCACTTGGGATTTTTTTAAATTCCTGAATTAAACAAAACAAAGCGAAGCAAAATTATTTTAGTATCTACAAAACTCAGAGATTTATGTATGTTTTGTCCAAAATTCCCGAAGTTTAAATGGATGAGATACATTTTGAAATGCACTTAATTAAAGAACCATCTTTCTGTAAGGTATTCGAGAAAGATTTATTTATAGAGTTAAAAAGTTTAGTTTCTTTTACGATGGTTAATCGTATAATTTGTAAGCGTAATTACCTCATTAGATTTCTTACAATATAAATAAATAAATAAATAAAAACAAATATAAAATAAAATAAAATAGTCACAGTAATTTAAAATTGTTGGGTCAATCCATTTCAAATGGTCCAGCACTGGTCGCTTGATCATTTTTAAAAAATCTAAAATTTTTTGTACAACAACCCTAACATGATGGAAGTTCAAAATGACCGTTGTTTTAATTTTACTGTTTTTTGTTTGTGCATGGCGGCCATCTTTGTTTCATCGTGTGCAGCGATTTTCTCAGATACTAGGATACACAAAATTGTAAATATCTCGTCTTTTATTTTCCCAATTCAAATGGGGTTTGCAGCATTTTGTTCAGAATAAAATAGGCTAAATGTACGGTGGTAGAATAATTTTGAAAAAAAAATTACAGGTGAAATTTCGGAACAGATTTTAAGAATTTTTCCAAAATCTATTCGTTTGCAAGAGGAAATTTTTCATGCAAAGAAAAACGTCAACCTTACACAACTTTTTTCTCCAAATACGTCAAAAGTGCGTGTACTCATACACCAAGTCCCAGATCTGGGAGTTGATTTCTCTTTGTGAAAAAAATTCCGAAATTCGTCAAAAATTTCAAAAATCGCACTTTTTAGGCTTTGATATCTCTGGTTGGGTACGAGATAAAAATCTGAAATTCTGGCCTTTGATAGCATTGTGAAGTAGTGTTATGTACAAAATTTCAAGAAGGAGATTTGACTG
This sequence comes from Maratus speculifer, assembly GCA_964019185.1. NCBI lineage: Eukaryota > Metazoa > Arthropoda > Arachnida > Araneae > Salticidae > Maratus > Maratus speculifer. Next base: position 298,864,133 of record OZ025290.1, read on the forward strand.
CAAGCTGAGATGTGACATGGAGATTATGTGAAAACAATACTGCCAAACTATTGTAACCTACTATGTAACTGTTCATACCTCCAAAATTTTAACTTAATGATTTTTGGTACAAAGTTAAATTTTAATTACAAATATCTTCTTCAAATGCTTCTGTGTGATTTAAACAATTCACTATTTGTCAGAATCGCTGTTGCAACAATTTTACTCGGAACGCATTTCAGAAAAAGTAAATTACAGACAATGGGTTGCAACTGATCGAGTTGACATGGTTTCAATTATTAAACCTAGAGAATTTCATTCAAGTTAACAAGTGATGACAAGACCTGGGTGACTTCAAATAAAATTATGAGAAAGAACAGCCTGATGGACTGGCAACAATAACTGGTCGAACTGATAACATCTTTCGTAAATAGTGTTAAGCTTTTTGTTGAGCACATATAGTATCTTTGTAAATTATACATTTATTATTAAACTGTTTTCAACAAGCGATATTTTCTGTGTAAATATTATAATAAAAGAGACTAATCTCATTTCTCCTAATGTACTCGTAATAGCATCTCTTAATATTTTTTTATCACCTTATCTTAGCTTATAGTGAAATCTCCTTCTTGAAATTTTTTGTGTATAACACTACCATAAAATACTATCAAAAGCCAGAATTTTATGCCACACGAGAGATATCGAACTTCAATGTGAGGAAATAGCTGCACACGATGAAACAAAGATGGCCACCGTGCTCAATAGGAAAATATTAAAATTTAAATAATAGTCATTTTGAACTTTTCTCATATTAGGGTTGTTGTACAAAAAAATTTCAGATTTTTTTAAAAACGGTTAATCAACCAAAATATTTCCGGGGCCATTGAAATGGACGAATAGCATTTCTAGTAGGTTTTGTTCCTCTGGACAAATAGTGCAGTGGCTTAGCATACAATCTTAAATATTTAAATCGCGATTTAAACAGAATTTGAAGATGATCATTGTAACTTTGCATCATCAACCATTAGTTTAACATTTTGTAGATATGAACAAACACATTGTAGGTTACAATAGTTTAGAACTATTGTTTTTACGTATTGACCGTGCCATATCTCAGCTTTTAGTCAAATCTCCTTCTTGAAGCTTTTTGTGCATAATACTACTATATAATATTATCAAAGGACAAAATTTCAGATTTTTATCTCGTGCCCCACCAGAGATATCAAAGCCTAAAAAGTGCAATTTTCGTAATTTTTGACGAATTTCGGTATTTTTTTAGCAGAGAGAAATCAATTCCCAGATCTGGGACTTGGTGTATGCGTACACACAGTTTTGACCTATATGTAGAAAAAATTGTGTAAGGTTGACAGTTTCCAAAAATTAATCATTATTAGTTTTACATTTTCATTTTCAAATGACTGTGCTATTATGGTTTAAAGCTTATCTGCTTGTAATTATAATAAAAATCTGTTCCAAAGAAATTAATTTTTAAAACTTAAAAAAGGCTTGGGATGATGGCCCATCACTAAAAATGTCAATCTCTTTTAACACAGGGGATTCCTTTTTAGGTGCGTTCGTAATTATATAATACGTAGCACCTATAGTTGTCGTTCAGTCCGTCCGTCTGTCCGTCCGTCTGTCCGTCCGTCCGTCTGTCCGTCCGTCCGTCTGTCCGCATATAACAACGCAAAAACTACCCAACCGAATCGTTTGAAATTTAAAATACATAAATATTAGATATTTTTGTCGAGTCATTTCAAATTTTATGAGAATCGGATGGATAGATCAATTACAGGGACGATCAAAAGTATTCCATTACATTACGGTCAATGGGGAAAAAAGTTTCAAATGCATTTTAATCGTTTGAAATTTAAAATACGCAATTATTACATAATTCTGTCGTGTTATTTCAAATTTTTTGATAATCGTGTGCATAGATCAATTACAGGGGCAATCAAAAGTATTCAATTACATTATGGTCAATGGGGAAAAAGTTTCAAATATATTCTATACGTTTGAAATTTAAAATACATAATTATTACATTATTTTTTCGAGTTATTTCAAATTTTATGAAACTCGGACGAATAGATCAATTACAGGGGCAATCAAAAGTATTCCATTACATTACAGTCAATGGGAAAAAATGTTTCAAATGCATTTTAATCGTTTGAAATTTAAAATACGCAATTATTACATAATTCTGTCGAGTTATTTCAAATTTTTTGATTATCGTGTGCATAGATCAATTACAGGGACAATCAAAAGTATTCAATTACATTATGGTCAATGGGGAAAAAGTTTCAAATATATTCTATACGTTTGAAATTTAAAATACATAATTATTGCATAATATTTTCGAGTTATTACAAATTTTATGAAAATCGGATGCATAGATCAATTACAGGGACAATCAAAAGTATTCCATTACATTACGGTCAATGGGGAAAAATGTTTCAAATGCATTTTAATCGTGTTACACTCATGCGAACTTAATAAAATTTATATGCAACTATAAAGTACATATTATAATATACATCTTACATAATTTGTGGTGCAAAGAACATTTGTTATTGATTTACAAGGCCACACAAAAGTATTCCATTACATAATGGTATAGGGAGAACATTGTTTGATGAGCGTTTTAATTGTAGTTCACTATTTACAATGTTATGAGATTGATATATGAACGTAATATTTTTAAAACTTCGTTATCGTTCGAACGCACCTAATTTGCTACGCTTCACGTGCAATTTCCAACTTGTTTAATTTATCAAAAAGGATTTCATTGAAAGTGTGGATTGCATATTTGTCATGCTGCATACAATCCCTGGCTATAACATAACTCACAATTTCTTTTTATTCAGAGAGATCGCCTATTGGATTGGTTTATTTTTGTCGTCCGATTATCTGCGCTAGGGATATAGGACCGGGGGAATGCCCTCCGTGGGGGTCTTTCTAAGGGAACCTAACCCGTATTTACGCAAGGTTCGAAGAAAACCACGAAAACTCCGAATGGTTAGGCCGACAGCCGCGATTGGGTTCGAACCCAGAACTTGCCGTCTGCCAGTTGAGAGGTCTGTACCTCTCGGCCACTAGTGGGGCAATCGCCTATTGGGAGCCAAGCAACAGCAGTACACTGTTTGTGAGTCCAATGTGCTGATTGTATCTCATTTTGTGTGACAAAAGTAAAGGTTTCGTTAAATTCTACTTGTAACACTGACTTGGCTGGATTCAACTAAGCTGCTTAAAATAATTAGATTGTGGTCACTTTCTAATCTGATTGGTTGTGATTAAAGCAATTAGATTTGTTTACTACCATGTGTAACAGAGGGAACATTTAGCTCTGTCTCCTCTGTTACATCCCCTATGTTACGCATGCATTAAAAAAATTGAATATATTTTCAAAATTATTATATAACATAATTACACAAATGATAATTATTGTAAACTCCTTTTATTAAATTAAAAACTTTTTGTATAATGAATAAAATAAACTTAAAAAAAACTGTAACAGAGGGGACAAATAATAATTGTAAATAACTTTATTTTAATGAATTAAGACAAAATTTGCATATGAAGTTTATTACTGTTACATTATGATTAGGAACCTTTTAACTTACTATATAAATGAAAAAATATACATAATCACCATATTTTTTATGAAAAATGGATCTTTTAAAAAGTCATATTTTTAACATTAAAATCTAAATCATCAAATACCTATTATTTATCATAAATTTTAAATATAACCATGCATATTTTTAATAGATAACTATTAAATCCATTAACTGTAATAAATTGCCTTTAAAATGACACCAAATACTTGAAGATAATATAAAGTTGAAAAATTCACTACTGGTTTCAGTTGGCATGGAATTCCTCAAATACATTATACAGCCATTAATCACGGAACACTTTGAATGTTAAACATTTGATCGAATATTTAAAGATATACTTGTGGGATTTTTCTGAAACTTCAGTAATATAAGGAGTATATTTGACAACAACGGCAATTTAATCAGAAGGATAATCAGATGAAGAATGAAAAATTAAAGAAAAATAATAATCACCGAGTAAAATGAAATACACGAAATGATCTATCGCTATATGTTGAGAATATGTATATGTTGTATATTATGTGTATTCATATCTCTATCTGTTTTTAAAAAGATAAAAAAGGTCTTCGATTTTTTTTTTATAATTCAGAAGTTTTATACCAAATTTAACGCGAGTTTCCGATAATTATCGAAATGTAGTAAATACAATACATTACCATTTGAATATAAGTATATTAAACATTTAATGATCTATGAGCAGCAAAATATATTTTATCTGCGCATGGGTGAACAATAAATAATATTTTTTATTTGTTATTTAGTAGTCGGCTAATCGAATACTACTACTACTACTAATAATAATAATAAATGAACTGTCGTGAAAATTCAGAAAGACATCGGGAATAGTGTGAGCTGATTTATATTTCTTATCTAACGCTTTAAGACCCAAACAATGAAACACAGGATCGTACGACTTATGAATTTTTTAAAATTTTTGCTCTTGAGTCAAGTACAATAAACCTTATTTTGAACTAAAAGAAAAACAAATAAAACATAGAGATTGTAGCACATGCTTTACTTTCAGCTTTGTTTACATCTACAAGGATTACAGTTCATTGGGTTTTAAAGGGCTGTCTATGAACAGTTATTAACGGATTTTAAGCTTATTTTATGGACGATCACTTTCAGAAGTTTCAAGCTATGTTTTTGAGCCTTCACAAAAGTTGCTCTATACATTTAGCTAACACAAATGTAAATGAAATTTTGATAACGTTAATGCTCGCTCTGTAAAAAAAAAATGAGTTAGTAAACTTTCTAACTTTTCATTTAATTTTTATTATTTTCTAATTCAGATTATAAAGTTTTATGTATAGATTTGTTTGTTATATTTTAGGAAAAAAATTATTTTACATAAAGAACTCTAGGAAAACTTGAAAAAACTTAAAAATATTTTGGACAGTATATATAAAAACCTTAATTTTTCTTGGGGTATGTTGTTCTCATAAAAATGAAAACATTTTATTACAATAAGCCACTTAATCATAAACTACAGTTTGAACAAATTTGTTACATTTGTTTTGGCAGGAATATCCAAAAGTTATTCGTCATTTTTCAATTTGTTGTTGGTCCCCCATGGAGTTTTAGAAAAAAAATTTCACGGTAGTATATGACCTGTACTATTTTGCTTGCACACCAGGAGTTTCAGGAAATTTCCTCATGTATTTTTCTATATATTCAACAAAATGTCTAAAATTGCAAATGGCCAGTCATCTTTGGCCGCATAGTGTATAAGCATATAATTTTATAAAAATACGTGTTTATTTATCTAAGGAAACTGAGATAATTTTTTGCAGCAGAGCTCTTTATTTATATCTGGTGTAAATCTCCATAGAAAAATACAAAAATCTCATAGAGACTATATACATATTCTAATAAATATTACTAATTAATGCTGAAATAAAATTTAGCTTAGAACTCTCAACATATAAAAAACACATAATTTAACAAAAAGTAATTTTCCTTTGTATTATATAACCTAGAAAGCTCAGGTTCTATTAGTTATGGAAAACTTTTGGTTAAAGAAAAATGAGTTGATTAAGAGATAAGTTACAGATGAAGATTATGAGCTCATATAAAACGTTTTCATAAACTGAATTTAAAAGAAAACTAATATGCATTTTTCTGAATGTGTTGAACAAATATTAATATAAAAAATATTTCTAACATAACAACGGTGAGTATTTTATTATATTTAAAGACTTTTAATGATTTAAACAGAGAAATTAAATCAAAATTAATGTTTTATCTATGTAAATCTTTAAAAAGGTATGAAAGTATTCGTCTTTGCTTATTCAACAATAAATCCTGAAACTGTAATATATTCGTAGGTGAAGTACTTTTAATCTAAATGTGTGATCAACAATAAATAATTAAATACACATAATGAAGTATAATAGCTTCTTAAAATATCATAATGTTTAATAAATGCGAGTATTTTTCAGTTAGTTATGTACTAGTGTTACCAGTATACATATCTGTGCGTATTACACATGTAAGTACATATGTATAATATATCTACGCAAATAGGTGGATATATATGTATATATGCGTATATATACAATATATATATATTTATATATATGTATACATAACACTGGCGTTCGGGTAATATAAATCTATATTATAAAGGCCAAACGTATCTGTGCGTAACGCATACGTCATTTTGCGAATGGCAACTTGAAATTTGAAATGAAATGTCAGTTTTGCAAATAATTTAAACTTTTAAACATCCTACATTTTCAATTTTTACATCATTGTATAGGGGAAAAATGTGCTTTTAAATGCAATTTGTTTGAAAAATATATCTTAATTTATTTTTGAAATATTAATTTTTTTGTAGTTTTTAATACTTTTTTCTAATCGTGGCAACAAAAGTATCTATTTAAAGCAAAGGGAAAAAGGAAAAAAGGTGATTACTATATCTTTATGTTGCCATTTTCTCATTAAAAAAGAATATAAATACTTGAGGATTTGTTTCAGTTAATAGCATCGAGACTTCAAGTTTCGAATCAAAATGATCAAATTAAAATACCATTTTAAAAAAAAGAACAAAAAAGGTGACTATAAATGTGAAAAGTGCTATGTAAATTTGGATACGGTGAAAAAGATTTCGGGTTTAGATTTCATGGTGGAAAAATTCTATGATTGAGTCAAAGTTAATAAATTTTGCTTTTTTTCATTTTTGAATATTAGCATAAGATCTTTAATTGACAACTTTATCGTAATAACAGATCTTTATTATTTATATTACAACTTACATGTACGATTACAGTTTAATTATAACAATTTCTAAAACTGAGTTTTCTGGAAATAGTAATTTGTTAACCTTAGGTTAAATATCATTTGTTTACGAGTTAGACTTACCAATATGAGGTGCATTTTTTATTGTAACTAATTTTGTAGGTTTATTACAAGTCAATGAAACAGTTCCTTCTTAAACATTTTCTTTCGTCGAAATTCAACGGGTTCTACCTTGTATATCTAAATTCGCAAAGCATTTCTGCTTCAGCCACAGAGAAAATTTCCTAATATTTTGAAAACAGCATCAAGACTGGTAGAGATTGGGTAAGAGAAAGGGACACGTTTAAGAAATTGACAAGTGAAGCACGAGTAGGGAACAGCCAATAAGAAATCGGAAGTTATCAGTCAATCACACAAGAGTAGTAATAAAATAAAAGGATACAGACAAGCAGTAGAATAATGAAGCAATTTAATAAAAACTGAGATAAAATGCAGATATGAAAATAATTACATCGAAGACTGAAATTTTTTTTATAAAAACTAAGACAGAATATTAAGAAAAATCTATAACTAAATGAAAAAAGGTTTACATTCGCAATGGACACATTCTAAGATTCAATTTACCATATTTACTCGTGTATAACGCGCACCCGTCAAGAAAAAAATGGTGATTTTTTTAAAATATCGTATATAACGCGCACCAGAAATTTGATATGCAAATGAATGAATGACCAAATAAATATCAGTACAGAATGTCCAAACAAACATTACAACAGGCCCAAAACAAGACGAAAATACATTTTTAGACTTCGGTTAGGGAGTGAATGACTTGGAGTGGGGGGGGGTTAGGAATGACTCACGGCCGGGAGAATTGTTATTTAGCTTTTATATAATGTTAATGTAAAAAATTGCAAGGAGTGAAAAAACGATACAGTAATACTTCAATTAAACAATATTTTCCGAGTGAATATGCCTTCTTTGAATACATTTCTTGATCCCTATGTATATCGTGCGATTACATCTAGCAGTAAAAAATTATTCCGTGTATAGCGTGTACCTAGAAGTTTTACCTTTTTTTTAAGTACGTGTTATACACGAGTAAAAAGGTTACAATCCTAATCTTATAGTGTAAATAATATCTTTTCTTAATTATTTTCTTTCATAAAACCCATAAAATACTATACACAAAAAAGGTAGTTCACTATAACAATCTTATAATACACACATTATCTACTTCTGTTGATTTTCTTTTATACAACCAATACAAATTGTTTACAATTGTGGCATGAATGCATCGAAGTATGCTTACAGAGGGAATATATTTAAAATGAACTGGTAGCAATAAGCTCTTGAAATGTGTCTTTATTTTTTAGAATTGTAAATGTGTTTCTAAATAGTTAGAAAAAGTGTTTGCGGTCTATAACTCATTTAAAATTGTCTATTATCACAAATTCCTTTTAAAGTATGTTTATCTTGCAAAAATGGAGATATTTCTGCATCAGTGATTAAATGAGGTGCATTGTATTCTTAGCATTTACTTTGCAAAGTAATTTTGGAATCATTTGAAGCATAAAACGGAATATCAAATGGATCTAAAATGCATTGAAATGTCTATACATAGCACATTTTTCTAAGCATGTGTTATATGAATGCAGTTATTTAAACATATTAGTCAATCAATATCTAATCAATAGACTTATAGCAATTAGTTTATAAAAAATTTATTTCTTTCGGTCGATTACTTTAACAGAAGGGGGGTTCTTTTAGCATTTGTTCATACGTTTATTTATTATTTCAACACATATGTATGCATAGATTTCGATAGTAATACATAGCTGGATAAATGCATATATTTATAAAATATTCTCGAGTAAATTGAACTTTATAAATTATTATTTTTTATTAGATTTTAACAATTGCCTTTTGAAAAAAAGTATAAATAATGGATTAGTATTTATATAAAATTAGATGATATTTCAATAAAGTACTTGTGTTCATATTCAAGTACCTGTTTTTCTATTTTAAACAAAGCAGGCAATTTTTAAATAGAAATATCGATAGCTAAAATAGATACAATATTGGTAATAAACATATTTATTTTATTTATAAAAGAACAATCTTCTATAGGGAATAGACGATCAATTTTGTCATTGATTTGTCAATTTTGTCATTATTACATTGTTTATGTGTTTTAAACAAAAAGCATAGTAATAAATATCTTAAAACTTATTCATATTTTAAGAGATTTTCTAATAGTGATACGTATGGAACTAATCGATGAGGACCAGCAAAATACTAACGCATCTCGGATATGCATGATATAAAACATGAAAATAAAACATGTGTAAGCTTTATAAAATGCATTGCAAATATAAAATTTAAACATATATATAAATATTTTAAACACATAGTAATGGTTTAGTAATGAATTGGGGTAGTAATTGATTATCCCATCGGTCATTTCGATAAATGATATAAATCGCCAAACTACTCGTAAATTATCAAATTGGCGTAATTTTTATTTTAAATAACGAAAGAACAAATAAGTTAATAAAAGATTAACAAAAATGAAATTTAAACGTCTAATTAAAAATCACTTGAAAACATACAAGCAAAGGTAACATGTTTAATGTCAAGCAAATGTGACAGTTACGATGAGTCGTTATTATAATTTAATCTTATAGTTTGACAATAGATTTTTGGTAGAAAAAAAATCAAGAAGTAAACGAAACATCCTTCTAACTCCAAATATGATAGATATTTTAAATAACAGTTTACAACGTCTGATGATGTTATTTCCTATGATAATATATATTTGAATTAAAATTTCAATGAAAGACAGAGTCATGAAAAATTGAAGAGATTAAAAAAAGGATTACAATTATCTCGGCAACTAATTATCCAATTGACATCATTTTTTTACGCAAAATTTATGTATTCATTTATCATCATATTAAATTTATGTATTTATGTATTTATGTCTTTTACTTCCAATCCTTAAAATATAGGAAATCGAAAACTTTTATGTACTTTTCATCAAATTGAATATTTTAAGAGTCTGAAAAAAAAGTTTTGGATAATCGAGTTTATCCATATTCAGTAGACTTCTGTCTATTATTACACTAAAGATGCATCTATTACTAGAGATGCATCGAATTTAAAATCTTTATTTCAATTTATTTGGGAGATATAACGTTAAAGACAGGCACACAGACAGATCAACACCATTCTTTTTTTTTTCTAAACGTATATTTTTCAGAATTTCCAGTGTCTGAAATGTGTACCACCGTCATTTTTTTTTTGGTTTTCATAACGCTTGCAAGACTTATCCTATAATCTGTATAATGGGTATGTAATATGCTGTGTTACATATAATGGATAAATAAAAAGTTCAGTGTTAATTGTGATTTTACGAAAATATATTTAAAAAAAACCTTTCTCCAGAGCTTCGTGGAATATGAAGAGTTTATAATACTTTAATTGCCAGTATCGTAGAGCCCCAAACTCGTAACAGGCGATATGTGGGTCTTCGTCTCGGTGATAATTACATATATTCTTATAGAAGAATAGCCACAAGTTCTTTCAAAATTCGCCATGGATGAAAAGTTTAAAGGTATAAAATGCTTGTTTCTAGGGACTAATCAGAATCTTATGCATGCCTATATTTTTGAAAGGTAAATTACAAACTGTATTAAAAATCCAGTTTTCTTTTCAGTTCAGCGTATAATTTTTAAGGCTTTATGTTAATTTTGCGTGTTGGTATAACATAAAATGGTCCTTTTTTCATATAAAGAGCTGTTGATGAACATAATAAAAAAATTTCGGATACCATGAACATTTTAATCACCTTAAGCCTAATGATATTCGGTGCAAATTTCAAAAAGAAAAATAATCATTATTCTCTTATTTTCATCGTGGAAGTTATTTGCATTATACAGATTTGGGTGATTTAAGAAAGTTCATTTTTTCTGATAGTTCTTTTGGAAATGGGTTATAACTATTTGGTTCAACAATTATTGTATATACGCACGTGTGCACTATTGCCCAGATATCTACAATGGGAATCGTGAGATGAATTTAGGCCAGACTTTTCTGCTTGTAAAATGTATCTCAAAACAAACATATTGTACAGGGACATCATTGAGTTCAGGACTGAAATTCCAGAATTAATTGAAAATTTATTCTCATATTAAAACGCAATCGGTCCATCAAGTTTTGATGGAAAACAACTGAAAACACAGTTTTAGCGATTGACTCGTAGGCTTATGATTGTATTTTCCTGCACTCAGAGGTGTAAAAATGTGGAAAACTGGAAGCAGAAAAAACTATGGTAAACTTAAAAGTCAACCACTAAAATCGGAATTTCAGGTGGTTTTCACCATGATAGGATTGACAGACCAGTTGCGTTTCAATATGAGAATCAACTTTTAAGTAGAATATCAGCTATTGACTCTATTGCAGGATTATCTGCGCTGCTCTTCCTAGTTTATGTGCCTTAGTTCATGCAAAAACAAAACCAAAAATTTTGAACCAGCATTGAAATGCTACACAATATATTGTCTGTGATTTTAGGTAACAAAAACGTAACGACTGTCATTTTATTGCAACATATAATTTCAATCAACTAAAACGATTGCTTCTTTTAATCTTTTTGAAAAAAAGCATTTCTCATTCAAAAACATGTTAGTAATTGGCTGGAGTGGTTTCTATTTACTGAAATGTGAACATAGTATACTTGTAGAAATCTGTCTAATGTTGAATTAATTCAATAATTTTTTTTGTATTAAATTACAAACATTGTTTTTCGGAAATTTATTGTAAGTATTTATTTCTACTTTTGATTTATTCTGCGTATGTTGAAGTATCAGTGGTATTAATTAACGACTTATATATATATAATTTTTATTTTAATTTTCACGATATAATTATCGTAAGTTCTCTGCTGAACAAATAGGAGAATGTTAAAAACCTCAATCTTTGTAGAAATTGTATAAAAATAGACCAAAGATATCATTATTGAAATATGCCACACGAACTGAAGTTGGGAATTGAAAGACCTTTAAAAAATAAATGAATGTATGCAAAAGATAATATTAGCTTTTAACCCCAAAAAGAAAAGAAGCTAGTTATCTACATTTTAAATTGTTGACTAATTATCAGATGGAGAGAAATGAAAAATACTGTCATTACAAGATGTAGAAACTTTTTTTTTTTTCTTTTTTGCTATCCTGAAAAAAATTCTCTCTCGTGCTTTCATAATTTTCTTTTATAAGTTGTTAATTAGTATCAAAACTAGCATATGTTTTAAAAGAAATACTTATATTAAAATTTGTATAACCTTTCTCCTCTTTATTTCGATTATGCGCCGTCGTTACAGGAAACTAAAATAATATATTCACCAGTGAATTTGTTATATTGTTTATTATTTAGTATAAATTTACATAAAGTTATTTCGATAAATGAAAAAAAAAGCGTTGATAAGAATTTATTGCATAAAATTAAAGTTTACAGATTAATATATTTAATCCTTAATTGAACATACAGCATTAATTATATGAAACTTTTTTTTACATGTGTATTCTGAATCACATACGAACAAATACAAGTTACAATATCTGCCCATGTAAGCATGCAGGAGAAGAACATAAAATAACTGGAAAATTTTATCAACAGTGATTAATGAAGCCATACACCGTTAATAATAAAGAGAAGTGTATTTATCGTTGGATACTTCTTTAGCAGTGGAATTAATCAATATTGCATTTTTGTGCTCATATTAATAAGATTATCCGAAATAATTTAATTTAGCAATCTTTTTTTTTCAAGTATTCATCGTTTAGTTGGCGTTTTTTACATATATATATTTGTTAACAAGTTATCTTCTTTTAGTTAAGTGTATTTTCTAGAACAGAGTATTTTCAAAGTAAATAAATCGTATCCATTTATATATTTTACTTCTGCTGTAAATCTTTTATTTTATAATTTATCGAAATATTTGTATTTAATTCCATAACTTAGATGTTGAAAAAAGTAATGTTACCTCTATTATAACTACAAAGAAAATATAGATTTTACTGTAAATAACTAGGGATTGTGCACAAAAATGACATTAAATAATACATGCTTATTATAAGTATAAGTTAATTTTTTTAAACACATAAAAATCTTCAGTTTCCTTTGATGTAGATGTCACTAAGAAATACTACATACTTGATTCTCTTTTATGCTGTATTTTTTTAAAAAAGTTTGTTACGACGCATATCATAACCCATAGAAACCAAAAACAACTCCAATAAAAATATATATATCCATCTATTAATTTCTCTATTTTTCTCTCTATCTATATATTTATCTATTTATGTATAAATATCTCCTCTTTTTCATGGACAACATAAAATAATATCATAACATTGCGTAAATCTCTTCCAGACTGATACATAAAATGTAGCGGAAAAAAAAAATCTTAGTTAATTTGTCAATTGGAAAAATCAAACTAAATGGTTGGGAATACATTTATGGCCAGTGATGATTGGTCACTTGAGATTTTAAACGTTTGCGAAGATTTTTTTCTCGAAATTCCATGGGAGACCGTCAACAAATTAAAAAGAACGAATATCTTTGGGATAAAGCTCTAAAAACTAACGTAGCACGCGCGCTAAAAATATAGACTATAATTAAGATTCTTATTTTAATAAAGTATGTTCATTTTTTTGGCCAATCATTGTGAAGATAGCATGGCGACAGAAATTAAAGTTCATATAATACCAGTTTCAAATTTTCCTAATTTGTCTTATAATTTGCAGAGTTAAAAAAACGTTATTTCCAGAAACTATGGCAAACAACATTGTACACTTAACCCTATAATCAGAATTGTGAAGAAAGAGAAAATCATACGTCGATATAAAACGCTTTCAGTGATTGGATAATGATGATAATAATCAGATAAATTATTTTGAAAATATCGCAAATGGTGCGACAAAACGTCAATCTGAATAAAATTACAATATAATTTTTATAGCATTCTCTATCTTAATTTCTAAAAAAAATAAAACTATTTCTAAAAAATATACAAAAAAGAGGACTGTAATTATTTCACTGTAGGCTCACAAATAAACCTATATCTTGATAATTTGCTATTGAGGAATTTCCTTAGAAATAATTTAGAGTAGGAATGCATCATAAACATAGATTAATGATCTGTAGACTAAAGGGATAAATGGAATATTCAATTGAAGCATTGAGTAAAAGGAAACATCAATGTATATTTTGAGCTATTTATCATGTTTGCTCTGATAATTAATATTTACATTTATTATTTCTGCATATTTGCTTAGTATAATGAAAAATGAAGCTATATTTTACTTTAAAAAAGATTATATCTACCTACATACAAAGTGTATTACTGGAACGACTATAGATTTTTTGGTTGTGATAATAGAAGTTAGCAAAAGAAAACAAACTCACATACGAAGGTACAGTTGCACACATACGAAGGTACAGTTGTAGAGGCCGTTGTGTATCCACAATTTATACTCATCCGATAAAATCTCTAACAGGCCCAGCCGGTCTTCATTCAACAAGGTTGCTTGACTACCATGCAGAATTAATATGAGTGTACTTTACATTTCTGCAATGGCGACATTGCAGAGGTAATATGAATTATTACTTGTTAAATGAATATGCATATAAGTATCAAATTTACGGTGTAACAGGAGGGAGTAAGAAAGCTGCACAAATGTAGCCAGAAAACTGTATGATATCTTTATCGATTTTGACTCGTCATTATGATTGGTCTCTTGCTCTTTTATGACTGATACTAATAACTGATCCAGTTTCGAACACTTATACATAGTAAAATATATATATATATATATATATATATATATATAAATTTACGGTACTTCACCGTTATTTATCCAATAAATTTATGGAATATCTTACTTTTTTACATAAATGGTCAACTCCCGTATATTTTGTGTTTTACGGGCAAAAACCGTTAATGTAATTATATTACACCTATATCACCCCCGGTGATATTTTTCCTTTTAAAAAAAGTCCCATAGGAAGAAATTACACCATAATTGAAACATATAAGTCAAAATGAACATTTCTAGATTCTATAAATTTCGAGTAATTATGATTAAAGGTATATTTATATTTATATATTTCTTTTACATCTCGAATATTTTACGACATAATCTTATTGAACATATACGTATTTCGGTTATTATTTCCGGTCGTGACAAGTGTTACGTTTTCAGCATCAGGAAGATAAAATATATCCGAATTATAGAAATTTAAATATTCGTAGTAGCAGCCTTAAATGTTCAAACATTATAAAATACAAATAAATAAAATACATTTCTCCGCTATTTCAATAACTTACGATCTTATTAAACGTGTCTTTTTAAATGTGAAAAATATTTGCATATTTAAAAAAAGCTCATAAACACAATTAATGGTAGACTTTTAGAAGGATTACGTAAATAGATAATATGGATTAATTTGAATCGTGAAGAAGATTATATTATTAAATAATACTTTTACTTAGTAATATCTAACATATTATTAAGTAATATCTTAGGAAATAATTTTATAACATATTTAACCGTTATTTTTCATTTGCAAAGATTTCTGTATTCAGTACTTTCTTATCTAGTTGGAAATCAAATTTCTTTGCTGCTGTATTATTTATACGTTATAAGAGTTACTGCTACTTGTTTTTTTCTTTTATTATTTTGAAAAGTTCTATCTAGCATTGGAATGCAAAATAATTAATTTACCTTCTCTTAATATTTTTAAATTTTTAAAAAATACAAATACTTTATATTTTTATTTCTGCGTTCTAGAAAACATCACTATTCCAAATTTAAAGCTTTTAAGCAAACAAATTTTTAGACATGATACTGAAAATAAAACAATAGAATTTTTCCAATTGTTTTAATTTTAGTTTTGGAAAAATAACATAAAATAGATTTTTTTTTTAAATAAAAGTTTAAAATAATCTTAGTAGCAATCTTAAGTATTTAAACGTTATTATATAAATAATATAAATAAAATAAACTATACATTTTTTCTTTATTTTAAACATTTTTTTAGTTTATTAATCTATCAAAGTTTTTATTATTTAAACGTAGATCATAAACACAAAAAATGCAGTAATTATGGTAGCATTATGTAAATACTAGTAGATGGGCAATTTTCATTGTACACGAGAAAACTATCAAAAATATAGTGAAAGAGCTTGACATTTACACCGAGAAATGTTACAAATAAACGTAAAAATGAAAATAAAAAGTTTACTAAATGCTATATAAATTGTTGGACATTTAAAAAACTTAATAAATAAAACTTAAAATAATCAATGTTTTGATCTTCATTTGCGATCATTATCAGGAAAACACTGTTATACTGCTTCCAAAAAAAGTAAAACAATCTGAAATTTAAACGTTTATAAGATAATTAATTATAGATATTATCGTGCATGTAAACATAATCAGAAGTAATGTTTCCTTTCAGAAAACATGCATGAAAAGCATACAAAATGTAATCAACAATAGAAATATAATGCTTTCCTTCCAAGTTTGAAAATTCAAACATACATTTTCAAGAAAATATTCTCTTAAAAGTTTTAACACAAGACATAGAATATGATAAAAATATATGATAAAAAATATTATAACTGAATACCGATTCAAAAAACATACTATGTAATGCTGGAAACATGAAAATCAAACGAGTACAGATTCTTTTATAGAATTTTTATTATATTCAAAGCCTTTTAAAATTCTGCAACAGAAACAAATATTTTCGTTCGTCTTAGTCTATAAAACTTTACAACATGTCACGTTTCGTTTCTCCGCTGATTTAGATTTTATTTATTGTAAGTAAAATTCACGAAGAATCTTATTACTAAACTGAAGACAAAACATGAAAAAATACAGAAAAACATAGTTTTTCTGTAAAATATTAAA
Organism: Maratus speculifer; assembly: GCA_964019185.1. NCBI lineage: Eukaryota > Metazoa > Arthropoda > Arachnida > Araneae > Salticidae > Maratus > Maratus speculifer. Next base: position 298,880,944 of record OZ025290.1, read on the forward strand.
ATGTTTTACGTTTCTCTTTGCCGTTGCTTATTCAAACTTGAAACACTTTCTTGTAACAATCAGTTACATTTTATGCTAAAAATCCTCGCCGCTTTCTCTCTCTTTTTGTTTATCATCCCATTTTTCTTGATTTTTTTTCTCTCTAATTTAAATTTCGGCAATCATAATTAGTACAAATATTTGCACTTAAAATACATTCTACTGTAAATCTATGATGTCTATGATGATAGTGTACATCAGCTCTCTTCTTTACCCATTAAAATATATTATTATGATGCAGATACAGAAAGATTTCTTCGCACCTTTGACAGTATTTATACACAGTAAAATAACCGATAAAGTTATTAAGAATTTTCAAAGAAACAGGGATACATAGTACTTTTTGTGCAACGGTAATAAGCAAATTTCATGCTCGAGATACAAATTTCTATTATAAATCAAAATACCTCAAATGTTACTAATTTTCTTAGAAACCTGTGTGGAGACAAAATCACCGTATTTAAAAACTATTGTCCTGAAGGAATATTGATCTTTTTATATAAAATATATGTATAAATGAGATGCTAGGATACTTACAACTTTTTTTTGTTACTGCAACAATACATACTCATGTAATTATCCCTGGGCAAAAATTTATTTTAAAATTTAAGTTACAATACGGATATCTGTAGCTTTACAAAAACTAGCTTTTTAGATTTACATCTTTGTTTTTTTCTTTTCTTTTTCTTTAGATTGTGTAAATAAAATTTTATAAAACATACATATTTTTGTAGATTTATATCTGTATAAATACACCGCTGGCCTTTTTTATTGGTTCTGTGGTTAGAATATATTACAAAATATGTCCTCAAAATCATAATATTATTGCATTAAGTAATTTCATTATTTTTAGATTCCAGAGTAAGAGTAACCATTATCACAAAAATAAAAACAATAAAAGATATCGGGGAATTAAATAAATTAAATAACAGAACTAAGACTGATCTGTTGGCATATGTAAAACATGAGTCACATAGGAATGAAAATATTGTTCTGAGTTTTTGTTGCTAGTAACGACGCGTCTTAAAATTTCATTATAAAGTTTAATCTAGCAATCGAAAGCTTCAGCGATAATGGTTTTTTTAAAGTAATTAAACAGGATTATTAAGATTACAGAACTTGCTAAGGAAATCTGTAGTACGAATATCGTCAGCTAAGTAATTAGTGAGATGTTCGTTTCATAGGACAACAAGAACTGTATTTGTCGTTAGATCAAAGTAAATATTACATAAGAAATGTCTCTATAATGCAATTGCTTACCAATGTGGTTCTAAAATAGTTTGATTAAAAGAAAACCAAGATCTAAATGTACAGATCTAACGGTGTGAGGAAATTTAGGAATCAACTTCATCACCGACAATACTTTTTGCTAAGAATTAAGGATGTGTAACTATTAAACATTTACTCTGCACTGTGCCACATCACGCACATACATAAAACACTATGATTCTCATATTGTGCTATGCATTTGGCCAATATGATCACTGGGACAGATCATGAACAGTCCAAAGTACAGAATAACATTCATTTTTTTATGTCAACTGGCTGCATTTGATAAAAATATCCGAATTTGTTCTTCTGAAACAAACAACAACAAAAAAAATCGATCAAGCTATTAAGGCAAAATTTACTGTAATTATTTTACTGGATAATTAAAAATATTAATGTAAAACAAGTTGCTGTATGTTAGGCAGATAAAATAAATTAGTTTAAGTCCATTCAAATGGAGCATAATCAGTACAACATTTAAAAATTCCAATTGTGTAAAGAAAGTACACGACGTAAAATATAATATTTTAGCTCAAAAATTAAAGTTTATTAATTTTCATTATTATCTTCAATTTTATACTGATATATATATTTTTATTTTTTTTTCTTAAAAAAAGATAGTGCAGTAAAGGTTTAACAGTGTCAGAACATGTTGAGGAAATCTCTGTTGCGAATATCATCAGCTAAAGTAATCAAGATAACAGTTTCAAAGGACTACAAGAATATACATTTATAATTACATCGTTGTTAATATTAAAAGAGATGTCACCATAGTATGCAATTGTTGGAAAATATGCTTCTGAATCAGTTTAAATATAAGAAAACCGAAATAAAAATATAATATAAAATTTAGTGCATATATATCACATAAATGTAAACATGCAGTAATAGAATTACTGTAGAAATGAATACTCTAATCTAGAGGTTCCGAAAGTGTGCTCTGCGGAGACCTTGGAGTCCGCCTGAGATTTCGTGGGGCTCCTCAGCGTTCCATAAAAAAATCTGAAAGAAATTATCAGATTTCAAGTGGATGATTTTCAAATGTTTGTAGCATTTTATGTGTGTGTGTGTGTGTGTGTGTCAAAAATAAATATATCTATAAATGGGTTGAAAAACATAATAACACATTTCAAAACCATTCAAACATTTACATTACACTACTTTTTGTGTAATATTTTTGATTTAAATTGCTTTTTTATGTTTTCGCATTTAAATTTGTTTTAAAAATTCAATTTAAAAATAGGAAATTGTCAATAGTCGATTTAAAATAATCTACAGGAAGAAGTCAAAGGAATGTAGCAATAGCCACTGTGTTCTTCACAGACACGCGCTAGCCTCAAGAACTCAGATTAGCCCTCTTGAACGTATGAAAGTTACGAATGATGCCATAAAAATATTAAACTTTATAAAATCAAGTAGACTTTTCAAATTAATTTGCGAAGATATTTCAAACCTGCATCAGTCCCTGCTGCTGCATATTGAAATAAGATGGTTATCCCAAGTAACAGCGTAGACACGTTTGCTGGAGGTACGTGCAGAGATTGGAGACTTTTTGACAGATCACAGCTCTCAATTAGCTACAATTTTAAATTATGAAGATTGATCATATAAATTAGCATATTTGGCGGACATTTTTTGTAAAATGATCGAAATGAATTTATCGTTGCAATGTGAAAGTGTTACTGTTTTCAATGCAAACTCCAAAGTGTCGGCATTTAATAAGAAACTTACATTTTGGTCTAAAAGTGTAGAAAAGGCTGATATAAATTGCTTTCCTGTTACTAAAATGTTCTTAAATGAGCATAACATCAAGTTTGAAAAAGAATCAAAAAAGTATTCAAGATCATCTCGAAGATCTGATAAGTTCATTCGAACATTACTTTCCAGCTGCTCAAAATAAGATACTGGGCGATTTTAAATGGGTACTAAATCCATTCAGTGTAAAAACAAAATCGCACAGCTTATGCTATGATGAATACGAAACTTTCATTGATTTAACATCTCAAAGCGATCTCGCAATTTCTTTTCAAAGCAAGTATATCTCTGAATTTTGGTGTCATTTGACAGGTGAATACAAAATCTTGTCCCACAGAGCAAAATTAATTTTACGCCCATTTTCAATGATATACGTTTGAAGATAAATTCTCCACTAATACAAGTATCAAAGGGAAATACAGAAACTGATTAAATTCATAACCAGACAATTGCTTAAAATTGTCGGAAATTGCACCACATATAAAAAAAACTGTGCAAAACAAATCAAGTGCATTTTTCACGCTAAACTTTTATATATTATTGTCCGCTAGGCTTTTTGCAGGATAAAAAAAACTACGGCATTTAATATTTGTATGTACTGCATATTGTATTATTTTTATTTTTAGAATTTTAATTTCTTTGAACTGTTTATTAAATTTTTAACTATTTACATTTTCTATCCTAGTTTTCAAAGATGTATTTAATTTTTAAACAATGTCTGTCTCTTAAAACGTCTTTTTTAAAGATCTTGTATCATTTAAAATCCCTCACTAGATGTCTGTGTTGCATGTAGTGTCTATATATTTCTTTTTCTTTTTATATTTTAGATTTTTTTATCTGCTTAAGTTATTTTTATTAATTTTTAGTTATTTAAATTTTTTAAACTGTTTTACATAGTAAAATAATGTTTGTCGCTAAACGATATTTTTTATTGCACCTTCAATACTTTTTGCTTTCATTTTTTATTGCATTTTTTATTGCCCCTCTTTTGATTCATATTACATTTGTGTATATTGTGTATATATATATTTCTTTTTTATATATAGAATGGAATTCTTTAATCTGTTTATGTTATTTGTATATTTAAATTTTCTACACTGTTTTTCATTGTACAAGACAATATATCTCAATTAAAATGCCCCTTTTATGTAATATCTTGTATCGTTTAATGAACCCCTCATTAGATTCGTTTAATATTTATATATGTTGTGTATATAGTTTTTTTTTCTTTTCGTAACTTTAATTGGTTTAATCTATCTATTTTATTTTTTATAATTTCTTAGTAAATATCCATGCTGTTTTGCATAATTTTACTTAATTTCATAAACAATGTATTTTGTTGAAAACGTATTTATTTAGCATCTTATATCACTTTAACATCCCTCTTTAATTTTTTTAACTGGTCTCTGCCACATTTTCCAATCATAAATAAGTCAGTAGCAATTTTAAAAATATATTGGTTCGTTACATTTGTCATCACACTTATGTCACACACATTTAGAATTTAAAATTTTGTTTGGCTCCACCCCTTGCTTAGACTTTCTGACATAAATTTAATCCCACCCATATATCCAAATTTGTTAGTTAAGTTTTTTTACTAGTTGAGGTTGCTTAACCCCTTCGTGACTGGAGCATTTTACGAAATTTTTAGTGTTTTGTCACCAGTTTAAAAAAACAGAAATTTGTGTCTTATTAATTCGAGAAAATGCTCCGATTAAATAAGGTAAATTATGCAGTAAAATTTTACTGATGGGGATAAGCACGGATTCTTAAGCCCTTTTTGCGGCACGTATACTTGTCGCTCGTCCCCAAGGGGCTAACAAGTGTAGTTTTTTTTTACTGCATATCTCTCTTGAGGCAAAAACAAAGACGAAAGAAAGTATTTTTCAAAACTATAATTAATAGCCAAATACCTAAAATAAAATATCCAAAAAAGTAAACAATGCTCACCTAACAATACAGCTTACAGTTTTTGCCCCGTCAATATAAACATTAAAACGATGATCTGCTTCTAAATGTATTTAAAAAAAATTGTTCAAAAACAGAAGCTATGAGGAAATTCGTTTTCGCCGCATGTTTTGAAGTACTAAAAACTTAAAGAAGAGCGAAAAAATATTTCAGGATCGCATGATTCTATAACGGGTTGACGAAACTACCGAAAACGTCTTACATATTTACTCATGTGTGACTGAAACTACTCCTTTTATTATTTATTTATTTATTATTTATTTTTTATCACGTGTGGTTCATTGGAAACGAAAACTGTACAATTTATCTTTTTTCCTGTGTGTGTGTGGTTTTCGCCAAAAATAGTAATAGTTTTATGTAAGCCCCAATGCAATGCATAATGCAAACATGGTTACCATTTTGATATTTAATCCCACGTTCATACTAGAAATCCCAAAAGAATATTTTTATGTATTAAAAATGGATTTAATTAAGTTTGTTTTCCTTATTATTAAAAGCTTTGAAAAATCTCAAATTTTTAACATTAATTTTGAAGAAAATATCTTGATTACACAAGGTAGACATTTTAATTTTAAAAAAGATGTTTTTAATCCTTATTTTTATTTTATTGAGTCCAATAATAGTAATATTAAATAAAACTGTTAAAAGTTTATATAATAGAAAATTTGATTTTTAAAATTTCTAGTATGAGTTTAGAATTTCTGTATAAAGAAAGGACCAAACTAAGAATCTTGATCTAATGTTGGGAATTACTGGCTCGGATTTTCATCCAGTAGATTTTTCTCTGCTCCATATACACTGTAAAAACAAAATACCCAAATTGGGTTAAAAGATTTTTCGGTACAACAGTGTTCCGATTTGGAAAGTTGAGTTTGTAGTCCAAAAGGGTTTTGAAAAACGTCAGATTCTTAATAACATTAAAACAATCAAAATATATTAGAAAGTATATGCATTATACTTCAGAAATTTTGATTAATTTAATGTTATTAAGAATCTGCTCTGTTTTGAACCATTTTGCGTTATCTATTTTGGAAACACTATTCTAGCATTTTGGAATCGTTACTGTACAATTTTAGGAGCATTACTATACCCAAAAATCTTTCAAACAATTTGGGTCTTTAATTTTTACAGTGAGGCATAAAAAACATTAATTTGTTAACCACACATTATCGTTGGGTTCAGGGGCTCCGCCTTAGAAATTCGTCCCAAAAAAAGCTCCACGAGCACAAAAGTTTGAGAACCGCTGCTCTAAATCTCTATAAAACTAATGTGACACAGTTTCTTCTTCCAAAGATAGACGAACGTAAAAAAAAATCTTAAAATATTTGTTTTAAAATATTATTAATTTTTATTTTCATGCATATGATGCATAGTACTTCTGTTTTATAATTTCCATAATTATAAAATTTACTGTGCGTGTATCATATAAATATAAATATAGCTTAATAAACTTGCTGTAGAACTTTAATATTCTGAATGTATATAACAACTAATGTGATGCAGTTTCTTCTTGTAAAGGTAGAAGAATGTAATTTTTTTTAATATAATATTTGTTTTAAAATATTACTAATGCTTGTTTTCATGTATATGATACATAGTACGTATGTTTTATAATTTCTCTAATTATAAAATGCACTGTACATGCATCCCAAAAATGTAAATAAAAGCACTATACAGTAGGGTGGAGCGAAAAAAAATATTTTTTTAAAATCAAAAACGGGTAGGTGCCAAAGTTGCCTTTATACTAGTACATCAAATGTGTGAAATTTTACCGCTGAAAAAAAATGGCTTGAGTCTGCGCTTTTGCTCCAAAAATCGAAATTTCGGGTAAAATTTGTCATTTTTTGACATTTTTTTTTTAAAAATTAAAAAATTCCTACAGAGCTGGTTATTATTTAAAAGTGTTACTTAAACCCTTATATTTATCTGCTGAACATATTTAAACTATAAAACAATATCTGTAGTCTGTATAATTGGAGCAAATCTGACAACTTTTGGTAAAAACCAGTGTTACCTCTCTAATGGAGCATACAACGAAATGTTGTTTTGAATGCACGTCTTACCTGTCTGCTTTCAAAACTATTCTGTATGTAACTCGTAGATGTGGCTGCATTTCATATCCCACCCGTATCAGCCACACAACAATCTAGCCCCAGTGTTCTATTTATGTATTGAATTGTTATTTTTTTCCCGAAGAAGGGAATAAGTTATCTATCTATCAAAGTAGTTTACCTCTTCTTTGTTTTCACTGACATTGGATGCTATACTGGTGTGACCTACTGCACGTATATTTTTATACCTGGTATAACAGAAGAAGAAGCTGAGTAAGGCATTAGGTATGTTGTTAATTGAACCTGTTCAGCAGTCTATTATCTTCATTAAATTTTCATACAATTAATATATTATGATTGGGAGTTCTGTTACCACAACATTTTTTCAATCAATTACATTATATATATAGTGATATGCCTAAAAATTGATTGTATGAGTTCAGTTTCTAGTATGCCATCATTTACTGTACCTATTACATTGAATATATTTTGAGAAGCTAGCAGCTTAATATTATAACGATCGTCACAGAGGATTGCAAACAAAATTTGCGTGTAAAGCAAAAATTTTTCTACAGAAGTTTTAGTATTTGTTTTATGTCGTTTCCTGTATTGTTTCGTAGTCGAGTAATTTCTAATAAGTTTTTAGACCTATTCTTTAGGTGTGTATTACATTTGGTATAAAATATCCCGCGGTATGAACTTTGATTATATATTTTGTGAGTGAATCTATAGATTCTGATTGCCAATCTGTGCTTATATAAAGCGAAAAATTTTATTCTCTTTATGAGCTGTTTTTTTTGTCAGAGATGTTCTCCAAATTCCTATTCCCCATTTCTTCTGAGAAATAGCTTTCCTTATGAAATAGCTTTGCAATCTCCGACAGAAATTTCTAGTCTGTTCTGAGTACCTTTTACTTAAATTGAGAAAATAATTTTTCAAAATTATTATTAATTTTATAAAAAAAAATTGCAATAGGAAGTGAATAGTACGTAGACAAAGATTTTCGTATTGATCCAGTGAATCCATGTAGATTATAACGTTTTACATAGACTTGTCTAATAATTGACGCAGAGGAAATTCACTAGAGTTGAAGTAGTATATGATCCATTTTTATACACAATTGTAAGCTTACCCAATGCAAAATGGTTCACAGCGACAAATAGAATTCTCCTCAATTTAAATGAGTACTTATACACTTATAGTAGATTAGAGTCTGTACATTCCCTCAAAAACTACTGTGCATTATAAGTTTATGCTCAGGACAGTTCACCATCAAATATTATTCACTTATAAAATGGGAATCTAAAATTTAATGGGATATTACCTGGCTACGAAAACATTTAGAAAACGGCATAAAACTAATGCAAAAAAAAGTTATTTACAGCAATGTTTGCTCTGCACATGCAGGACAAATTCCCATTGCAATTCTCTCTGACAATCACCAGAAATCACATTAAACAGCTCGCTTCTTAACATATAAAAAATGGAAAAGCAGAATAAATGATGGCATACTTATAGTTGAAATACCTGAAATCATCTTTAAAGCAGGTCATTACGTAAAAAAATATAATTGACTGAAAAAGTGTTCTGGTAACAGATCTTCCAATCACTTGCATCAACTGGATGTAAGTTTGATAAAGATAATAGATGGCCGAATAGATCCGTTTAATAATATTTCCGTACATAACTCTGCTTGTCATTTTTTTGTATAAGCTGTAAAAATATACATTAAGCTAGTCACAGCAGCATGTGGCTATACTAGGTGGATGCATCGAAAACATGCCAAATTTTGATAAAGAAAATCACAAATCAATATATAAATAAAACACTATACTAAGATGAGTAGTTAGGACAGGTCGGTATATGAAATATAGTCACCTCCACTTTGTATGTCCTAGGTAGTTTTAAAAAGAAGAGCTGTTTTAAAAACAACAATTCATTGTATGTCTCAATGGAGTGGTAATGCCGTTTTCTTACCAAAAGTTGTCTGTTTTGCTCCAGCTATACGGAATAAAGATATTGTTTTATAGTTTAAATATGTTAAGCAGATGGTTATAAAGGTTTAAGTAACACTTTTAAATAATAACCAGCTCTATAGGAAATTTTAATTTTTTTTTTTTTAAAATGTCAAAAAATGACAAATTTTACCCAAAATTTCGATTTTTGGAGCAAAAGCGCAGACTCAAGCCATTTTTTTTTCAGCGGTAAAATTTCACACAGTTGATGTACTAGTATAAAGGCAACTTTTGGCTCCTACCCTTTTTTGATTTTTAAAAAATAATTTTTTTCGCTCCACCCTAATGTACAGTGATGTGCCAAAATACAGAAATAAAATCACTGTATATTTTTAATACTCTAAATATATATAAAAACTAATGTGATACAGCTTGTTCTTGTAAAAGTAGATAAATGTAAAAAAAAAAAAATCCTAATTTTTGTTTTAGTGCATATGATGATACCTCTGTTTTAGATTTTCTCTAATTATACAATACAATGTACATGTATCATATGAATGTAAATGTACAGTAAAAAAATTACTGAAATTATTAATACTCTAAACTTATATAAAAACTAATGCGATGTAATTTAAAGAAAAAACTACAAAAAAAATTATTCCATTTTCGATGCTGAATAAAATCGGGAAATAAATTCTGAAATGCAGTTTTATATGTCGCTGTTCAAGTAACAAAAGAAAATTCTCCAAATTTAGTTTTAATATCCTTTTTCGTATCAAATATCAATTTCTGCAAGTTTACCATTTTTTTTTTCAGAAATGTATTCTCCAAAAAATCACCATTCGTTGAAATATTTTTAAAATTAAATCGAGAATTCTACTTACAAAAAAATAGAATTGTAAAAATATTTTAAACTAATCTTTTTAGAAATCTTGGTTTTACTTTTTGTTCAATATTCTAGTCTGAAAGGTATATAAGAAAGTGAATTATTTTAACTAAATATCGATATATTTCAGTACAAATAGTCAGACATGTAGTATACTAATAAATGAAGAAGAAGTGTTATGTTTGTATATTTATTCATTTATTTTTCTAATTATCAATGCATGCTTCTATTTTTTCGGCAAAAAAAAAAAAAAAAAAAAAAAAAAAAAACATAATATAATGAATTAAATAAAATTTAATTTTCCTGTAAATATATATTTTTCTTATAGGAGATATTTTTCACCTAATCAAGCTACCTGAAAAAATTGTAGCTATTTGACTTCTTAAGAAATTTTGATAAGACTGAAAAATTACTGAGAGCATGTGGCAATACCAAAAACTTTCTTCTCTATCTCATGCATGCCAATACTTCAAATTCGCTACAACAGTGGCCAGAATAAATGTCAATTTATGCTAATTATGCGGATTCTAAACGGGAAAATTTTGAGTTTTAAGAATCAAGGACTTTTGTCCAGAGCTATCTTAAAAAATTTTTAGAAGGTCTTTAGGTGTAATATTAAATTTTCTTCGATTTAAAGAGTATTTTAAAGGACACACGCATCCAAATCGACCGTCAAAGCTATCCATCAGATAAAAAAGCCATTATAAAAAGAAAAAGGTCAGAAATTGCCATCAAGCATTGCAAATGAAGTACATTCAAACTATAACGAAGTTTTAAAATATTCAGATGTTGGAGTGAGTGTATACTGTACTTCAGATACAGTATAGTAGACAAAATCTTTTGCGTGTCCCTGTCAATGCTGTTTGATTTTTATTTTACAGGAAATAACGTGTAGTAAACGTCAGCAATGAATATCAATTTCATAAAATTTGAAACATTTTAATACAATTAAAACGTGCCCAAAAAATTCCCCCCCCCCTGTACCATGAAATGTCTCATAATATGTCCTGAAATACTTTATAAGACCCTGTAAATGAATAACAAATATTCCTTGCACCACAGATTGTATAGAACTTTGTACATACTTCATAGATTCATATCAGTTTTAGTATGCTCGAAAAAGTGTAACATCATTAAAAGCCACTTGAAATTGTTTCTTCTATTGACCGTAAAGTAACGCAATAATTTTAATCGTCCATGTAATTAAACTATACATTCGATTTTTATAAAATTTGATATAACTCGACAAAATTACGCAAAAAATTATATGTTTTAGATTTGATTATTCGACTGTGTAATTTTTGCTCTGTTATATATAGACGGACAGACAGATGGACTGACACGCGAATAGACGGAAGGATTGAATGACGATTGTAGGTGCTTGCGTAATTACGAACGCACGAAATGATCAGTAATGTAAACAATTTTTAGAGAACATTATAGAGATTTTCCGATAGAAGAGACAAAAAGTAGTTTTTCCAGATTAGTTATGATCTCTTAATATCAATGAGGTACCAGAAAAGAAACCCCCAATCCCCATCCTGATAAGACTACATTGTATCAGCAGAATCACCTAGATTTAGTAAAGAATCACATATCCTTATAGTTAGAATATGGAAAAGTAATATTTTCCGATTACAAAAAATCAATTTGGGTGGTCCGGGCGGTTTTTCTATTTTTGGCTCGAATCGCGCAAGAAGCCAGAAACGTTTTTGAAATAGTTGCTTGGTAGAGTTTCACTCATGATTTGGGTTGAGTTTGGCTTTCGTGGTAGGATCAACTTTGCATTTCCTTTTGTCAGAAAAAGTGTATTAACTTACCAGCATCTAATTCAAGAAAAACTGTTGCAATTTGCTGAGGAAGTTGGCGGACCTTTCAGGGTGTTCCAACAAGACACATGCATCCATCCACACGACAAACAACAATTGCTGGAAAATAGTTTCTTAATAATTTTGTACAAATAATTATATGGCCATCTGTTTCTACTGATTTAAATACAATGGAAAAAGTATGGACACTACTGGTTGTAACCTGTTTAGGCAAAAGGAAAATAATATGAAAAAATTTCAGAATTAAAGCTACACAGTACTCTAAATATGAAAGAAATATCGAATATTTTTAATTGAATTTTTCAGCGGTGCGTATGCTTTTGGATCATGACAACAAATTGTAGGTCTGAAATCCGAATCATTTTAAAATTATCGGATTTTCTTTGAGTGTTCTCAGTCTCAAAATGTAACAACTGATGTGGTATGGTTAGTTTCGCTTTGATTTTGATAATTTTGATTTTGAAGCAAATATTTTATCTACACATTAAACAAAATAGTTTGTTCTGATTGACAGATAATCAAAGCACAGCTCAAACTAGAAAACGTGGAAACATGAGAATTGAGAAAAATATACTTTTTATGATGCAAGCGTGCACTAACATGGAATTTTTGAAAACTCCCCTTCTAAGGAGCGGCAACCGGGGGGGGGGAGGAATTTCGGGAAAATCTTCCTATATCTCAGAAGTCGTGTAAGTGAACAACGTGAAATTCCAGAAAATAGATCTACTTAAAAATAATTAAACACATATTTCATCAAATTTAGAAATTGCCCCCTGAGGGGGGGGATAACATGTGTATCAAAAAATTTAGAGCAGCGGTTGTTTTTAGTAGAAGCGTGAAACGGTAGAAAATAAATCTATTATAAAAATAATTAAATATGTGTTTCAGCGATTTTAAAATTTCCACCCATATGTGGGGGGATAAACTGGGGGGGGTCAAAAATTCAAACTTTTTTGGACCCATCCTGTAACACATCATCGGAAAGCCCTCGGAGCGTTCATTCAAATTATGAAATTTTCTTCTTGCATCCCAATTCTCCACCCCATCCCCCGCGATTTAAGTTTTCATATATATTTTTTAAATTATAATGTTTTATCATTAAAGATCGAATTGTTTTTCGGTCCCCCTTTTGTTAAATATTAGTTATAATATTTGAAAATTCAAAGAGAATGGAAAGTTTTATATTAGGAAGTTGTGATAATTCAAACTGTAAGGGGGAATTTTCTAAATTTGGTCTACACTCTTCGTATGATATACCATTAGAAAGCTATCTGACCATTGTTTCAAATTATACAACTCTCTTTTTACTCCTCTGCTTACAGAGCGCCTCTGAGATATTTCACTATTTCTTAGCAGCCGGTTTAGGCAGAACCAAAAAATTCAAGATAACACACCTATTATAAAAATAGTTAAACATACTACAGTTATTTTAGAGCACTTTTGTCTATTATGTCGTGAACATCGACTCTGAACAGGATAAGGTAGGATTATATGAATAAGACAACAATTATGGATTATAATTGTATGGATTATAATTATATGGGAAAATAGTTAAACATACTTCAGTTATTTTAGAGCTATTTTGTCTACTATGTCGTGAACATGGACTTTGAACAGGATAAGGTAGGATTATATGAATAAGACAACAATTATGGATTATAATTGTATGGATTATAATTATATGGGAAAATAGTTAAACATACTTCAGTTATTTTAGAGCTATTTTGTATATTATGTCGTGAACATCGACTCTGAACAGGTTAATGTAGGATAAGACAATAAATATGGATTATAAATGTATGGATTATATCTATATGGGAAAATGGTCAAACATACTTCAGTTATTTTAGAGCTATTTTGTCTATTATGTCGTGAATATCGACTCTGAACAGGATAAGATTATATGAATAAGACAACAATTATGGATTATAAATATATGGATTATTAATCACCCAATAAATGATGCTTTTATATTGGATTTTTCATGATATCTGCAATATTTCTATTTCAAGTACTAATAAAGGGAATTTCATACCTTTAGAATCCTCACGATGGGCATAGATTCATTTTAATGTTGCCACTATAACAGCGAATTTTGAAGTTTTAACAAATTTGAAATAGAAGAAAGTTTTGGGACTGCTACGTTTTCGATAGATATATGAATTTAAAGGGTCTTCAACACGATTTGGTGTTTTTTAGAAAATGTCTTTCTTTAAATCTGTATGTGACAAATAATTCTTATGCACACTCTTTTTTCTCGAGAAAAAATGAGCACAATTTCACTAAACTTTACATTTTCTTAGACCTTAATGTAAACTGTTGCTTTTTAGTTTTGTTTTTTATCGTTCAACAGGTGACGCTAATATGCTGCCTTATTCACGACTCAGGCAATACCTTTGTCTCAAGAACTAATGCACAGATTTTCATAAAAACTTAGATTAATTTAGGCCTTGTTCTTGTTTGTTGGTGATACCTTTTTGGTGCACATTGTTCTACAGGGCTCATTGTTGTATTATATTATTCATCAATAATCCAATAGCTCTATCTCAAGAAATAATGTACGAAATTTCTTCAAACTTGAGATCCAGTCAGTAGTTTGCATAGAGCAGAGTTGTTTCGGTTTTGGTGTAAATCGTCTTACCGGGTCACTGATATGCTGCATTTTTCACGATTTCGCTATAGCTGAATCTGAAGAACAAATGCATGGATTTTCATCAAGCTTAAGTTAGTTTAATAAAAAAATTATCCTGATTAATTGTTTGGTACATATTTCAACAGGTGGCGCTGTTATGCAGACTTTTTAAAGATTATCTCAATAGCTTTACCAACTAATGCATAGATTTTCGTCAAACTTCAGATCCAATTAGAAGTTTAGATAAAATGTTGCTGACTAGATTTTGGTGTGAATCACATACTGGTGGGACTGCTATGCTGCATTTTCCTGGAAGTATTAACATGTATGAGGTAGAAGAAAGTTGTTTGGAATGAATATCTGACTAGTTTGTAGTCTGCATCTGAAACATTATATTTTTATAATGAGTGCCTTTTTCACTCTATTTATTTAATAAAAAATACTATTTTTAAAGTCATAAAATTTTTCACAGAATATTGACCATATGTTTAACAACAAATTAATGAATTCAAAAATAAAGTAATATACACGTCTTTTTTATAAATCAAGAGGCATAGAATATCGGTCAAGTTCGTCAGTAGTCAAAATCGGGCCAAAAGAGGGAAATAGGGAATGGTTTCGTTTTTTGCGAAAACCGGAAAAAATCGAAATTTTCTTAATTATTATCGATATTGAATAAGTTTAAATTTTTTACTACTTCTAAAAAAGAAGTCAAAATAGACATTTGATAAAATAAAAAAAGGTCTCCACGGACAAAAATGTAGAGTTTTGGAGAGAAAAAATTTTAAACGTCGTCAATTCTCAACTTATCAAATTCACTTGAATTTATTGTAAATTTTCATAATATTATCTAAAACTTTTATATTCACAAGTTTTGACAGTTTAACTCTTACTGCAAAAATAGATAAATAAATAAAATAACAATGATAATAAAAAGTGGGAGGTGGGAGAAGAAGGTAAATCTATAACTTCGTCAGTTCTTAATATATCAAATCAGATTAAATTTATAATCTGTCTTCTCAATAATATCAACATTTTCGATAATAACAATTCTTATAGCAAAAACAAATGAATAAAAAATAGGAGTTGAAGAAAAAAACGTATTAAGTATGTACTAAAATCCAAACTGCTTATATTCTGACTTATTTTTAAATTCATTTTTTCTCTCAAACGTATCTAATTGGCTTGCTCTCTTATTTAGGAACTATACAATATGATATATTGGTGTTTTTTTTATAAAAGCTAAATATATTTCATATAATGCTGTCAAATTGGGCATTTTGAACTAATTTTTCCCAAGGTGACCATGATTAAAGAATTGAGGGTGCATTCAAATAACTAAATGCCTACTTTTTAACATATTTTAAATTCATTTTGCTTTCAATCGCATGCAATTGTCAGTTTCTCTGATTTAGAAACTTTTTAGTATACAGTATTCGCTAATATTTTATAAAGGTAGAATATATTTTAAAAACGTCTGTCAAAATGGGCATTTTAAACCGAATTTTCCTTACATTATTCTGATAAAACCAGATGTTACAGAAAAATGAATTTAAAACTCTTCAAAAGCGGCGAAGTAAAGTTGTTAAATCTTCCTTGCACAGTGGTTTCAATCCAAGCACACCTATTTTAATTCCAAACATGCAAACTACATCAACAATATATGAATAAAATTTCGCTTTTACAATAAAAAATTAAATTAAGGGATTCTTAATTTTAAAAAAAATTGTTTTTAAATGCCGATGTCAGTCAATCATTTCTTATTTTTGAACACCATTTGCCTGTGCCAAAAAGGGTTAAACTAGGTTTATCTACAGGGTGAGTCATAAATATCGAAACAATAGGCTATCTCCTTAAATATTGCCCCTAGACCCATACTTCCAATTGCAAAGTTTCATAAAAAAAGGTGAATTTTTTGATAAGATAAGTTGCAACTCCATGGGGGGTATATTTTAAAAAATGCGAAAATTAAATTTTTATACGGCCCCCAGAGGATAAAACATCCAATTAGAAAAATTTTCCTTATTCATTCCTGGACTGAACAAAAAAAATTTCATCTTGATATCTTCAAAACTCAGAAAGTTATGACAATTTTAATAAATCGTGAAGTTTCAAGGGATCAGACACAAATTGAAATGCGTGTAATTGAAGAAACAATGTTGCTGTAATGGGGCCAGGAAACATTTTATTTATTTATTTATAAAGTTGGAATTTTGAATATTTTGTGATGGTTAACCATATAATTTGTAAGCATTATCACATCATAAGACTTCTTAATATTTAAAAAAAAAAAAAAAAAAAAAAAAAAAAATTGAGTAAATTAAAATTGTTATAACTCAAAATATTATTTGTCGCGTTGAATTTTTTTCTTTTGATTAAACGAAAATGTCTAATTTTCAATTTTAATTCAGCATTTTAAATACTATGTATTTAAAAAAAATAAAAGTATTTAAAATAGCAACATTAAAAAAAAGGTAATTTTTGTAAACAAATCACATTTTTAAAAGTAAATTTTCTGAGCTGAAAAGTTACCGTTACCGACGGTTATTGACGTATGTCAGTTTAAAAATGAGAAATACTGAAATACAAACAATTTGATGCAGTAAAGTGCATTTAGTTTTAAGATGGGCAAAGATGGGCTCCTAACGTTTAAATGCTGTATAGTTTCGATTTCAAATTTTGTTTAAGTTTTGCCATTTTCACCTTCTTTAATTACTGTTTAAATGCGTCAGTTGATTTAAACTTTATTTTTTTATCACGTCGATTTCAAATTTTTTCATTGTGCTGTGACTCACAGACAGACATTTCATAAAAACATGTTTTTCGGTATCTTTGAGCCCTAAACCGTGTGAATCCATCGAAAACCGGAATTCAAAATTTTCATGAATCCAATACTTTCTTCTTGTAAAAATAGAAGAAAGCAAAAAATAGCTTTAAAACCTTCATAAATTTTGAAACTGAATACAGTAAAACCTCTAAATAACGGACAAATCAGGAACGCAGAAATTGTCCGCTATTCGGAGGTGTCCGCTATTGGGAAAAACAAAGATATTCAAAAAGTGCTAAGAAACGTTTGACATTTTATTAATTGACTTTTATGTGTCCTAAAACCTCTTTTATATGATTAATCAGAAATTAAAATTATTTTTTAAGCAATGGGGCTAAATAAAACTGTACACACCTTCAGTCACTGTTCATTACATGCTTATGAAAAAACCCTGTTACAAAAGTTAACTTTTGCTTGCGATTACATGTAATTTGTTTTCCAAAGTGACATTATTGGACATTATAGAGTTCCGGTCGGGGAGGGGGATTGCACTTTTTGCTGTTAAAAGCATAAAATCTCAATTTTTCGAGGGGATATTTCAATGCTCTGGAAGATTTCCCTCCTTGGCAACCCCTTCAATTCAACTCTGAACGTGAGGGGGGGGGATTTTCCCCATCTCATTTATCACAAAATTCCCTGATAAATTTAGAGGCCTGTTTACTTTTTTTTATTTTTTTGTCCTTAAAAAAATACTTTTTCATCCTTTATCGCCTTAAATAGTGTCCACTATTTGGAATGTTCGTTATTTAGAGGTTAAACAAGCACAAATTTAGGTTTTCAGAATGGGGATTGGACAATAGTCCGTTAAACAGAGGTGTCTGCTATTCGGGAGTGTCCGTTCTAGCGGTTTAACTGTAGTATAAAGTAGATTTTTTAAAATATTTCTATGTAATTTATTAAAATATATTTCCATTGATTCCGCTAATAGAAGAGTCATTTTCGCTATCACTATATTTACTAAACTTATTGCCTGCGCCAATAAGTTTTTAAGACACTTTTGATGAGAGTTTAATTAATATTACTTAATTTGATAACACTTTTAATGAATGTTTAATAATGGTCCGTTTTAATGGTCCGTTCAATGAGTCGTGCCAGTTACGAAGGTGGCTGCATGGTCGAAATATTGCAGACATCTAGTATATTTATCGAAGTTTAAAGCACAAACCTATACGCTTTTATTTTATATCTAAAAGTTTAAGTGTTGTCTTGGATCGACATTTAACAATACGTAAATTTATGGTCGATCCCTTAATTGTACTTCAAATGAACTGATTTTGCTGCTCTCAGAGGCATGCTTAAGTGGTGTAAGTCAGGAATTTTGGAAAATTTTGGATATTAATATCTTTCAGGGATTTCCAGATATCGAGATGAAATTTTTTTTGTTCAATTCAGGAAGGGATAAAGAAATTTTTTCTAATTGGAAGTTTTATTCTCTGGGGGCCGTATAAAAATTTAATTTTCGTATTTTTTAAAACAGACCCCCCATGGAGTTGCAACTTATCTTATCAAAAAATTCATCTTTTTTTATGAATTTTTGCAATTGGAAGTATGGGTCTAGGAGCAATATTTAAGGAGATAGCCTATTGTTTCGATATTTATGACTCACCCTGTATAATCATACTTTACTTTTTATTGGTGAAATAAGCTTTTAACTTCCAAGTCAAATATATTTACTTTCTTTCAAAAGATAATTAATAGATAAATTGATATTATAAAATTTTTATATGTAGATAATATTATATAAAGATATGATTTAAGGTTATTTTTATGCGCAATATTTGGCATTTAAATATTCTGCTGTTGCAATTTTCGAGGCATTAAAAAAAATTTGCTTGTTTCAAAGTTTTCTGCAGTTTATACATTTTATTTTGACACAACATCACAGAATACATGAATACGTAATGTGAAAATTTCCGAAAAACACGTAGAAAGTTTTCCTATTTTTTATAAACAATGCATATTTTTTTTCGGATACAATGTTTAATAAAAAAAAGCTAGTTTTTAACTAGTACTTTTATCGATAAAAAATGTGTCTTTCAAAAGACGTGAATAAAATGATTTATGAAAAATCTTACAATTCTTCGTGATTTTAAAACATACTATATAAAATACTCAAAATAAAGATTTTCTTCATGTTTCAGCTGGGACATGATTTATTTATAATATTAAAAATCAAAGTAATATTTTTATTTTTTTAAATAATGCCAGATAAATATTACAAGGAAGGTTAACTCGAATATGTATTACAGGAATCTGTTATAAATCAAAACATGCTCATCAATAACGTTAGCGTTATTAAACTTTTGGCGGTGACTAAACCCGAAAATGGATTTCGCTTTTGCAGAATTTCTTTACTTACAAAATCATTTGTTCAACGCACAGTTTTAAATTTTGTACAGTGGAATAGACAAAAAAAGCTCTTTGAAATACAGTGAATTTCAGAATTGTACATGAATTTATCGTTTTTTATGGTTTCAAATGCGAAGCGTGGCATTTTTAAAAATCAGTTTTTAGTAAGTTTAGCTCGATTGCGCAAATTATACCCGTTTGCCCTTAAAACAAATTTTGTTGTTCACCGTCTGTTTCTTAGTTACATAAATATTCCATGGGAAATTTTAAAAGTTGTTGATAAATAAATAAAACTACTATCTACATCACTAACTTACTAGGCTTATACTAGAACGACTTGCTTAATTCATCAAAATTATGAGAATAAAAGACTTGCTACTTCTACCAAACTATTAGTTGTTGATTTGGTTGAAACTACGTCTTTCTTAAAAGTACCTCTTAATGAATTTCAGACATTTATCTGAATGCATAATTCATATATTTTATATAAAAATACTTTCGTTATTGCTAGCGGAAAATAATAATCCTATATAAGAAAATTTACAAAAGTGTTTTACAATTTTAAATTCCAAAATTTTGTTTTCACTTGTATCGCGGAGCCCTTTAATGAAAATTGTTTCATAACTTATGTTTTGCATCTTTTTTATTTATTTAGTGGGAAATAAATTACTGTATAACAGCAGTTTTTTATAACATAAATGAGAAAAAGATTGAAAGAAAACAGGCGCAATATAATTACGCAATTAAGTAAATCATTGAACAACAACAACAAAAAAAAAAATTGATATCAGATGATTAAATTGAAACATAGTATCAGTTAAAGCGGAAAAATGGAATCAAATAGATTTAATACCCTATAACTACTTACATACTAATGACAAGAGTTTCACATATTGCCTGATTAAGATAATTAAATTTAGTAAATGAACTCTTACAGATTAAATAAATGATAATAGATAGTCACATTTAAATAACATTATCGGAGCTATTTGACTAAATTAGATAAGAAACTGATAAAAAAGGCAATTACAGTAATAATGAAATGATTCCACTGAATACATCCTAAACATATTATTACAAAAGTATCAACTAAATATAATTCAATCTAAGAATAAAAAAGTACCAAAAATAGTTTATAGTAAATCTTTTTAATAAAAGTGAACGTTTATCATATTCTAAAAACTTTAAAAATTATCCGTCAGATATAGATTATGAAACATTTTCCTTCGCGTTCCGAGTATAACATCAAAGTTTCAGCATTTAAATTATAGTGATCGATTATATCCAAGTGAGTAATTTGGAAGACGATAACACATTTGGAAACCCAATTTTAGTCATAATTTTATTTAGTATTTTATGCGTAACCATTTTATAGATAGAAAAGTATTATTTTATGCAACTACTTATCTGATCAATAAATATATAAACATGCTGCATAATCTGTACAAAATTAGTTTAGTTGCGCACGGCATCTAATAAACGGCCAAAATACTTGGTCATCAATTTATCATAGTTTATCCGTCATTCATGTTTAAAATGTGAAATAAACTTTTTGTTTAGTTAGTCATTTAATGTACGTAGAATTTTAAGCAAACAATTGGCCATCACATGGAATTCCAATGTTGAGCTTGGCGATGAATATTACAAAAAAAAAAAAAAAAAAACCTTAAATCTAATAATTGAATTTTAGAATTATTCTCTAAAATGCTTTGATTAAAAATGCTTCTCTAAAATGCTTTGAATGCTTTTGTTAAGAAACATGAAATAATGAAGAGGGTATTTTATAACGGATTTTATGAAAATTTACACAAAAAATTTAAAACCACATTAAAATAATATAATGACAATGTGTTAAGGTTTTAACTTGCAACAAACAGAACTTTTTTGACTTTTTTATCTGTTTTTAATTTTGCAAGTTGTTCTTTCTAGCATAGCTTAATTGCCCTTTAAATGTTTCGTCAAACAAAACATAAGCGAGTTTAGTTTTCGTTTTATTTTTTTCTACTTGACAAATATCTAATTATGTTAAAGTTTTTTTTCTTTTTTTTACAGTATTGTATTTTTTACTATAATTAGAATGTTAGTTTATTTGCCCTGAAAGTAGAAAAGATACTTTTTGTTATTTTGTTAATTTGTATTCCTTAGAATGTTGTATGTATATATTTTTTGTATTTGTTAATTTACATCATTTATTTATTCATTCTGTTTAAATTGCTTTCTTTTAATTCAATTAAAATACTCAGTTCGTTTAATGTTTATAAATGGTGAAAAACACAGTCTTAATGCAACAAATTAATTATTCATTGCATAAATCATACTGTTCCTGCATTCGCTCATTGTGTTTTTACTTTCTTCTATTTAGTTATCCTTAATATAAAATTATTAATTTAAAATTTTATGTATGGCAAAATGTTTTTTGTGTAAAATTAAATTGTTTTAAAAATAACAATATATTGAAAACATATATTATTTCCATATGATCACCACACTCAGAATTTAGAAGAAGATTTGTGTATCTAACTTTTCTAGATTTTAGAGTCACATAAAATTTCTAGCTATACATAAATGTTATTTTACTGAAATCGCACTCATAACACTACAAATAAATTATCTTTTATACTTAATTGACGAAATGAGCAATCAACTAATGATTCAAAACCAATCGACGATAATTTTTCTTGAGTAATATTTTTCATTATAGGACAGTCTCATAATGTTTATTGAGATGCATAATTTTACACGAAATTTTCTATTTAATGACTTTTTAAATAACATTTAACTTCACAAGATTTCAACATTTAGCATTTTAAACGAACTACAACATTAATGTAACTTTTCATGAACCTTTCTAAACTAAAGTTAAGTGAAAGCAACTCTTCACTTTAAATATGTTCATTAAAAATAATAATAATATTAAATATTCTTCTGTGATAAACCCATTTTCCTCCAAATTTAGAAAAGTAGAAGATGGCTTAAAAAGGATTATTTACAACAGCAGAAATGAGTATTATTTTATTATTATATCGATTTTAATGCGTGTGATAATTTTATTTTAGACATTAATTGAAATATAATGCATTTTTAATTGTTTAAAATAATAAAAATAAAATGAGATATAATTGAGATGTCTACATTTAATAATATGAGAAACATATTATTAAATGTAGAAATTTAGAAACAAATTAAATTTTATGTCAATAATTTTATGTCATTATAAATATCGCAAATCGATATCTTCGTGAAGAATAAACATATTAATTTCGGATATCTGTTTCAACGTAGACAAATTTTTTTGAGGAAAAATGATAGCTTTTATTATTACTGTCAAGTCCAGGAATGTGTCGTGGTCTTTGAAAAAAGCATAAGAAACTCAATAGAGGTTATACTTTTGAAGGGAGAAGAATAATAGTACATAGTAGATAGTTATTGTAAATTGATGTTTTATTTATTTTTAACCCGTAACTGGAGACAAATTTTATTACGCGATTATTATTAAATATATATATACACATACATATCTTTCGAAAACTGCTTTGGAATTTATTTTGGAAACGAAATATTCTTGAAATCATGTAAGGATGAAAGAACTAGTGGATGGTACTGAAGAGATGATTTCATTGAAGATAAAAAAAACACGTGATAATAAGATTCAAAGATCAATACGGAGTTATTTTGGTACTTGTATCCAGTTGCGTTTGAATTTTAGAAAAAAATGTTTGATCTTTCCAATGAAACTATGTAGAAAAACGATATCACCAAATTATATTAAATGCATTATTTTTAAACAACATCCTAACAAATTTTATTGGATTTTACAGCATATTCAAGAATTACTACTTTAAAACATTAAATATACATATAAAGTAAATTATTAATATAAAAAATCGGTCTCTTCTGGCATTGATGACAGCTGACACACGAATAGGCATACACTCAACACATTTGCAGAAGGGTTGTACAGATATCTTTTGACAAACTTCTGCTAGATCTGTTCATAAGTAAATAATGTAACACAAGTAACACCAGTGAAAACTGGTGTTACATGACATGCTTAGCAATCTTCCCCAAAGTTACATAAATTAGCTAAATAGTGTTTTACTAAGAGCTACTAGATGAATAACGTATTACAGAGAAATCAGAAGAATTCTCATCCAACCATGCATTAACCAACCGGGATTTGTGAGAGGAGCAGTTGTAGCAGTTGTATTGCACGAATTCTAAATATATGACAAAAAATATATAAATGGATTGATGTTAATGCCTAGCAGTTCTATTTACCGAATTGTATTTAGGAGGTTGGTGCACGTAATAAAGATAACAAACCCCATCAAGATAAAGCACATCAGACCATGACTGAGCCTCGTCGACCAAGTACAGTTGAGAAGCGGCATGTATGACCCTGACGCCATATTCTTAGCTTCCTTATGCCATGATGTAGTCGTAATGACAACTCTTCACTGCATGCTACTTGTCTTCATGTCTCTACAGTTATTTCTGTATCCTGTTACCGAGGCAAGACGAGCAACCCGTTGGACTACATTGAATAATGTTATTTTTGTGGATCAATGTCATATGAAGTTCTTAATTTGAAGGGAGCGTTGCACGGTCAGTTTCCTGTTTAACCATATTGGCGGTGAAAGACTGATCATCAACAACAATAGTACCAGGTATATATGGAGCTACCGCAGCGTCGTCTAATACGCAGAAATAAGGCGCCGCACTTCAAAATGCAGCAATGTCTATTCTCAATTTAAAGACACTTCTGTGTGTATGTATACTGCTCAAATCATTATTAAGTTCAGGAAAGGATGTTGAGAATGGGAATTTTTTAGCTGGTTCCTACATTATTGATTGATGTTGGCTGAATACTACATGAAAAAAATCACATGTTTTGCAAACAAAATGAATTGTATTCAAGATTTGGATACAAAAGGAAAAAGACACAAGTTTAGCATGCGAGAAACAATGAATTAAAAAATTCGTTTAAAAAAATCTTTATAGTAAGGGGTATGGTTCCTCGGATGGCGAGCAAAGTTGAACAAATTTGGCGTGTGGAATCAATGTGATTATTAAAGAGTTCTAGGGGTATTCCATCCCATTCTTCTAGAAGAGCTGTTTCCTATTGTTTGTTTTTTGGATGGAGGCGGCCAGCAGTTTATCGTCCAAGAATATTTCAAGCATGCTCAACCGGGTTCATGTCCGGAGAATATGCTAACCATTCCATTCATAGGTTTTTCCATGTTTGAAAATGAAACCTCCTAACAAGTGAGACAATGCCTCCTGTCGTTGTTATCCATTAAGAATAATTTTCTTCGATTTTTGCAGAGTAATGAAATACAATAAATTTGAATCTCCCATCCGTATATTACAGGCTTACATAAATGCCATATCGTATGTTTTGGAAGTCTGTGCGTCCATCAATATACATGCAAATTGACATGTTGTGATCTATTAGTATAAATTGCGGAAAAAGAAATTTCAATCTGCTAGGTATTTTCTTGCTAAACTAATTTTCCTCAATCTATAGTATATGTATAACAACCGACAGATCAAGTACAGAGCGGTTAAAAAGTATTGGAATACATATTTTGCTGTAAACGTTAACACCTTATTTCCCTGAATAATGAAATTTTGTTAAAAACCTCAGGAAGTGTTGGAATGTGTTTCATAATAGCTGCTTAACTCATGTTTTTTCTTTCTTGTTATACTTATCATATAGTCTAATGATTAAATCTCCTATTGAATAATAAAATATGGTTCAATAATATGTTTTTTTTTCATGGAATATTTTTTAATAAATAGAGTCATTCTTTTAATAGTTAGATTTAAAAGTTAGCCAAACTATTAGTTTTAATGTTTAAGTAAAAACGGTCTCATTCTACAAAAATGACATAAAATATATTCACGCTAACTTCTCTAAAACAAATGTTTAGTGATTTATGTATATATAAATGTTTTGGACCTCATTTTCGTTCTTAACTGATTATAATTCATAAAGTTATTCCAAAATAATAAAGACTGCAATCTGTTACATTTTCGAATTGTATATTATGTGTTAATGTGTTAATTATAAAACATATAAAAAAGAACAATGGCATTGAGCAAGAATCGGGAGGAACACGATAAATTCTCCCTGCAGGGAACACACTCCTCAGTCAATAACTGGCTGGATAAAGTTAAGAAAATATCTGGTGCTGAGATGGTGTGTACCCTAGACACCATATACACTTGGTACGGTAATGGCCTAAGTAACGGCTCTCTAACGGTCAAATTAAGTTTTATGCTTGACAAGGTATGTTACAACAAGGTGCAGGAAACTAAGACAAAGTGAATTTAGATAACAAATATGTTAGATTGGATATATGTAAAGCACATTTATTTGATTTTCATCAGCAGTGAATGGCGCGTTAAAATACTCTGAAGCTATTCTTTTGGGGGTATGGCGGGACGATTGATAGAGCAATTTTTCGGGAGTGAACTGCATAAGACAGACGACTAGATATATCCAGTTCATCACAAATTATTGCAAAATAGTGGGAGTGGGGAGATTTGTCAATATTGTATAAGACATAACTAATAAAAGAAGTCACTAAGAACTGTGAATGCAATGAATTATTTGAGTAATATATTTTTTAAAAAAATTAGGCAGATGTTTTTTAGTTACCCAAAACAAACTAATAGAATGCTTTTATATTCGTTTGCATACTTAATTTATATATATGTATGTTAATTTTAGAATTTTCTGTTTATAATCAGCATAAATGTTTCAAAAAATTAAAGAATTAAAAATGTTCAGTGGAATTATTTTTATTGTTTGTCTAAATTTTCAGATGTTTTCTACTTACAATATTTATACTCTGCAAATTGTAACACTTTGAGTCAATGGTTAATTTTACGGGTGTTTAGAATGTGCACTGTTCTTTGAAATTCAAGAATATATCAAGACATTCATAATTTGTATTGAGTAATCTATTATGTATATTAAAACCATCGATGATATTACTGTTCCTGAAAATATATACTTGTCAATAAAGTAATTATTTTTAATCGTTCTTATTAATAGGATTTATTTAGTAAAATTGTGAAAAGATACAAATAAGGTACTGTAATCATTTCTCTTTCTTTAATCAATTAAATTTGCTTCCTTTTATTTTATGGACTGAAAAAAAATTTAGGCAGACAATTTTCTAAATCGAATTGCTAGGATACAGTTTCAAAAAAAAAATGCTCACTTCAAAAGAATAAGGAAAACGAAGTTTTTCTGAAGTTTTTCTGTAGTCTTAGTAACATTGGTCACATAAAAAGTCAGCTCACGTAAACGTTTTCTTACTTTTGCGAAATATATATATTTCAAATAAAACAAAATTGTAAATTTCCAAAAGAATATCATTGTAAGGAAAAAAAAACATTGAACGGAAACCTATATTCAGTTTAACGTTTTTGTTTATTTTTTTAAACTTTTAAAAAGTGTTCTTTTTGTCCAAAGTGTGCTTGACGATATCATAAATGAATACATATTACGTATGTTTCCTAGCCTAGAATATGTCCCTGTTACATATTTGATGTCTCATTTTAATGCTTACAGGCATTTGTTTCTTCTAGCTAGGAATAAGTAATAAATCACAAAAGAACCTTAATGATCAAGTACACCCATTGTCATAAGAAAGTGGCCTATAAAGACGTAAAAGTTGGGTGGTGACTTGGTAAGTAGATATGTATCTGTCCATATAGAAATGACTAAAATACAACGCGTTTGCGGATTATGTAATGTTACCAGAGGTCGTTGAGCTTTGATCTCTCTGGTGAATAAAAAGAGCATGCAGAAATATTTTATTTGAACGATACTGTTACAAAAGTTTACATTTAAATCAACGATGCCTCTTCATTGGTATCGAAAAAATACAAACAGTTGTCAGAGATAGAGAAATGTAAAATCATCCGTATGATGGAATCCGTCTGTCAACTCGGCAAGTAGTCTGTAGTACACGTTTTTCTGTTTAAATTATGATAAGAAGTTCAGAAAAGTGGAGAAGTCGTCCCTGCTCAGCATGCCTTCGCTAAACCAACAGCAAAAAAGATTGTCACACCGCCCGTCATGCATATATAGCACCAATGTTTTTACTCTGTAAATACAGATAGAAGCTTCACTACAATGTCCTGTATCTGTCCCTACCGTAGCATCGAAAATATTTTGACTTCTGAGATTCCTAAAGATAAAAAAGGCTTTCAGAATCATGGATAATTCAGACGATATTTAGTTTCTGTTTATACCACATTTTCGATCATTATCTAAGAGTTGTCTTTTTTCACAATATAGATTGACTTATTTTGTTAATAGGAATATTTTGACAGTGGAATATAAATGGTCGAGAGGCGTTTGAAAATTGAAAATGTACGTTTGACTCGTTTTTCGAAGTAAATGAGGAAATAAGGCTTACCATTTCGAAATGAATCGTGCCATGATTAAGCTGAAACTATTTATGAATCTATTTAACATACAATCATGTCTTTTCAATTAATTTTTCCAAATTCCGTAATGAACATTATTGCACTTTGAACAAAGAAAAAGTTCAATAAGATTATATTTTCCGTGCGAATAGTATAAATCTAATAAATATAATAATCTTATTCGAGAGGTGTTTGTTTTCAGCTAATATTGTTTTTTGTGTGTAAAATTGACAAAAATATCTGGTTCTATAACTACATTTTTACAACGGATTTAATATCCAATTAATACTAATCTAAGAATAAAGTACGCTTCAGACGAAATAAGTACTTTTAAAGATTATTAAGCAATTAAATAGTGTCAATAAAGATTAGTTGCAAGCGGAACAGATTAAATTTAAGGTACTGTCATATTTCAGTAATCCGCAGCATATATTTTCTGTTCATGTGTAATATGTTAATTATATTTCATTTTAAAAAGAATATCATTAGCGAAAATTATACAATTTTAGCCGTGTCTATACAAACTCACTAAATAAGTAGAAAATTAGCGTAATGTAGTCATTTTTATAATATAGATGACATTAAAATTTCTAATTATCTAAAACGTATTTTTAACAGATTTTTAGTAAATACATTTTAAACCAACATAATTAATGATAAAAATGTTAAAAAGGTTCCTTAAAGCATCCTTAATACGCCATTATGATTTTCTGGTTCTCCGCAAATTTATATACATTTTAAGTTTAGAACAATATTTTTCGATGGGTGTTTCATGATTGAATAAGCAATTGCTGCTGTATAACGGATATTTATCTTTAAAAACAATTAAAACTATCTACTTACAGTAAACCTCAAAATATATCCATCCGCAAAATAAACAAATGGCTGAATAAGCAATTCCATTTTTATTCTCATGCTTAAAATGCTCATTAAATTTTTAAAATAACATGTAGAAGAGATTATTCCGGAGTAATACATGAAATATGTGAACCATAAACTTCATAAAATAATTTTTGAATCGATATTTTAAATATTTTTGCATTTACTCAGTGAAATTAGTTGAAATAAAATTCATAAAAGTATTTTTAAAGGTTAAAAACATATCAATAGTAAGTTCTCAATTTTATATTGAAATTATGCCTTAAATATTTACAATAAGATGAAAATATATATATATATATCTTAAATGTATATTTCAATCCAAACTAATTATTTTCGGATTTATTTTTAAATTAACTTTTGCGTTCAAACGCACCAAACTGTCAAATTCACTTGTTCAGAAACTAGATAATGTGCCTTGTATGCCTATATTTTGAAAAATGCAAAAAAATATCGCAATAAATGCTGTGAAATTTTCCGTTTTGAACAGAATTTTCCTAAGCAGAAGTTCTCGGAACAAAAGAATGGTCATACGGAAAAAATAGTTATTTATAAATCCAATTTTAATTTATTGAGCGAAAAATGAAATCACATAGCCTCTTATACATCTTTTCAAAAATCACTATTAATTATTATTATGTTCATTATTAATTATTACTTATTTTAAAAAATATGTTTGAAAATGTTTCAGAATATTATAAGCTCTTGAGGATGAAAAAATATTTTTTCAAATACATCCTTAAATATGTTCACGATTTCCATACTTTTGTGCTTTCGCACACGATAAATTATCAACTTTTTTTATGTAAAGAATGATAAACAATATAGTATATTAAAGGAACGTAAAAAATAAATTCTGCAAGGAAATTAATTTTAGCTAGCAGATTTTTAACTTATTCTGTAATAAATAATTTATTCATTTTAAATTTAGAGACTATAACAAAAAGAATTTTAATTATAGAAAGGAAGACATATATTACTAGCAATATCATTTTATGATTAACATCTAATCAGATATGTATAATTATATACTGATATATAATTTTTAATAACACCAATGATAGAAATAATGTTAGCAACATAAGTTTAGTCTTCTTTGCGAAGTTTAATCTATATCCATTGTTTGTAAGGGCTAAAC
Organism: Maratus speculifer; assembly: GCA_964019185.1. Classification (NCBI taxonomy): domain Eukaryota; kingdom Metazoa; phylum Arthropoda; class Arachnida; order Araneae; family Salticidae; genus Maratus; species Maratus speculifer. The sequence goes on from OZ025290.1 coordinate 298,910,969, forward strand.
TCCGGATATACCAATCCGATTTCAAAAGTAATGTCACCAAAATGATGGTGTGCGCTCGGAATCAAACATAGGCTATATTTTGTATCGATGCCATAAATCAAGAGCAGGAAATTAGAGGAAAAAGGAGGTGCAGGAGCAAAAAACTTTCTGAAAATGTAATTTTTGTGTTACTGAAGGGACTACGAGCATGAATCTGTACTGAGCATGAATGTAATCAGTATCTAAATTATAAAGAGGAAAAGTTTGTTTGTTTGTTTGTGGGGGTCTAATCTTCGGAACTACCAAACTGATTTCAAAAGTAGTGATACCAAAAGATGGTGTTTGCCCGGAATCAAACATAGGCTATATCTTATGTCGATGCCACAAATCAGGAGCAGGGGATCAGGAAAAAATGGAGGTGCAAGAGAAAAAAACGTTCTTAAAATGAGATTTTTGTGTTACTGAAGGGACTACAAGTATGAAATGTAGCATGGTAATCTGTATTTGTAGTATAAAGAGGAAAAGTTTGTTTGTTTGTGGGGGTTTAATTTTCGGAACTACCAAACTGGTTTCAAAAGCAGTGATACCAAAATGATGGTGTTTGCCCGGAATCAAACATACGCTATATCTTATGTCGATGCCAGAAATCCGAAGGGGGTGCAGAAGAAAAAACGTTCTAAAAATGCGATTTCTGTGTTACTGAAGAGACTACAACTATGAAATTTAGCATGACAATTACTTATAAGATGGAAATGATCTCTAGCATTTCCTTAAAAATTGAAAATTTTAAAGCGGGGTGGGGAGCGATTGTTTGTTTGTTTGATTGATTGATTGGTTGGTTGATTGGTTGTTTGGTTGATTGATTGCTTGTTTGTATATTTGATTGTTTAATTGATTTTCTGTTCATTTGATTGATTGAATGATTGATCGTGTATTTGTTTGTCTGATTGATTTATTGATCTTCGGAACTACCGAACTGATTTCAAAAATAATGATACAAAATGACGGCATTTGCCCGGATTCAAACAAGGCTATATGTTTGATTTCGAGTCATGCGATCCTGTCAATGTATTGTCGATATACACTGCTCAAAACAATTAAAGGATATTGCAGTTTTAGGTGGATTTTGTATGTGGGAAGCTTTTTAGCTGATTGATACATAGTCTACAGACATAGTAGGTTATATGAGAAAATTACACATGTTTGGCAGAAAAAAATGCATTTTATTGCGCATTTGTGTACAAAAAGAAAAAACACAATTTGTGCATATGAGAAAAAAAAAGAATAAGAAAAGGTGTTTTCTTCATAGAAAATCATTTTCAGTAGGGGTATGGTTTCCATGGGCGGCCAGCAACGTTGAACACCTTTGAGGCATGGACTCAATGAGGCTATTAATGACGAGTTGGGGTATTCTGCCCTACTCTTGCAGAAGAGCTCTTTCCAGTTCTTGGAGAGTTTGTGGATGTTGTTGGTGGCCAGAAACTCGTCTTCCTAAAACGTCCCAAACGTGCTCGATTTGATTCATGTCTGGAGAATACGCTGGCCATTCCATTCGAACGATTCCTTCCTCGAAAAGAAAATCCTCCACCAGGTTTGCAAGATGTGGCCTGCAGTTATCGTCCATTAAAATGAAATTATCTCCGATTGCTGCAGCGTAAGGGACTACAATAGGTCTGAGGATCTCATCCATATATCGGCAACCAGTCAGAGCTCCATCTCGAATGATGTAGAGGTCAGTGCGCCCGTCAATGGAGATGCCACCATACACCATCACTCCTCCACCGCCAAATCTGACACTTTCGTGCACGAACGCAGGATTATTCCTACTGCCACGGTCCCTCCAGATGAAAATACGCCTATTATCCGGATGCACAGAAAAACGGGACTTTTCCGAAAACAGAATATTGCTCCATTCACGACATGCTCGGTTGCCCACTCCCTGCGGTCGCGACGATGCCTTGATGTTAATCAAACACATACCATCGGTCCGCGAGCATATAGACCTACAGCATGGAGCCGGTTTCAGACAGTCTGAGTTGAAATCGTGGTGCCTGTAGCCGAGCGAAGGTGTTGTTGGAGAAGAGTAGCGTTCATGTTTCGGTGTCTCCGAGTTGTTAACGCTTAATACCGATCTTCATTGGGCGTTGTTGACCGTCTACGACCTTGCCCTGGTGTTCGGCCTGCACATCCACTCTCCAAAAAACGGTTCCAGATCTTGGAAACGATACTTTGTGGCACTCTAATGGCTTGCGCTACTTCAGCTTGAGTTTGGCCCCCTTCTAACTTTTTTATCCAGTTGAAAGTCAAATTTCATTCGCTGCCGCTGTAGCGACGTTTTTGACGTCGAACTCAAAATTTGCATACTCCACAGTTTGAAAACCAGAAAAATTTGCATTTGTGATTCTCTTCTTTTATTTTCGGCGAAAAAAAAAAAGAAAAGAAAAAAAAATCGTTTATATTTTTATTTTATATAAAACTTCAAATATACTTTAATTGTTTTGAGCAGTGTATTTGTCGATGTCCTGTGTATATTGATCCTGTCAATGCCACAAAACCAAAAGTAATGCAGAAGTAAAAAACTGAAGGGACTACAAGAAGGAAATTTAGCGTGCTATTTACTCATCAGATATAAAACTTTTTGAATGGCAATCTGCAAGCAATTTGACCACGTATCAAACCAATTTTAAAAGTAAATTCGTAGTGATATAATCTGTTAAAACATAACAAACTTAAGCTACATTTTATGTCAGTGGCACTAAGAACTAGTAGAATTCATAAATATTCAAATTGGAGTTTTTTATTGTACTAAGGAGTCTAGAAACTTTAAATTCGACATGGTAGTTAGATACAAAATATAAATGTCTTTGAAGAATCGTCAGGAGTAAATTTGAAAATAAAAGTCGTGAAACAAAGAGGCATTGCGAAAAGTTTGCTAAAAATTTCGCAAATAACGATTTTTGTGCAAGCTCAGGTAGTAATAAACCGATTGTAAAAGTCATGTTTTCCAATCAATGGCGACGCTTTCTGATACTAAATAAATCATTCTCATGACCCTTCTATATTTTATGCCAGTACCAGTATCACTCGGACTAAGCAGAAATAATAAAAATTCTAAAAAAGCCTTTACATATATTCTAAATTAAGTTTCTATAGAATATTGGGAAATATCAAGCCGATTTCAAATTTAACTTCTGCAAATTAACAGTAACCATCCCTTTTCTAAAATACACATTTTATGGTAGTACCTCTACCTTCACGAGAGATGGTAGAGCCTTAGAAAAGAAACTTGGACTTTGACATGATGATTAATTAAAAAATGTAAATGAATACAAAGAAAAAGAAAATGTTTCTAAAAAAGAGCACATACTACAGATGCATGCTGAAAAGAATGTATGAATTAAACATAAACATTTTCAAAATATTTTCTAAAATATCGATTATTTAAAATTATCTTTAGTTCTTCGTATTATTTCATATTTCATTTCGGAATAATGTATATAAAAATGAAATTTAGTGAAAGTGTAGCATAAGTGGAAGTTTTTGAATCATTCCTTGCATTACTATTTCTAATGAAAATCAGTAATACAGTTATCACTTGGTATATCTTAACTATTACGCGAACAAAGCTGCGGGTTTTGCTGGTATCTTATGAAAACCAAGAAAAATTCTTTTGGAATACATACTGAAAGATGCATTCATTTAAAAAATATATTTGAGAAAAAAGTTAATGCATTGTTCTAAATAACAATCTTTATCATGATCTAGTTTTAAACATAAGTAAACTGGAAAAAAATGTTTTTAATCAAGGACAAGTATAATAATTCCGATTTTCGAAAATATGTTGTTTGTCTGTAGAAAAAATAAAAAATCAATATATTTTTCAGTTTATGTATTACCGATACGAAAATATATTATACCAATATATTTTTGAGATAAATGAAATATTTACCAAATATCAATTTTTACTTGTGTCCACAGATTTTTTAAAGCGTTTAATATTAGTTATTATAGGGAAATTATCAATTTTACTACAATAATACGCATATTGTACTGGCAATCGGGACGTCATTACAATTTACTTATTCTTAATGGAAAAATTCCCGTAGATTCAAGAAAAATTTTTGTTTTTTCGAAAAAAAAGGAAATTTTTTCAGTTAAAAGCAATAAATTTTATTGATTGACAGTACAATCTCCGTGAAATGGCTCTTTTTTTGTTGTGTAAAATTGATTGCTTCCGAAGATCTAACATTCATATTTTAGCAACGTTATTAATTACTATAAATACTACTCTGAAACATTTCATAAAAGCAGTCACAAAAAGAAAAAAAAAAGAATTTGTAAATTTTATGTATACCGTAAAATAAGCACTTTTAATGCCAAAAAAAATCTAAACTTATGGTCGCACCTTCTACGCAGATTAAAAAAAATAATGGACTAAAAGTAAGGAAAAAGTGAATATAAAAAAACATTTACTCTAAATAGTGTTTATTTAAAAGATATGTAGTTAGCTTCTAGACTTAAAAATTTATTTTATCAAGTAAGTGAAAAGTTTGTCATTTTGATTTTATAAACACTGAAGCACATCGTCAAATTCCGTTTCATGATCACCACCAATGTCACCTCATATCCATAAATAAGTAATCAACGTTCGATCTATCTAGATTTGTCACATATACTACAATTTTTTAATTTATTTTAAATTAAGTCAGATTTAATTTCGTTCCAAGGTTTTTTTTTTTTGAATACTCAAATATTTTTTTTAGTTTAGCGTTCGCATTTGGACTAAAATTTGTAAATGTTTTACCACCTTCTTACACCCACGCATTCCATTATCATCTTAAATATCCTTTTAATGATTTATCGTTACACACACGTTTAAAAGCTAAACTAATAGTGTCGATAGTCCCGTAAAAACTGCCGGTACTGTGTTACTTTCTTTAATAAATTTCTACATACTGTCCGGTATATGCTATTTGATGGTGATCATGTCTCAAGCTAGATGATTTCCTGTATTACTATGGCTTTAGGACAATTTAGTAAATAATTGTTTTGTCATAATTTTACACCTCGTTAGTCCAAACATCCTTTTTCATAAATATGCATGAAACATCATTTTTGAAATCACGTTAAGTCTTTATCTATGTAGTGTGAAAAATGTAATCGGATTTTTCATGGCCCGTTATTTTGATGTGAACAGGTTTTGCTTCTTTCACATCAGTTTTTTTCATATCCCATAATATCAAGCATTACTAGAGTTTCATTCATATGTCTAATATGTAGCAGTAAACCATTTTGCTTGCGTAGGCCAATAACATACTTCTGGAAACATATCTATTTGTTATCCAAATCTTTTAAAATCCTTTACGGATTTTTTTTCACATACAACTATAGTTTTAAATGACATTAACCGATTGCATTAACTAAAATTTGTGTTCTAGTTTTCACTTTCATTTGTATTATTTTTTTACCCCTTTTAGGGAAATAAATAAGCACTGCTTTGTGTTTTAATTAATGTATTTTGACCATTTTCTGGGATTCAGCTCTTAATACATTCTTCTAGGATTAGCTTTTTCGTTACCCTTTTAAGCAAAGAACATTTCGTCTTTTCATTTTAATTATTGTGATTACACTTTTTTATAATCCACGTAAAGAGATTTTAAAAACTTCAAACATCCTTGTTAAAGTACGATTTATATTTTCTTTTACAGATTAGATGACTTTGCATTTGGACTTTGCACTATTTGCATTTGGACTTTGTTTCATTTAGCAGGACACACATTTACTGCACTAAAATAAACACTAAATTCGTTTGATATTTTTCATTGCTAGCATGTGAAGTAAAGATAAAACGATTAAGTAAGTCTCTGGATGTTTTCATCAAAATTAAAGGTTTAAAATGACTGAAGAAGGAGAAAAAGTACTACTTCTAATTCATTTTAATATTTCAGTTATCCTCCATACGGATAGTCACTCACAGCCCTCTCTATCGATTGTGAACTGAGACTAACGAACTATTAATAAAACTGTTTTACTTTCCGAACATAAATTATCACTTTAAGTTCCTACTTTCAATTAAAAAAACTAAAAATCCTACGGATTTTTTTTAATTCTTTTTGCTTCATTTTGTTGAACGGAATTTTATTTCCGTTAAAATGATTATATGAAACTAAAATACTCCAGTAATCCTGTCTTTTTATGTTACTAATGTATTATAGCTGCAAATAAAAGCATAAAAAAGATTAACAGCGTTTAAAGTTTTAATTCTGTGATCTGATTCAGTTACTATACAGTAGGAAAGCAAAGAATATATGTTTTTAAAGATGAGTAACAAACGCTTGGATTGATATATATTATTCCACTTATCGCTTGCCACTTTAGTATACCATTGGTCAAAATCTAAGAAAAATATTTGGAATGAATGACTCTGCAAAAATTATTGAAAATGAAAGTTACAATTATAAATCTTTATTAAAAGACGTCTACTTCAGAATGGTGCATATAAAATTTGGTTTGGAAGCCATCTAGATATTAAAACAAACCCTAAAGTTAATTTTCAATAGCAGCACCTAATTTTGAAGCATAAATGGATTCTTCAGTCTTTAATTAGCTTAAATTTAAATTTTCATGTAATTCGTATTACAAGTTTCGAGAAATTATTCAAATTGAATTTCTGTACACCTTTGTAGACCAATAGAGCCCCCTTCTTTATGAAGGCATCTTAGGCGCCAATCAAGCAGTCTTTGAAGACTGATAGATTACAGAATAGCATAAGAAATTTCAAAATGTCTAGCTTTTGCAAAGTCATATTTTTTCGAATAATAATTTCATAATTCATATCATAAAATTATAAAAATTGCAAATTCAATTTATATATGTTTGGGTATTTTATTATTATTGGAACATAAAGAGATTAGCACATTATAAATATAATTTCAGGAAATAATAAAAAAATATATGAAAATAATATTTAATATTAGATGCACTAAATTTGGAAAATGTATAATTCAAAAACTCTATAATTCATTCAAATGACTTCAAATTTGGTGTCTAGGCATAGTTTGAACCCAAGATTTGCAAAATCTTGTTAAAATTTGATTGCCCTTGGAAAAAAAATGTGGTATATTTAATATGTAAATGGCCTACTAAAGTGTAAGTTATTATAGGTGAACGTTACACGCCGAATTTTACTGTATTTGTTTAAATATAAAAAAAATGTTTTGTTTGCTGAAATTTTTAAAAATGAACTTAGATTCTCAGAATCGTGGCTAACTGCGAAGAAGTTATTCTACGTTTTCACAAGTGTTCATATTACATTTGAGATGATTAAAAACGATTTATCATGTTTTATAATGGAGTTATTAAACATTTTACAATGAATAAATGAAATAAAATAATATCTTTTTTATTGTTTGGGTATAAATTAATTATAAATTAAAATAACAAATACTAAAAATAATTTAACAATTTAATGTTATTCTGATTCAAAGTTGTGTTTCATTCAATGCAATATTCTGGTTGCATTGTTATAAAAATATATCAAAATATGTCAAATAGAAAATAATTAAATTAGTTAAATCTCGCAAAAGAAACGCTGATGAATAAAAACTTCTTCAAATTTTATCATTAAATCTGAAGTGTGTTAGTTAATTTTTCATGAGATATTATTTCAGAAGCTAGTAAACAAGCCATTTATTAACCCGGTGGAAGGCGCGCGGGGTACCTGAGTCACCCCAGTCTCATAAAAACTTCTATTCTGGAATTCGTATTAGTCCGTCATTATTCATCCCTTCAGTAGCTAACTTTTAAAATGTTTTCTTTCAATAGCACCTGCCATCAGCAGGTGTTTTTCTTTTGTTAGGGAGAAGAAATCATTTCCTGGAAAGCCACCTGCCACTGGGGTAACCTAGCAACCCCGCGCGACCGCATTTTACAGCAATTCCCTCTCATTAGTTTTCTGCTCGCATAGATAGTGGACGCTTGATTTTTTGTTCTTTTCGAAAATGGCAGCTAAACGAAAATTGACGGAATATGAGAAAGAAATGGAGAGATTGAGAGGGCTGCTGGATACTGTTGAAACTTCAGATGAAGAAATAGACTCTGCTAGTGAAGATGAAATTGATTATGAAATTTATAGTAGTCACGACAGTGACAGTGAATTTGAAGCTGCCAATATAAGCGGTGAATCCGATCAAGAAAATGACATTTACGTACGAAAAGATAAAACAGTCTGGAAAAAAGATAAACCGAATGCAAAAGTGAGAACTAGCTCGTGCAACATCATTATTCATCTACCTGGACTAAAATCAGTTGCATCAGGTATTACGGAACCTGTTGAAAGTTGGGAACTCTTTTTTGATTCCAACGTTATAAAAAATATCGTGGATTGCACTAATATTTTTATTGATAAAATATCTGCAAATTTCCAACGAAGTCGTGATGCTAGAAATACGGATGAAGTGGAGATGAGAGCGCTATTTGGTCTCTTATATTTATGCGGGCTACACAAATCATCCCATACTAATGCAAAGGATTTGTGGAGCGAAGATGGAACTGGAATTGAATTGCTTCGAAAAACAATGTCTTACAAGCGGTTCACACACTCTCAAAAAAACTTCCGTCTTTTCACAGAAAATGCACTGGCAGCACTGCTGCCAGAAATTGTCTGTATATTGACGATTTTCTGTTTATTTTTTTCTCTGTCAAAAGAGGAAAAATATCCGTCACTTGAAAAAAGTTTGGAAAAAATCAATGCGGAAGAGGCGGGGATCGAACCAAGGACCCCAGGATTACCAGACCAACGCTAATCCACGGCGCTACGGCTGCTCATGAAGATTGTGCGTTAAAATAGAACTCTTCATTTCATATGGTGTGGGTTGGTGTATTTCGTTAAAAAGTTTTTAATTATGCAGTTAATCTCGGAAAGATTTCATCTTTAATGAAACTGTGGCTGGGTTTTTTTTACGTTTAGTATTAATATAGTATAAAAATGTGAATTTTAAATATATTACGTAGAATGTTAGAGAAAAAACATGGATGTTCTATTTGTGAGAATTTTTGAACGAATAAAGAAAGTAATTGTTATTTATTTTTAAATTCGAAAACATTTTTGTCTTTTAAAACTAAATTAGACATTTTAACCAATAGAATATTTTTGTTTTTCATTTTAAAAATAAATTCGAACTTATTACTAACAGACCCAATGCGCATGCGTGCTGGATAGAAACGGAAACTTTTCCTCATTTTTCGACGCTCGGAATGAACTCACAGAACAAATACGTTTTCTGGGAGAACAGAAATTATTTGTGAAAAAATAACGATAACTTAGTGTATATTGACGAATTTTTCTGACAGTGCATTTCTTCTCAGATGCTTGAGATTTGATAATATAAAAGACCGTGAAGATCGACGTCAATTAGATAAACTGGCAGCAGTGAGAGATTTTTTCAGTGCATTCAATAAAAAGTGTCAAGAGATATATTCAGTTAGTGAATATGTCACTATAGACGAGAAGTTAGAAAAGTTTCGAGGTCGTTGTGGATTTCGGCAGTACATGCCGAAAAAACCGGCAAGATATGGAATTAAAATATTCGCCTTAGTCGATGCGAGGACATTTTATACATATAATATGGAAATTTATGCCGGACAACAACCAGAAGGTCCGTTCAAAGTCGACAATTCACCATCTGCAATTGTAAAACGACTCTGCACCCCGTTATTTGGATCCCCAAGGAACATGACAATGGACAACTGGTACACAAGCTATCCATTAGCAAAAGAGCTTCTATCAAAGAAACTAACTATCGTGGGAACTTTGAAGAAAAATAAAGCTGTGATTCCTGTTGAATTTTTTCATCTATATTTGGATTCCAAAAGGACGTAACATTAGTGTCTTATGTTCCGAAGAAATCGAAATGTGTAGTTTTGTTGTCTACTATGCATCATGATAACACGATGGATGAAAACTCTGAGAAAAAGAAGCCGGAAATAATACAATTTTACAATGAAACAAAGGGAGGAGTGGATACTGTTGATGAAATGTCTACACTTTATTCTACTGCGAGGAAAACAAATAGGTGGCCGATGGTTGTTTTCTATTGTGTGTTGAATGTGGCAGCTATAAATGCGCGAGTTTCACTTATGTCCACCAAAAATGCTCCTCTGCAGTACAAAAGTAGGCGAATGTTCTTGAAAACATTGGCATTGTCTCTAGTTAACCAACAAATTATGAAAAGATCAACTATGTCAATGTTGCCCAAGGAATTACGAGAAAAAATTAAATCTGATTTGCCCTCAACAGAAAGTAATGATGATCCTGATAATAACTTGCCAAAGAGAATAAAGCTTGGTAAAGGACGATGTGCAGTTTGTCCTCGAGCTAAGGACAAAAAAACCACAATTAGTTGTATTAAATGTGAACAATTTACTTGCAATGATCACTCTAATTACGTCTGTGACAAATGTATGTAAAGTCCAATAAAGGTATGTAATTTTTTTTTGAAAATGAGTAAGTTTTTTTTTTTTTTTTTTTTTTTTTTTTTTTTTTTTTTTTAAGAATTATTAGTGCAGATATTTATTTAAATATATTCTGAAATTGAAACTTATATCTTAAAAATATATTTTATACATTTTTTATATATGTTTGAATAAATTTACATGCGTAAATTGCATTAAACTTAAGTTTTTCGGTGGGGTTATACAGGAACCCCACGCGACCAAATGTGTGCTAATGAGTGCGCGCCTTCCACCGGGTTAACGACAGTTTCGTTTTTTAAATTTTGAACTTTTGGGATTTATCTAAAATTTATGTTAATAAGTAAATTTAATTAAATAAGTTAAGTTTTCCTTTTAAAGTGTGAAAATGTTATAATAGCAACAGTTACCTGTCAAAATCAGAAAAAAATGTCTCCGCATGGTAACTATCATTACTTTCTCTAAGTTAAATTCATTTAATTGTTTTAAAAGGGTAAATACTATAAAACAGTTAAAAAGAATAAGAATGCATTTACAGTTACATATGTATGAATTTCAAGTTCGACTAACTTACATATAAACTTTTATTTATTTATTTATTTATTTTACAACAGGTAAAACAAAAAACGTTCATGCAGTCAGTATTTTCTTTTTTTCTGAATAAAGGAAACAAATTATGTGGTATTTTTTTTTCTCCGTGTAATTCCGATTAGCGTTTAGCATTAATTGTACATATTACGTTTGGTAAGTCTTATATATTGTGTATTTTTATACATACTGATAGTCTTAAAATTTCAGTTAAATTATGAAAAACTGTTTAATTTGTATCGTAGGAGAGCTTAACTATGCCAATAATATACATTAACGTGTCAACAATAAATATGCCGGTTTTGTCAATAGTGTAAAATTTACGTTATTTGGAAATAGTATAAGATGTGTATAATTATCCGATTATATAGCAACCAAACTATACTTTACAAGACTTTTAATGACCTATAAGAATCTCAGAAAATTTAATCATTACCTCAAAAAAAATCGGCTTGATATTTCTAAATATCACTAAAAATCTTTGTAAAGGGTCAAAGACAACACAAGAATGAAGAGAAGAAAAAAAATATTTGAATTCAGCACGGCCACTATGGAAGACAATAACGCGCCTTAGATGAATAAGACTGTTGAAAATAATACCAAAAGTAATATCGCAGAATTAATTTAAACGGCTTCACGTTTTATGGCATCATTTCATTTCTGACAATTATATAGAATTCCTATGTAGACCTTCATTTTCAGTTAATTCCAGAAAAAAATCATTTAAATAAAGTCGTGATATCATGGTGGTCACAAAACTCGAAATTTACGAGTGATAATTCTAACATCAAGACGCGTTTGCAAAAACTTTCGAGCAGGTGTAGCGACGTGTGAAGTAGCAACATTTATCTTCCATACAATGACATTTAGTTGCTGCAATTTTAGAATTACGTAATTCTGAAAACAATCACATGTGACGAAGAATTTTTTTTATACCTGTGGAAGTGACCTTCTCAAAATATTACGGACCGAGAACGAATGTGATTGCGTTGCCCCACCGCACACTCATTTTAGCTTCTTGTAAAAGCATTAATGTCACATATTGAAAATTCTCTTCAGTCCACTGAACGCTGTTCTTGGAGTTTAAATTCCCATTTAAAGAAAAGTGCGTTTCATCCAAACGCACTAATCAATATGATCAGCTGTTATCTTTTTCCTATTTGATTAGATGATAATTCGCAAAGTGCAAATGCTGTTACTCCTCTCCAGTACGCCGGTAAACGCTTATCTGGACGCGCTGACATCGACAGGAAAATATCCGCAGAACAGTCCGCATATTTTTCAGGAATATTATTTTCGGTATATCCAAACGGCGCGCGTCATTTTTTCAGTATGATATGGATATTCAGCCATCCTGCTTTTCACTTCCGAAATGGGATTTTTATGGGATTCACACTGTGAGTTAGATACTTTTTGTAGATGTGTGGTAATTCTTGTATGGTAGGTATTTTATGCAATGAAATTATCTTCTAGGTATTTTTTCTGAGTAATAAACTTAATAATAAATTATGTCACAGAAAATCACATCACCATTTGCTCTAAATATAAAACGCTAACGTTTTCATTTCCTTTAACTATAACTCAGATTTTATTTAATAGTTTTTTTGTAGAAATTACATTATTTGTATCCTGAATGGAGTTTTACAGTTAAATTGTAATTCAGAATTTTTTTAAATATTTAACATACGGTTCTCCATTTTTAGTTATGGCGCTACGAGGAAAGTTCTCAGTATCGTTGTTGTAAAACAAAAGATGGAATAAACGATGTACGTATAAGATATATACCAGAAAATATACACAGTATAGGTATGGAGGGCCTGCTGGGCTTCTATAAAATCCAGATGTATTCCCGCGTATAATAATTTACTATACCTCTGAAAGTTGTATAATCAGCTTAACACTGTTGTGAAAGATACATAATTAAATATCTATTTCATAAATAAAATACAAAGAGGAATTCCTGTCTGGCCAATTTTAAGTTGAGTTCTTCGTTATGGATTTTGAGATGACTTGCATTATTAGTTGTATACATTTTCAAAAAAGTTTTTAGTACATATAACACATATCATTCTACGTTTCTTAGTTATAGACTGATGAGAGAAAAATTCTTTGATAAATGAATTCTATTTTCAATTATCCTTTATATGTATCCTTTATAAAGATTATCCTTTATACAAAGTTCCACTGAGTTAAATGCGATGCTAATAACACTGTCGGTTTGCTACCTCTTTAGGAAATGCTTTAGTAATGATGTATATGCTTCTATCTTGCTTTTATATAAAATTTTCGCGAAAGTTCTATTGTGAAATAAACCCGATTATGAACAGTTAGCTTTATTAAAGTGTTCAACTGAACATATTTGATGAAATTTTAGTTTTTAAACTTCCCAGGATGATTTCAACATACTAATAATAAATTATGAACTTAAAGATTTCCTCCTAATAGCCCAAATTGTGTCTGGCGCATTAGAAGATATAAAATTATAATGGGCGTGTATATTGTTTTCAGCAGTGCAACAGAGGCATTGGAGTAAATATTTATATTACTTAAAATCATATGAACAAATAATCATCTCGTATCTCGTTTGATTAAAACTTCGTTTGGAGAAACCAGCCAGCATAGAGCGCGAACGCTGATAGTATTTTATAGATAATGTAAAAAAATAAAAAAATAAAGCAGCGATCATTTATTAATATTTTTCTTATAATGTTTGTGTCATTGTTCTATTTCGCAGAAGACAATTTCTCACATTGCTAAAAAATACTCACATTCACATTCTATGTTACGGAAATAACTATTTTTTACGTGTCTGAGCATTCTCATTATTTTGACGAGATTATTCTTTTATATTTGACCTTTCGTTTACACAAAATTAGTTTTTTCAAAATTACTTCTTCTAAGTTTTTTTATAATTTTCGAAATCTAATTAAATGAATTTTTTTCATTAGTTAAAATTAAAAATTTAATTCTTAATTATTAAGAAGTAAATTTAATTTTCATACTTAAATAAAATGCAAGGCAAATCCTGATTTTCTGCAAAGAACTTTTTATAAATAATAAACGAGAAGTAAAAATTTAAAATTTTATTTTTAATATACAATTATTTTTTAGTAAACAGAAACTTTCTTGGTGTATTTTTAAAACATCATTCTGTGTATACTTAAAAATACAAAAAAAAAACCATAAGTTTAATTCATTTGTTAGAAAAATAAAAAATAAAAATAAAAAGTTATAGTTAAACAAGATTTTAAGTATCAAAAGCTGCCATAATTCAGGTTTTTTTTTCATATTTAATGCTTCCTATGTAACCCCTTTTAAAAACAAAGTATAAAACATCTTTGAAATGAATCATAAATTTTATTAATAAAATATTTTTTAGCAAAATAAACATTTTTGTATAATTTTTACAAAAAAAAAAAAAAATATTGCTTTTTACAGAAAGAAAAACGGCATATGTTCCCCAATCATGGCCCCCAGACTTCAAAATCACCCTTTGTTCAAATGTTTATCTATATATATGTAAGTATGTATATATATACGATAATTGTCATGTTGTAAATCTCGTATTTATGAACCGATTTGGATGCAACTTGGTGCACCCACATCAATATATTATCAATAATTTATACTACATCATTTAATATAATTCATAGTATATATTAATCTCCTGACCGAGTTTGTTGGCAGGTTCATTCGCCATATTGTTTCGAAATGCCTGCGATTTTTAATTGTTTTTAAATTTTAATTTAAAATTAGGTACCAAAAAATTCGAAATTGATAAATATTTTTTTTTTACTTATTGTTTTGAACGTGATAATATGATTCCAAGGCATATTTGTTTCGTCTACGTTTCAAAGAATGCCTGAGCTATTGCACTTGGGTTTTCTACTGTGGCTGGCATTTTGAAACGGTCAGATATTTTTCACGCGATAAAACGAAAAATTATTAATCGATTTCGATGTAACTTATTATGAATATAGTACATATCAGTTTGTCAATCGGGTTCGTCAACCCCCTGAATAGGACTTACATTTTTCTAAAAAGCGGCCATTTAGGAATTAAAAAAATGGATTTAAAATGAGGCACAATAAAATCGGATGTTGAAAAGAATTTTTTCCATTGAGTTTATTCATTTTAAAAAGACGAGATGGTACCCGTCGAAATTCGACGAAAGAAAATGTTCTAGAAGGAACTGTTTCTTTGATTTATAACAACGTACATAATCAGCTACAGTAAAAATGCATCTTATATTGGTAAGTTTAACTCTAAAAGAAATATTATTTTAAGCTAAAATTAACAAAACACCATTTCTATTAAAGTCAGTTGACCAAATTATTAAAATTGAAATTTAATCCCATAAGTAATAAGTAAAACATAATAAATATAAGTTATTATGATGAAGTTATCAGTTGAGGCTCTTATGCTTGGTAAAAGTTTAAAAAAAATCAAATTGACACGATCATTAAATTTCACGCGAAATCTAAGCCCGTCATTATTTTCAACTTCTGAAAATTTATATTCGAAATTTTAATTTTTTTTTTTAATTTTAAGAGAAAGCGGCTCATTTCTGATTCCACAATTACAAAATTAGCACAAAAACTATAAAAAATTAATATCTCCAAAATAAATTGAGATACAGCTTTCAAACAAATTGCATTTAAAAGCACATATTTTTTTCTATACGGCGATGTAAAAAATAAGAATGTGCGGTGTTTAGATGTATAAAAATTGCAAAAACGAATTGCATGGGAAAGTGTTGAGATTCGCAAAATGACTTATGCGTTTCGCACAGATACGTTTGGCCTTTATAATATAGATATCGCAAGCATTTTCCGTATTGGTTATCTTAATAAGATGTCTGAGTTATATCACTTTGAATTTCTTGTGTGGCTCCTATTTTAAAACGATCCGTTCTTTTTCTATTATTTCTTTCTTTCTTTCTTTATTTTTGTCGTGCGATAACAGGCATATGTATTAGCTGGTTTGGATGTGACAAGACATGTGCATAGTATATACCAATATAAATTAACTGGCAAGCTTCACTTGCCATCTAGTTTTAAAATAGCTGTCACTTAAAAATTAAAAATAAATAAATTTTAAAATGAGACGCAAAATTTAGAAACTAGAAAAGATTTCTTCCTTTAAAATTTGACCTTGATACAAGAATATCCTGGAATTTTTATTTTAAAAATGGCTGAAATATAGCAGTTTGATTCTCTAAAGTGGGTTACATTTTGAAAAGTCTTATATTTGCCTGCGACCTATCCGTATATATCAACAGTTTTCGATGCGGGTGAGCATGCATATAGAAGTTACTAAGGTCTTTCGCAAGTTCATTGTTTACCTTCATTCATCATGTTGTTTTAAAATAGTGGGCTCTTCAAGGTATTGTCGAATTTGCCAACTACATATAAATCATTTTAAATAATACCAGCTTTGATAATGCAGATAAATTTTGCGAAATTTACTTTCATATTCAGTATTGACAGAATCTAGTATTGAATCATCTATAATCCGGTTCTACAATATTGAACTTCTTGTGTTTGTTTACTGTAAGCTGAATTTAAAAATAGGGAATGCGATAGCTACCTCTTTCTCATGGTTCTATCCGGAAGGATTTTTAACAATAATTCTAGCACAAAATATCAACAACATGGTCCTCTTTATTACAGGTGAAAAATCACTTTGAGTTTATTATAAGTATTTTCTGTGAACGTTAGTAAAAGTGATAAAGCTGATATACAACCTGTTTTTTTTCTTTGATTAAATGGTTTACGACAAAGAATGTCTGACATAGGAATAAGTGTTGCTGTAGTGTTCATGTAGGATTATTTTTTTAAATGCCAAGAGAGGTAAATGTACCCATTTATTTTCTGTTTTTCAAAATGAATTTTAATGAGTTCAAAGAGCTTAAATCTAAAAATAAAATAAACAAACTAAGTTTGATAAAACAGACAGATCGTTTGTCAAGTTCCGAACTAGTATCAAGCGAACTAATTCTCATGAAGAAGAAACACGATGAATTGGTACAAACATTTTTTGCACAAAATATCAACAACATCGTCCTCTTTATTACCGGTGAAAAATCACTTTGAGTTTATTATAAGTATTTTCTGTGAACGTTAGTAAAAGTGATAAAGCTGATATACAACCTGTTTTTTTTCTTTGATTAAATGGTTATACGACAAAGAATGTCTGACATAGGAATAAGTGTTGCTGTAGTGTTCATGTAGGATTATTTTTTTTTAAATGCCAAGAAAGGTAAATGTACCCATTTATTTTCTGTTTTTCAAAATGAATTTTAATGAGTTCAAAGAGCTTCAATCTAAAAATAAAATAAACAAACCAAGTTTGATAAAACTGAAAGATCGTTTGTCAAGTTCCGAACTAGTATCAAGCGAACTAATTCTCATGAAGAAGAAACACGATGAATTGGTACAAACATTTTTTGATTTATTTCAGTTGCTATATCAAGTATTGCAGAACTTTCTGCGTAGCCAGTGTCTGTCACGGATTATGTTTAACCATGTGGGGGAATCCTCGGCGTCCTTTTTCTCTAATGATGCGACGACGTCACGTTTAATCATGATTTCAACGTCATTGATGAACTTTACATAAGTACTAACAATGATGTGTCGCGTATAACCTACAAATCAAACAGTTCCAGAGATACTCGTTCTGAGTCATCAGGCCATTGAATTTTGCCATCTATCAATATCAATTACATTATCATCATTTCCAACAACAAGCAAAATTGAATCTTTGGATTTCCTAGCAGTATTTAAATACAACTTACACATTTTTTGTGACCTCCACGTGAACCAAGTGAGTTCGTTGCAAAATGTGCACTCTTAAAATGAATAAGTGAATTTGGCTTCGTAGGACAGATCTGTAATTTATTGGTTCGTGAATGATTTGCTTTTAAATTATTTTACTCATCTTAGTTTAAATTCCTTAAAATTAACCCGATCACTCAAGTTGTTTCAATTTTTACGAGAAGCTCACTACAAAATCGTAAGGTGAGTGGATTTTGGCTCAACTTCATTTCTGTGGCTTGCGGTAATAACCAGGTCAGACACATTTTTAATATTTTGAGTAATTAACGTTTAACGTTTTCAAAAATGTCTTTTTATCATTACTTTTATAAAATAGATTAGAACTTAATAATTCCCACTATATTCAATTAGGATATAGGAAAATTTTATTTTTGACAAAATAGTTAAATAAAAATTGTTTTTATTAATTGAGAAACAATTAAAAATGTAACTTTAATCTGGTTATTACCATTTTTTATTTATTTTTAATAAATGTAAATAAAATTAAATATTTATTTATATTTTAAACATTAATTTCACAACAACTAAGTACATTAATTTTTTACTCTTTGAATCTTTAGCGGCGTTATTATTTGCAGTTTTCACAATAGATGGCCTAATATTTTGTGTGATTATTTTGCAAATTAATCCGCTAACTGTTTGCAGTTTCCCGCCACAGATATGTAGTTTTTAGAGTTTATTGACATTAATTTAATTATTTAGAGAAATTTATAAATTATACAAGCTATTTTTATGTTATTTTCATAATTATAGACGATTTAAAGAAATAAATAGAAATGTTATCTGATTATTACCATTACATTATGCAGTTACCCGATTACTACTGATTTTTTTTTTAAATTTTTAAATAAAAATGTATAGTCTAACTATGACGGGAAGCATTCAATTTTCATTTTTCAGTACTATGGCAGATGAAAGTACTCTTTTAAAGCTACATTTTCCCAAATTATCTCAATTTTTTTGAAAAATGTGCCTTACCTGGTTCTTTCCGGTAGCTAAAGATTTATTTTGTGGCTGAGGTTTTAATATAGATGGGGTCGTCATAATGTTTTGGATCTTCCGTGTATATCCAGATTATATCTGAACACAGTTTATAAGATAATTTTTTATATTTTTTTTAAAAGCATTGTTTAAATTAAAATCTTGCTACGTTCTAAAATTTTGCATCCCCCTAAAATTACTCCTTTTTTTACAAAACAAAAACATTAGAAATACAATTTTGGTAAACATACTACTCTTTGTTTACAAGAGTAAACAATTGACTTACAGGCATTTCTTTGAAAAAAACAAAGGCACTATTTGCATTTACTTTGTTCTAAACATACAAAGTTTTTTAAAGGATTAACAGCTCTGTACAGTAAGACTATTTTATTTATTTGTGAATTACGTTTTTCTTTGAATAGTATTTTATTACATACAAAATATTTGCAAAATCCTCATTTTTTACCAAAATAAATTAAAAATGTATAAAAAATGCTAGAGAGAGTATAATATAATTTTCTAACGTTTTTATTTCACAGTCTTTCCTAAAAGTGTATATTTTTCTTTGCAGTATAAGTGCTCTAGTAAAAATTGCTTTCAGTTCTATTTTTTAAGAAGAAACAAAGTAGTAACAAAAGGAAAGTGTTGTTTCATAGCACATTTAATTTAATATTTATTCTTATTTTTTTTTAAAATCCTATGAAAAATGCTGTATTTTATTAAATTTTATGCCTTGTGTACATCTAAAGAATCAAAGGTATGAACCCTATATGTTAGATATACATATTCTAATTTACTTTTAAAAGAGATGGCTAGGACAAACAGTAAAAGAAAAAACTAATAACAAATGTATACATATAAGGATAACTTTTTAAAAAAGGTTTGCGATTTGTTGTTAGATTTACAAGTACCGTAAATTACCGAAAATAATCCCCCTCCCTCAACCTTTAAAGGAAATGGAATGCGTAATTCCATCTATCAGTATATTTTTCTTGAAAAAAATTCCGGTTTTTTTTATGTGTGTGTGTGTATGTGTCAAAATATAACTGACCGTTAGTCTGCTTTTAATACATAATTATATTAAACATAGATTTCAGAAATATTTAAAAAATTAAGGAAAAAAGGCCACCCATTATTCTCCTCAGTCCTGATGTTGTCTAAGACACTAAATAACATTGTTTAAATTAATTTAAATTTATCTAGAATTCTAAAAATTATTTCTACATTTTTTTTAATTAAATGCGTGTATATCACAAAAAACGATATATAGACTGATACAGTAAGGTAATCACAAAATATATTATTATATGGGAAAAATATTATTTTATCTTTCGGGGGATACCCATAAAAGTCGCCAATTACCAATTACAATTAGTTAAAAATGAGATTGGCAAAGTTTTAGCTAAATTAATTATATTAACCCGTGCCTCATCGAGGTTGAATTCTTGAGAATTTCCTTTTTTTTTGGCAAAATATTTTAGTATTTCTTTCATTAAGTGAAAACTATTTGTCTGATAAATCTGATTCTCGTTTTATTTCATAGAAAATTATGTTGCCTTGAACTTATGTGCTTATCTAAAATTATACTTAAAGACATTTAGTAAATTTCTGGTAATCTCGTGAACCATTCTCTCAAACTTTGTATTTTAAAAAAATGAGTAAAAAATGACGAATCAATCAATTATATTATTTTTGATATTTTTTTTGCATTATTTGCCTTAAAAAGCAAAATAAATTAATTTTTTTGCAATTTTATAAATATTTAACGAATTATAGTTAATTATCTGTTATCTAGTTGTATATCTGGAAAGAACGAGTTCTTGTATTTATACTGAAGTTGAAGTGCATTTGAAATGAACAACTGATTTTCTCTGTTTATTAAGAAAGATGTTTTTGTTACCTGCTATCATTAACTATTTACAGAATTGACGAATCGTTCCCCAATCCCCCCTATAGGTATGATGACAGAAATGCAATCGCCAAGTTCTATTAGAAATGTTCTATTCGAAGTTATGTTCGAAAATTCGAAAATTGGTTGTGAGCAGTGAGATCATGTCTTATTGTTGGTGGAGTGTGCAACTAGAATTATGTAAAGAAAAAATCGTTATTTATAAATATTTTATGTTTATTTATTGTCTAAGTGTTATGTGCCGTATTTACAGAAAAATAAAATATTTAAAGAAGAGAGACATCTATATTTAGATAAGAGAGGCTTCTTTCTCTTGTAAATAAGAAAGACTAATTCTTATAGAGGTGACTGAAAGCAGATTTAAAAATTCCGATTTAGAACTTCGATACGAAACTGCTTCCCCATTTTATGAATAAAGAAACTGTAACGAGGATAGCAGTTTCAATTAATTGTCGAAATGTAGAATAGTTAATAGAAGTATCTCAAATTGAAGATAGTATCAGAATAAATCCGGCAAAAGTTATGTTATCAGCAACTGAAGTGTGGGGAAAAGCTCGTAAAACCTAGACAATGTGTTTTGATATGAACGCAATAAAAACTGGTCGCCTCTGAGGAACCTGCATTTTCATGTACCAAATATTAAAGAAAACATTCTCTGTATTTACCATGTAGCCGCCATAATTTAGGAATCACTGCTTCTCACTCAGATATTTTAAAAAATTTTTAGATTCAATGATGTAAGGTGGATAAGACTAAATATAAAAATGTTATTGAAAATGAAATTAATATATAAATATTTAAGTCAGTGGAAACTTCAAGTTTTTTGATTAACATTTAAAAATAAACAGCCCAGTGATGATTTCAATGAATTGATCAGAATTTTTGTAATTTTCATAAGACATTTTCCTACACCAGACTTTTTTCAGAGAGCCTGATGCTATTCATTATAGTAGATAAATTAAAAAAAAAACCATCCAGTCTCTCTAAATATGGGTCTGCTCTTATTAATAAATTTAGAAAAGGAAGCTATTAAAGGCATTTGCTTATTTATAATCAATATTTATTATTAAAGTGTAGTTCAGTGCTTTCATTCCCATTTTTGCTCCCAGTCAAGACCTGAAATCATTAAAACCCTCTCACTGGCAAGCCCAATTAACACGGTCACTAATCTCCAGGTTTCACTGCAATACAAGCACGATTTAAAATAATATAATTGTATTCATTTAATTGATTTTTAATTATACTCAACAATAATTAAAGATTTCAAGGATAACATTCATATTCGTTTTTAAGTTTTTAATATAATTTTGAAAAAAAACCAAACTTTTTTTAGCATTTAATATGCAGTGAAAACAACATTAAAATTTTGTCCTTTTGCAAGACTGTCAGAGGGTTAAAATGACTGGCTGACTATAGAAAAATTGATAGGTAGGTTACAGACAAATCACTCGCTGAAAAGATGTACCGCCTTGGTATCTTAACTCGGAGCAAATAGCATTTTAATTTTTAGAAAATATCTTAAAAGTAACAGTCAAAATAATCATGGCTGTAAAATTTCATTCAAGTGTAATTTGAAGAAGAAAATGATGATGATATTAGGAACAATAACAGGTTTCAATAATATGTTTTGTTTATTTATAAAGAAATAAGTCTATATTTTTGTTTCGTCTCAAATTGTAATTTTTTTAAAAGAAATTTTATATTAATATACATCTATCAAATACTGTCTATAATGTATGGTGTGAAAATAAACATTATTTAAAAAAAATAGTAAATGGTTTTAAGGTTGTAAATGACACCGCTAAAAGAGGTATAAAATTAACTTAAATTTTCAATTCCGGACTAAAGAGACGAAAAATAAATATATCTTCTGTTTTAAAAATTGTGTCAGTAGAAAAACTTTTGAGGAACACTTCAAAAGCTTCTTTATCTAAACCATTTTCATCTTAGTGTGGCAATGTTAGGGATAATTTATTTTTTCTTTAACGTCCTCTGTTGTAACACAACTTCAACAATAAAATACATTTGAAGATAATTAATTCCAATTTTTAATTTTATTTTGCCCCTTTTCTTCATTTAATTTTTTTACTTTTTATTTCGATTTTTTTTTCATTTTATTTATTTTTTTAACGATACCCCTTATAATGTACAAAAAGAATACTTCAGGACGAAAAGAATATGAAACGGGATGTTACAAATTTCTTTCGCGTTTTCATGAATACATTTTTGGGATTCAGATCGAGTTTTGTTTTGAAAAGCGGTCATACGTTATAATCTATATTTTTTTTCAACAAAAT
Source organism: Maratus speculifer (assembly GCA_964019185.1). Classification (NCBI taxonomy): domain Eukaryota; kingdom Metazoa; phylum Arthropoda; class Arachnida; order Araneae; family Salticidae; genus Maratus; species Maratus speculifer. The sequence goes on from OZ025290.1 coordinate 298,934,029, forward strand.
GGCTTATGGTTCTTCAAAGCAGAAACATTCTTTATAAAATAAGACCAGCATTATTTTTTTAGCTTCAGCTGTATTCATTTTATGACGGAAGAACAACATTTATTTGAGAAAAATCACGTTTTTTTTTTCAATTCAAACTTTGAATACAATGAGGCAAGGGTTAAGATCATAGAAATATTCAAATGAGTTGAAAGTTTGCAAAGCTCATTTTCTAGCCAATTGGCAACATTTCAGGGGATTCCTCCTAAAGAGAATTAAAAATTTATTTTTTGTAACAACCTTACTTACGCTGCTTTAGAGATATTGTAGAGCAATTCTAAACTGTTTTTTGCCGTCCTTGGTAATATTTGTCTTAGAAATGAGGAGGTTAAGAAAAATACACAGAAAAATATTTTTAAACTATTACTTTCCTAGCGACTTATTTTAAATGTGCGATATAAATCTATTTTTAAGATTGGGTAGACGAATTCGAAGTTTCCAGGCTGTCAGAAAGATATTACCTGATAAATAAATAAAATGACTTTATTCACCTAATATCCTATTACAATATTCATGTAATTAACTATTTATAAATACAGATTTATGTAGCGAACGAAAGTCATTTATAAGGAATGATAATGATAGATGGTGCTTGAAACTATTTTTATATTTCATAAAAGTTCATCGAATGTTACTTTAAAGAATTCTTAAATGTCTATATTTTTCGACAATGCTTTTCGTAAAAGAATCCAAATCGTTATTCACAACTTTCTGCATGCTGATAAGGACATGCGACGCTCCTTTCAATATTTATTTTCTATTTCCATGAGTCTAAAATGATTTTATTATTGCAAAGCGAAAAATTTCGAATAAATATTATTTTCTAAAAAAAGTCATATTTTTTTAACTTTCGTTTGAAACCTTGTTTTGTATTAATTATAACAGGACCGGGTGGTCACGAGCTCATTCTTTCTCAAACCGGAAAATTGTTTATTTATGTATAAAAAGGATAAACAAAATTTTTCTAATTAAAAATTACTTATTGTTTTTTAAGTCATTTGAGTGCTATTTTCCATTAAAATCAAAAGAGAACAGAAATCATGTTTTTGTATTTTAATAGTTGATTGCTGCTTCAAAAGAAAATCTGTGATGTTTGGAGATTTATGCCTATTGCATTTCCGGTGACGATCTATTGATAACGCTCCAATCTAAAGAAGCACAAATAATAAATTATTTTCTATTTGCATTTTCTTTCTGAGGGGAGTTTTTCAAATTTGATCGCCTTGTTGTTTATTTATTTAGTTAGTTATGTAACGCTTATAGAATGATTTCGTCGTTTTTTATGTAAACTGGAAGCTTAAAGTTTGTAATTTATTTAACAGTGCACTAGTTTAGTAGTTAGTACTATTTTTACTAGTTAGTTAGTAAAAATAGTATAGTGATTTTTTTTCTAATTATCATCATGAACTCTTATTATACTAAGGATTTCCTTTCGTAAGTAAATATATTTTCCATGTGATTCCGTTAAAAAATAATCAATCAGTGTTTCTTCTTTTCCTATAAAAACATCGGATCTATAACATAACTGCATTAAAGTTTTAATTTGCGTTCATTTTCAGGTTCACGTCAATCACGGGGAATTTTTTTGAGAAATGAATTAATTATGGTTTAAAATATACATATTTTATATGAAATTTTAAATGCTATTCGATACTTCAGAGCACAAATTTTTTTTTCGGCAAAATGCATCTTTCTAATCATTACACGTCTTTAATGTGACCATAAAACTTTTTTATTAAAGGAAAAAAAATATGGGAATTCTTTTAAGTGTGAAGTATATTTTTATTTATACCAAAGTTATCTTTTCATAAGGTTGTATTTAAATTTTCATTTAACATTAATTTTTATAGAGAAAGTTTTAAAAATGATATATCACATTTGAAACTACTTTTAAATATGATTCTTTTTTTATAATGGAATTTTACAATTAGTTGGAATAATAATAAGAAAAAAAAATAGCACGCGCTTACCCCGGCGCTGAGAAACGAGCCCGAACTCATCTCTAATAGATATTTATAATTAATTATTCATGTATATTTATGATCTTTCTACAAATAGATTTGTTATTGATACTTTACATATTTTTCAAATATACCACCACAGTCTTTTATATTTTATTCATCTTAAAAAAAAAAAAAACTACTTTGGACATAAAATTTTTGAAGAAGGAGAAAACAAAATGTCAAAATTTAGTTTGTTTGTTCTTTTTTATTTATTTTTAAACAGCACTCACTTGAACGGCACTCATTCATATATCATTAAAACAGTAATAAAGTTTAATGAGCAATTTTTTTAATCAACCAAATTTCGTGGCACTTTATTTGTATAGCTTGTAAAAGAAGAACTTTTAAAATTGTATCCATTTAGCTGGTGATAGCCTATTTTTAATGTTTTTAAGGTACTAAAAATATTTCGAATTATTTATTCACCGCTTCCTTCAGGTATGTTTGGAAATTCGGATTTTACGTATAATTTTAATCTTTTTTACATATTTCGTCTAACTAATAAAGCACTTACATATTTCTTCTAATTAATAAAGCATTTAGTTATTTCCTCTAATCAATAAAACAAAATTCATAAAACCCATTCAGTAAAACTTTTAGGAAAGCTAAGTTTTCATAATCTGGTTGATGCAATTGTAAAACTTTGTAACATAGATCTAGAACTAATCAACTCAGAACGAAAGTTATACACTAACAAAAACCTCCAATAATTACTTCACTGACAGTGAAAGATTCATGAAAATTCACTTTGCAAATGGTGCGTTGTAAGCGTTCGAATTAAAATTATTTTTCCCAACCGAACAGATAAAATTATAAAACTTTATTTCATATCTCGAGAACGTATAAAATGATACTTATACTTTGTAACTTAACTGAATATGGGAATCAATTACTATTCCAGAACAAGGGATGGGACTATTTAGCAGAAAAAGGGATGTAAGCGTTCGGGATGAAATTACCGTTTGTATTATTTAAACAGGGTGATCCAAAAGTCAGTACGAAATTTCAAAATGAATAATTTGAAAACGAATGAATATGCAAAGATAGGTTTTTCACCAAACGGATCTGAAAGAAACCGGGTTTTGTATTTCAACGAAAAAACATAGTTCTATTGGCGACCAACAGATGGCGCTATAGTGATTAATTGCACCAAAAGATGATTTACAAATGAAAAAAATGTCAGCTTAATTATAGTTAATTAGTACTACAGTAAATGTTCAATGTGCTTTCTATCATTTAGAAGTGTAACTGTGAGACGATTCACCTCACCTTTCACAGCATAGAGTAGCATTCCTTCTGTTATGGAAGACACATTTTGGTAAGTGGCATCTATCAATGCCGCTGGTGATGCCGGTTGGTCGTGGTACACTTTTCACATCAAAAATCTCCACAGCCTAAAGTCCCAGGATGTCAGATTGGGAGATCTAGGAGGACATGCGTGATTATAGTATCGACTGATAATGCGATCCTCCCCCAAATATTGAGCTTAGCAGGCGTTAAACAGGCAGAGTAATATGAGATGGTGCTCCATCTTCCACAAAGGTGACTGTTTGGAGTGTCTGTCGTGCTTCAATTCAGAAATCAGGCAGCACCATCTGTTGGTCGCCAATCGAACTATTTGTTTTCGTAACCACACAAAACCCGGTTGCTTTTCCATCCGTTTGGTGCAAATCGTATCTTCGTATCTTGATTTGTTTTTAAAAGTTCGTTCTGACTTTTGGATCACCCTGTATATATATATATATATATTTTATTGATAAAATCCATTGGTGAATCTTGTCTACTTTTAATGGTATTATATATATATATATATATATATATTCCTTATTCCAATACCTTTGTAATTAACAAACATAGAACGATGTGTTATTCCATAAACCTTTTACCATCAACATGTAACTGATAATGTAAATCAAATAAAATTTCATCTAGCACAATTACATTATAAGATTTCAAAATGAAATTAAATTTTGTAATCGGGTTAACCAAAATTTTAAAATATATCACATATCTCGGTATCTAAACAACGTAGAACGATGGGTGACAGGCTTTCTCAGAAAAAATATCTAACTTATCGCTCAAATTTCACCAAACTCAGTTTTGCGGATATTTTTTAAAAGGTTATTTTTTCCTATCGGGCTCGTATAATTATAGTACTTTTTCCATTAATTCAATAAGTTAGCAAAATTAACAAAAATTTATATAATAAAACATTTCTCGATTCAAACATTCAGATAATTCTGCAAGTACCATCAAAACTAGTTAATAAGAAATCAAGTTATAAGAAGACTGAACGAAAATGTGATTGGAAAAGCTGACATAACTTAAATAACACTAGTCAACCAAAAATAACTTTTTTATATCGCAAACAATTCTATGTTATTCGTATTCTGTGTGCTAGAACTAGTGTAGAAAGCCAAATAAAACATTTCTATCACGTCACAATTTTGTGATATATCAATATTTATTTTTTTTTACTTTTTTTAACAAATTTTAATCATAAACTAATTTATTTCGGATAAAAAATCTTCCTTTTTTAATTTATTTTGTTTGTTGATGGTACTTTGCGAGGTTTCTATAATTATTAACCAGCAGTAGTCTGCCAACATCACCAGGTTCCATTTTTCTTGATGTCGTTTTTCAATAACCGCTATATCTTGGTGAAATCAATATCCGTGTTCATCTCTCATAGCTTTCATATTTTCGGGAAAAATCTAAATGCGAATCCAAAAAATGTATTTTCAAAGGCATGTTACAATTCATTTTATGAAAAGCTTGTACTATTTTCTCAACAAGATTAACATAATACGGGAATTTATGATTCACTAAAAAGTTTTCAGTGACTGCAACGAACGATGTCCAGGCTTCCTTATTCTAGATCGTTTAAGCATGAAGTAAGTATTGGATCTAGTGAATGTTGGACTAATCATGTGTGGAAATTTTGAGATACTTGGAACTAGAACCTTCTTCTCTTACTCCTCGTAATAATTTTCTCCAGAGTCACTTGAAATCGCTTCGGTATTAGGTGGTACTGTTTTTGTAACAGATAATACGCAGGGTATTTTATTGTATAATTCGATTTTCTTAAAAATCCTTTTGTAGTAGTGAGACAAAAGTAGCAATCACTTACATGATCTTTAGGTTCGCTCAGTATTACAGGTTGTCCAAAAGGCATTTTTTTACATTTTTCTCTAAACCAATGCGTTAATTTTGTAAAGCAGGTAAAACAACAGATATGTGGCACCCAGTTTTTATTTTGATTACGAACATCCAAGTAAAAAAATGCACCATAACACTTCTTAAAGAATGATGTGATTGCTTTGTATGACCTTTTAATGTGTATAAACCACAAATATAGCAAAAACCACGTGGGAATTCGTAGAAACGCGAGACATATTGACAGATGTATTACAAATTAAATTTTTGTCAGTGTTAGTGCAGTAATAAATGCTTAAAATTTACATATACCCTTAAAATAAGTTAAAAACGCGCTTTTTTCGAAATTCAAATATTTTGCCAGTTTTAGACGTGATATAAAGAAACTAACTTTTTTGGAGGGCATAGTAGGGACTATACCTACTAAATATACTACTCACTTTTTACAATAGGTTTTTGGTGTTGACTAGTGTAGTTATAACTTTAAGCAGGGGTATAAAAATCTAGGTGCCATCGGGCAGTCTCATCCCACTTAATTTCAACTGATATTTTTCGTTTATTATTTCGTCTGAATTTCTTGTTAGAATTTTAATAAAATTCAAGCGACAAAAAACTAGTAAATATTAGAAGTAGGTGTATTCTCGCTTGAGCATATATTTTTACATCCCTGACTTAAAAATGTTATATGTCTCTATATTTAAATGGATTCAAAATAATGTACTGAAATATTTATTTTTAGTTTGGTACACAATCGGCAGTCATTTTATATTTTCTTAAATCTTGGTTTTTTAATGCTCTAGCTTTTAGTAACTACACGTAATATAAATACTACTAGCGAGCTACGCCCGCTAGCTGGGCCACTTTTTCCAAACGAACCTCGGTATTAAGCAGTATATAATAAGCAAAAAAATTCATTTAATAAGCAAGTCTTGGTGTTCGAATCCTCAAGCACAAAAAAAAAGTAAATTAAAGAGCCATGGTCCCGTTAAAAATATGTGATTTCGCACTGTGGGCCACGTGCACTTGAAAAAAAAAAGATTGTGGATCGGAACTATGGTCGCTTCGCGCCCATAGTCCCGTTAAAAATATTTGTTTTTGCAAGGTGGGCATTACGCGCCCTTAAGACATTTTTCCGTATTTTTTAGTTCATCAGAAGCAGATTTTTACGCAGATTCTGAATATGTAATCAGTTTTTTCTACTTTAAAAACTGTCTGCATGATGGTTTAAGAAAAAAAACGCGCAAAAAAAAAAAGTTTCGATAGTCTTGTTTTATTTCTAAGTTCAATATTTTAGCGAAAACTACGGTAAATATTCTACGGCAAGTCAAAAAAATTGATGCGGAAAAAACGCAATTAGCGCCGGTGAAAAAGAGGTTTTCGGCTGTTTCTTCTTTTAGCCAAAGGGGAAAAACGCATGTTCTTCACCGCAAGGTGGCGCAGTGTTCTGCTTTGGAGCTCCGCTTGGGAATTGTGACATTTTTCGTTCCGATTCCCAAGGGGTTTTTATTCATAACTTTTTTAATTTTGGTCCCACGGTCTCGAAAATGCCCGAAATGACTTCCCCGGAATTTTTCCAATCGAAAGACACCTCTCGCGACTTCCAACTCGCCCGCGTTGCGAACTGTAATCGGCTTCAAGCAGACAGACAGACAGACAAAGGCGCACGGATTTTATAAGTATAGATGTACAGAAGAGATATTACTATTTTCATCATGATTAAATACCTTAATATATTTTTCTGAATATTAATTATCGAAAGAGAATAATTTATTTAATATATTTTTATATATTATTAAATATATTTAAAGGTCTTTTCGTTTCTGTCCAGAAGTAATTAAAAATTGAAATTTTTTATGGTTAGTTTTTTATTTTACAAAACTTGAACTAAAATCTCTTATTAGTATTTTTTAGATTTATTGCCTGACTTTCTTTGCTGCATTAATTTAATTTAATTATTTTTCCCTAATTAGCTTTCCTAAGTTGTACTTTTAAATCTTACAAAAAAATCTCTTTATTTTCTAGAAGTAAATTAGATTAAAGCTCTAAAAAGATATAATGACACACAGGCATTTTTTGCAACAGGATTTCTTTTATCAACGTTTTTTGCGGCAGTCTTTATATTTCTTTTTTCTTGTTAATTTCCATCAAGGAAATTATTTTTTTTCTTAGTAAAAAAGGTTTTTTTTTAGTTTTTTTAAAATTTATTATGTATTGATTAATCTAAAAAATAATAATATATTAAAACACTCATTTTTGTGTTTAAAAAATATTTTAAGATTATGATAATTTGGCGATTATATTTCAAACCACATACAGATTTGTTTATGTATGTTTCAAGATAATTATGTTAGTCTTATCTTAGTATTCTATCCGGTTATATAAATTAAAAAAATCAATTTTCAAACCGACGATATTTCTGACCAATTCTTACTTTTCATACTATTTATGATTTTTTTTGCCTTTGTTAGTGATAGGCAAATTAACGTATCATATTTTCAAATACTCATTAAAATGTATGTTTAATAATTGTTCATCAGGTATTTTTAACAATATCCAGAAATGCATATAAAATAAGCTGATTAAACCAATTTATTCTATGTGCTTATTAGATTATTTAGATTATTTATTATTTAGTTTATACATACATATGTATATATATATATATATATATATGTGTGTGTGTGTGTGTGTGTGTGTGTATACATAACTTAAAATATTTTTAAATTTTCCCCCAGTTTTAAAATTAGGAAAATTATACATAACTTCACAAAATCATTAAATTTCTGAAGAATTAAATAATCGTGAAAATTCATGTCCCGTTTTTATCTAAAATTACACTTAGTTGAAAAAATAAGCATACAGAAGAAAATTAAACTTGGAAGCTAATCAGAATTCTAGGCGCTGCAGTTTTCTGCTGATTTATGAAACATCCAACCACGGTTTTGTTTCTATAAGTATGATACAAATGCAGTCGTATAAGAAACTATGAATGTGTTACATGAATTGCATGTAAGTGCTGTTAAAAATATTTAAAACTTTCGCACATTTGTTTTTAAGATAAATATACTACTATATCATGAACAAGACAAATGGAAGGGTTCGAATTTTTATCAATCATCAAACGCATTGAATCCGCATAATAAGTTGCTTTTTATAGATGTTACTCTATTAATAGGCTTTTATCGTGCCGCTATGACAAAATTATGCAATCTCTAACCAGTTAAACAATTGTGATGAGACCTGTCACCGGTCGGTCTATGTTTACGTCGCCCACGGATAATATATATATATATATATATATATATATATATATATATATGTGTATGTATATATATTGCTGTTGTTCATTAAAGGAGAGAATTCCACAATTCTGACATGTATGGTTATAAAGACGATATCTATAAATATAGTACGCCGAAAGTGATACAAAAAGTGATTTTATTCCGGAGCAACCCAAACATATGGTCTGTATTCATCTAGTTGAGTAGATCTCGATTAAAATGTTGTAAACAATGTATTAATAGGACTGTATCTGAATGGGGTATGTTATGTTCATGGATGAATTGTCGAAAAAAAATGAAGCACTCAAAAATGAGCAAAATCGATGTAATCGATGTAAATATCGATGTAAATATTGAGTATGTTTGGATAAAAAATGATGATATGATATTTTCAATTTTAAAATATCACGTTATCAAACCCAAACAAAACAATAATTTTTAATGCTGAAATTGTTTATTTCATGTATGGTGGCATAAAAGATGTTTATTAAAGTAAGTATTAAATTACGGACATTAGTTTATAACAATTTAAAAGTGCATGCATAAAAGTACTTTTGTCATAAAAAATATTCGATTTGGGTATATCTTGCTAATAATTTTGACGTGTTTCTTAATAAGTAATCAGTTTAACATTTCTTGTTAATAATTTCAAACCGAAAATAAATTCAGTACATTTTAAGATTAATTTGTTGGTTCGAAGGACAGTACATAATGATTCATATATGAACACAACCATGGAATCAAACATGAGTACACGTTTTTCTCAATTTTGAATACATTTGGATCAGAACAATTTCTAGTGTATTTAAAACTGAATACTTTTTTACTCAATTATGAATACCCATTTTTTTCAGTGAATATTTATCCTGCAAACACACAAAATCGTGTAAGTATTTCGAAAAAGCAGATACCCTCAATCGCCGTGGGCCTTGCGGTGTTCTTATGTCTTTCGTTGGGTATCACACCGACATACTTATCTTGAAATGGTGTTCTATGATGGTTGTCCGGTATTGGGGTCACCTTCTATACTTCAATGTAATATTGTGTGCTACGGCAGCTGGTCTTTCTTTATTTTTAATTGATGATATCTTGTGCCACATAGAGTTCTTCTCGTAGCACATAGCATCCTCGTAATTGTGGAATACACACTCAAATTTAATCTAATTAAAAACTGTGTTACCCATTGTGTTACCTTCCGCCATGCTGAACCACGACCAACTGCATTAGGAGCCATAGAAGCTTTTGCTTGTTAAGGTGGGACTTAGTACACAGTTCATTACGTCAGATCAAATGATCTTCGCTGATACAATGCCGCGAGAAAGCTACACTGTTAAAAATCTGTTCCTGGTTTGAACCAAATATTGTAGCATCAGTGGCATCTCAATAACTGCCACTGTAAGATGATGAAATACTGAATTTCTAGCTCCTATTGAAGCATAATTGCAATAGTTCGTACGATGTTGAAATAGGAAGCTCCAAATGTTGGTACGAGATTTCACCGTCTTACGGTTGCAGCTATCTACAACTAAAATTTGATCCAAACTAGAGCAAGATTTTTAACAGTGTACTCTAGTAAAGGTGCCCTACAATCAAGAGCTATCTTTGTCTATTGAATTGGCTTTATATTACATTAATAATGTCATGAGCTCATTCTTAACAACATAATCTCCCTAGGCCTCTAATCTAGTTGGCCATTGCTGATCGTATACGTTCCCACCCCCAGCCGCTCTCAAACAGTTGATGGTTGCTCGAAAGGAGGAATGGCAATTACTTGAGTTCCATGATGGCTGTTGAATGGCTCATGGAAAGCATAATCACGAGCTGTAAACTTCGTATGCAGTAAAACTTGTTTAAAAAATGGTTAATTCAAATTTTGCTTGTTTTAGCTTTAAAAATATTATTACTAACGACTCAAATATGGATTTATCTCATAATTTATGAAAATTCAATTATTTTTACTTTTTGTAAGCATTTCTTTATTTTATGTAAGAGATGAACCTGTTTGCTTCATTTCGCCGTATTTTATGTAAATCCTAGTAGTATTTGTTGATTTTTCCGCATTACCTTGCTTTGTGCTGAATCTTAAGCAATTAATGTATTTACGATACACATATTTCAATTTCGAGCCAACAAGTACTAAAATTTTACTTAATCCAATTCACATATCATTCATATATCAAAAACTCTCATGTGAACAAAATAAGCAATTTACGAACTATTTACGAAACTTAAATTTGAATATATATGACAGTAAATTAGTTTTACACATTATTACTGTCATTTATTTTCTGATTACATGAAAGTATTCAGAAAGAAGAAAAAAAAATCCTTTTAGCCGCAAAGGACTTTTTTGTATAATGCATAATAAGAAACAAATATTTTCTTTTAATGAATATATATTAATTAGATATGGAATTTTTTTTTTTTTAATGCTACTCTTCATATACTTATTCATTGAACGAAAGCAGAATTATAAGAAAATAATAAATTAAGAATATCCAATTATTTATGAAAACTTACAAATCCTTCCTGTAATAACTATGTTTTTTAATAGCCTTGATAAGTAATAATTCACCATAAAATATCCAATTACTTAAGACCATTTCTTTTTTTTACGTAATGGGCTATTAATATATATATATATATTGCTTGTAATGTTAATGAAGAAATAAAGTCTTAAATTATGCTAAAAAGGAATTGGAGAGTAAACATTAATGAATGAATTTTTTTTTACAAAGCCATATAATTAAAAAAACGTAAAATGTACATTTCAATTTCTAAACCCTTATGAAGTAACCTAAACTTTTATAAAACATCGGCAACGACAGGTACTATATTTATCTTCCATAATTTAAATATTCCTCAGGTTCTAAAGCTTTATTACTTGATATGAAGTTTTTTGATTCTTTATATTTTGTCCACTATCTGAGAAGTATAGTTTATATTTTCTAATGTTATCCTCCAAGAGCGTCGTGTATTTCACAGCATTATTTTCAAAGGGGCAAATTCACTTATCACCTGAAGCCGTTAACACTATTTCTACAATGATTTTGTTTATAAATATTTTTACCAAATTGTCTTTTGATACCTTTGCGTTTCAATGCAAATTATTTCTAAAACTGAGTATTATATTAAAAAATAAACATTATTGACAATTAGCTGTCAATTTTGTCAAGATATTTAAACATATAATGGTCTTGCCATGAGAGTATATATATAATACCCTAAATATTCCAATTGAACCAATTTACAACAATCTATTCTTATTCGACAAAGAAAATATAAATAATAGTTAATTTTTTCGACTTCTTTCGGCGATATATCTTTAGAAAGCTTTGTGACAATTAAGTCATTGGTTAACTAAATAGATTAAAAGAATATTTTTTTATTTGTGTGTTCTTCTTTAGACCTTTTATTTTCATGATTTTTCAGTGTATGATATCATGGAACAATACATATATCATAAAAAGTGCATTAGGAATTAGATTTTCCTATTTTGTTCTTTATCCACTTGGACAGATCAATCTAACGATAGTCTTCTTGAGAAAGTTTTAAATTTAAAATAAAATGGGTCACAACGATCGCCAAAGAATGCGCAGGCGCGCGCATTCGGTGCCGGATCCTTTCACCCTTCTTCTCTTATTCCATCTCTCTAGCGAAATGCATTCACAAAAGGAAAAAAACAAACAAATGACACCTGACAGATTAAACAGCGAAATTACACGAATTAACATTTCGCCGGGGGCGCACATTTTCATCACATGAGCGGGCGCGCGTTTCAAATTGTACAACAGACGAAAAACAATCAATTATTGCTGTTTTATTTTAATTTTACTAGGGGGGCTCCGCCCAGCTGCTCGCTACGCTCGCCAATCCTCCGCGTAATCGCTTCGCGATTCCAAGTTGTAGGCTAACCTGCTTGCTGCGCTCGCCAATACCCCGTGGAATTGCTTCGCGATTCCATTCGGGATTGTTTTGCAATCCCGGTTTTAATCGCTTCGCGATACCTTATTTTCCGTACACTCAATTATGGAATCTTTCCTGATTGGTCTATTCGACTCATGGAATGTGTAGTCCGCCCGGACGCGTTATTTCCGGAAACCTTACGCATCAGCGTCATTTTTTGAGATTTGTTTAAGGGTAGTTTTTTTTACTATAGAAGAAGATTATACAAGTGCATATAAATATAGTATTTCAATAATATTCGATTAAACGGGTAAGCATATAAGTGTAACGTTTCAATAATATTCGATTAAACAGGTGCATATAAATGTAGTATTTCAATAATATTCGATTAAACGGAAAAGCATTTAAATGTAGTATTCCAATAATATTCGATTGAGTGGGCAAGCATATAAATGTAGTATTTCAATACTATTCGATTAAGCGGGCAAGCATATAAATGTAGTACTTCAGTAATATTCGATTAAGCGGGCAAGCATAAAAATATAGTATTTCAGTAAAATTCGATTATGCGGGCAAGCATATAAATGTAGTATTTCAGTAATATTCGATTAAGCGGGCAAGCATATAAATGTATTATTTAAATAATATTCGATTAAGCGGGCAAGCATATAAATTTAGTAATTAAAAAAAATTCGATTAGGCGGACAAGGATATAATTGTAGTATTTCAGTAATATTCGATTAAGCGGGAGCGTATAAATGTGGTATTTCAATGATATTTGATTAAGTGGGAAGCATATAAAAATAGTATTTCAATAATATTCGATTAAACGGAAAAGCATTTACGTGTAGTATTCCAATAATATTCGATTAAGCGGGCAAGCATATAAATTTAGTAATTCAAAAAAATTCGATTAAGCGGGCAAGGATATAATTGTAGTATTTCAATAATATTCGATTAAGCGGACAACCATATAAATGTAGTATTTCAATAATATTCGATTAAATGGAAAAGCATTTAAATGTAGTATTCCAATAATATTCGATTAAGCTGGCAAGCATATAAATGTAGTATTCCAATAATATTCGATTAAGCGGGCAAGCATATAAATGTGGTATTTCAATAATGTTCAATTAAGCGGGCAAGCATATAAATGTACTATTCCAATAATATTCGATTAAGCGGGGAATATAGATGCAGAAAGGCATATAAATGTAGTATTAGTAATATCCATAATATATTCAGTAATTAAGCGGGCAAGCATGTAACACTCTGCTGCAGTATTGCTTTGCAATCCCGGTTGGAATCGCTTCGCGATGCATAGACGGAGCCCTTTTCCTGATTGGTCTATTTGAGTCATGGAAGGAGTGGTCCACCCGGAACCATTATTTCCGGACATCTTACACATCAGCATCATTCCAGGAGTCATTCATTTTAAAGCTAGTTTTTTTTTTTTTTTTTTTTTTACTATAGAAGGACAAATAATTTAACTTACAAATATCATATAAGTTCTATCTGATCAAAATTTATGGAAGTATTCCACAAAACACTCATTTTTATAACATATTAAAGCAGAAGTTTAGAAATATAAAAAACAACTTGCTACTACAATCACAAAGAATAAT